>JAENHJ010000016.1:6237500-6785000 GCA_025330945.1 Mucuna pruriens | reverse complement strand
ATTTTTTCTTTTACTTTTATTTATTTTTTATTTTTTTAATATTTTAATTTAAATATGATATATATATATATATATATATGGGCTCAAGTAGCCCAATACAAATAAAGTTTTATTTAAATTTGTCATTCATAAGAAAAGGAGAAATGTTGTAAAATAAAATAAAATAAAAAACAAAAAAAGAAAAAAAATGGGTGTTCACACTCTCTTATACTTCTTTTAACTTATTCTTTTATCATTAATTAAAATTTTTTGAAAATTATAAAATTATGAATTACAACTCATTAAATAAAGAATAAGACATGTTAATTTGTATTTTTTAATAAATTTAAATAAATAATAAAAAAATATGTGTACAAGTGTATTAGAAGTCATGTTGCTAGAATTTTTGTTAAAAATGATTAATTATAAATCCTCCTTTATCATCATCTTATTAATCCTCCTATTTATTTTATGCAGTGAGTATATGATTCTTTTTAAAATTTTCAAGACATTAAATGTATTTATTTTTAATTTAATATATTTTTTTATGAAGTGTTTCTTTCTTTCTTTTTTAAGTGCTGTTGAGGTTTTTATGTAGGAATAAGAAATGAAATAATTTTTCTCATTTATGATAAAATAGTATCAATTTTTTTATTATATATATTTTTATTTTTACTCCACAGTAAATTTATACCAATTGTTTTTCATTTTCACTTTATGATAAATATGTAAATTAATTAAAAATTAAGTAGAGAGTAAGGATATAATTGATAAAAAAATTAATATTATCTTAAATTTTGAAAACAACAAATAAATAAAGAAATCTCTAAAAAATTGGCACTTAAAAAATTTCCACTTTGACCCTTGTGCAGATTTGAAAACGTTGTACTCATAATTGATTCCAAATCAATTTTACTGCAATTATTTTTTTTTTACTAAATTATACTAACAATAAGTCACACTCATAATTTAGTTTTTCTAATTATTATCTTCAAAATTTAATTTTCAATGCATTTATGAATGTAAATTTGTTTATATTATCAATTAATAAAAAATTATAGTAGCAATAATTTTAAAATAATTGTTATACAAATTAACAAATTTATCATATATAATAATTTATAATTAAGTGATGAAAGACAATTATAAACATTATAATGCACTAATACATCAAATATTTACTCTTATTTTAAGATAATAGTTACAAAATTAAAGTGAAAAATGTTATTAAAAGATAACGTCTACAAATACATATTTACCATAATTTCTTATGTATTTTTTTTATTTATTGATTCTTTAATAATTTTTCTTAGGAAAATAATAGCAAAATTACTTCTAATTTAGTGAATTTTATGTTTTTTGTAATTTTTAATATTTTTTTTACAATTAAGCGTGTTAATAATACATACCTGGGGGTAGCATTGTAAAGGTAAGGAAAAATATATATTTAAAGTAAGAAAGGCTTAATCTATCTTTTTATTGAACTCCTTATTAAATAAAAGACAGTAAACTTGATACTTGTAATTATCAAGGAAACTCCTACTTCCCCAAAGGTTGAAAGTAGCGATTTCATATTCGAACTGCATCAACTTTAAGGATCAAATTAATTATTATCCCTCCAATTTTGAAAGCAATTTCTTTGGCAAAATGCCTGCTCCACTCCACTCCACTCCACAAGCATTTGGTGACAATATCAGGTTCAAGAACCTAAGTGATGAACAACTAGATTATACAATTCCTTTTATGTTCGTTGTAACAGTTATCTCAAGCTAGTTGTGTCTCTAAATCTTTTTCTATTTTTTTTATAAAGAAAACCTGGTCAATTTTATTAAAAGGAACTTTGTTTATGCTACTTAATTTTAATGGCTCATGGGTCATGCGTAATCAACAGAGTGAGTAGTATCATATATAACAAGGCAACTAAATTTATATATAATTAACGAAAACAGCTACATTGAGTAGTGTGATATATCATCACCACTTTTCTCCCCCTCGGTTCTTTTATTTTCTATAAATGAATAGAAAGTTGACGTTATTGTAGCTGACTTCCAATTTACCAATTCTGATTATTACTGAGTCATTTAATAACACAGCATCAAACACAGGAAGATATTCGTCAACTATTCTTTTTACAATTGAATATCGATTACTTGAACATTTATAGACGAAACTTTGCTGTTTATTTTGATGGGGAAAAAAGGTTTCAATATTTAATATCGAAATAAACCGTGTAATGCTCATCTCTGAACGAGAATAATGGCTCCAAAAGAAAATTCCTGTTTGCCCCTTTAGCCACAAAACTGATAGGATTGTATTGGCTCGCTCCTTCACGAGAAACAAAGCTTGTTGCTTGGTTAAAAGTAGCATCAGAATTAGATTTGCAACTGAGCTTGATTTCTGCATTAGAGCTCATACCACTATACACATAACAGCCCTTGTTGCTTTCGGATTCTAAAGATATAGTGTCATTTCGTCCATCCAATCCTGGTATCACAAGAAAAACAGAAGATGGCCCACCATGAGATGAATCTACAGTGATAAGAGGTTTGTCTGGTCCTTGGTGAATCACATTCATTCCAGGACGATCAAATGGTTCTAGCATCACTGAGTTATCATTAGCATCTGCCAATGTTGAAAACTTTGAAGAAGATTCTTTTAGGACAAGCCTAAAGGTTGCCTGAAGAGCCAAATCAGTGCCAGATTCAGACCATTTTTGCATTGCAAATGATTGGTTTGAATTTGACATAACAAAAGTTGAATTTTCAAAGTCTTGGGTAAAAGAATATAGTTGACTATGGTAACTGGCAGGAATAGGAGTAATCCAGTCTGAATAGTTAGCCCCAGCTTTAAGGTCCAAATCACCACCACTGGTATGACCGGCGAGAAGATAAGGACCATAAAGAATTGCTTGAACAAACGCATATTCAGGCCTGTCATCTGGATTTAGTTCAAAAACACTATCAGTAATATAACTAAATTCTTTTGTTAGAAATATACACTCTGACAGAAGAATACTAGTTATCAACTCTATGTTGTGAAGCTACCTTTTATGCCCTCTGTCCTTATAGTAAGGGGAAGCTGAAGGGTCAGCTGGTCACTAGCACTCCACCGTCTTGTGACTGACAAAAAATTTCCTAGAGGCCACAAAATTTCAAGTGTTAATTTTTCCTGTTAGAAATATACACAAATATATATAGTTTACTAGTGTGTATTTATGTGCAGCAAAAAAAAAAAACTTGTTTATTTGGTGGACTAGAATTCTAGCCACTACTGTGTATGTGTGTAAAAATCAGATAAATGGTGAAATCTCTGTTTTGGATAATAAAAAGGAAGTAAAGAGAGATTCACACCTGGAGTTGGCATAGATAATGTTTCAGCATTTAATATCGCCTTGGCACCATCCAGACTAGTCCAAGTTGGGAGTCGAAAGTTCAATGTAGATGAAGTATCCTGCAGAAGTAAACATTTGGAAACTTAGGTTGTAGGATAAAAATATAAAGGATTTTACATTTCATATCCTGTTGGTTTCTTCTCAAATAAAGTTTAAAAAAATGGCAGGGTAAGTCACACAAATTCATCACGTTTCATTAGAAGATATTGTACCCTATCCATTGTCCTTTAGCTGATCTGTTTAGCAATTAAAAATTAAAAATAAATTTAAGTCACTAAATTGTCATAATCTAGTTTAGATATTCAATTTTGTTATTGCAAGGCTTTGCCTCAAATAGGCCCAATGTGACAAGCTTAGAATGATCTTAGCCATCCAGTTCTGTTGGAGGTTGGGGGACCAATCTGAGGTCCAATACACCACTAGAATCCAACATCAAACTATGCTCCCTTCCCCAAAAGCTGAGAATCTAAGTCACCGGTTCACACCTCCCATGCTAAGGGTTCCAGAACACTCAATGGTTATATGGCTTGCTCTATGCTACAATTACTTCATGGATATGCTTGGATGTCAGGACTGTAAATTACCTGCATCCAAGCCCTATATATAGGAAACCAACCACACCACCAGATAGGCACTCTTTTCAAATAATGTTACCCTGTGGTTCGCATACTGACTTGGACATTTAGTGGCTTTGTAGGTAGTATACCTTCACCTATTTGTTGGACCAACATTCTTACCCTCTTTACCACCTAAAGCAGATCCAGAAGGAGCATAAACGCTCGACTAGATCAGTAATCATATAACGAACCCATCTTCAACCAATAACCACCTTGATGAGGTAGTTCTAAACCTCTATACTTGGTGCAATTTTCAAGTTTATTAATAAAAGGGAGGAGGTCAAAATGATGATATAGACTAAAATTCAAACAAATCAAACATCATTTGTATCATTATGCTACTTATACCAGCAAACTTCTTTATTGCCAAAATTGAGAGGTGAGGTGTGAAAGTGTTAGTACTAGACTATTCCTAGAAACTACAATTTCTTTTTCACATCTTAGATGACCATGATATATTAATCATAAAGTAATTTCCATAACAAACTAAAAGAATTCAAAAAGGACCTAACATTTTGAAAAATAAAATCATTAGTGCAGAAGGATTTAGAACAAAAACAGATCAAATATAGCCCAGATTATGAGGATGCTTACTCTAAAATGTACCTAAGATGAATATTTGGCTAAATGAGATGCCAAATCCCATAAAACAATGTCACAAGTACCTCAACAGGAGAAAACGTAAACGTCACTCGTAGGTAAGGATCCCATGAAGCAGCTGGAACAACTGTCTGATTGAGCAAAATTTTGCCAGATTTCCAATTAAATGTGCTTGATATGTATTGAATAATGTAAAGTGTAGGATGTTTCCCTTCCTCTTCAAAATAGATAGAATCCCCCAGCTTTGAGAATGATTCAATTCCTAAAAAACAAAAAAAAAAAAATTGAGAACAAATGAGTGATAAGAGTATGGTGGAGTTGACAAAGAATATGGTGCAGTTTGGAAAGTATCCAAACAAAACAAATCGTACCTGTTCCATAGCAGCACCAGAAATCATTAAACGGTGTTCCCCAACTATGATAAGTTTTAGCCTTGGAAACCCCAAAACCTAGTGGAAGCATATAAATCATGACTCCAGGATCTGTCCCTCTTTGAATGCTGAGCACACCATTGGTTAAGGCACGCTCGTAATAGTCTGCATAAGAGACTTCTTTGGTCCATCTAAACAGGTGGCGGGAAACCTGAAATCATTATTTTTTGTGTGCAAAGACAACGGAATCAATCATAAACACATATACAGACATAAATGAACATGTAGTGATGAATTACCATGTGAAAATAAGTTCTCTCTTTTGAGTTTTGACGGTTTAAATATCTATGAAAATTTTTCTTATACACATTTATAACTTCCCTAGCATTACATGATAAGCTAATAAAATGATGAATGATTGGGTGTACGCCTGTACCTGTTACACATTATGAATATAGCAGTTATGGCAGTTAGGAGGTGGTTAGTGCAGTTAGAAGTAGTTAGATGTTAGTTACTGTAATTAGTTCATTTTCTTCAGGATAAAACCTTGGTATCAATCTTTTGCTCAGTAATTCAATGAAGATATTTCATTCAAGTTAGCTTGTCTCTCTCTAATTCTAATTTTGTAATAGTACCTTCAACATATTATAAGTTGTGCATGATTCTTCGTTCTCTGTCGTTTTTAAGTTATCTGCTATTCTCCTTGGATCACTCCTATGCAAAAATTGAAGAAAAGAAGTTAAGAAAGATATGTCGAATTCGTTATCAACTAATAAAAGAACAGAACATTTCTACTTGATATCCTTGTAGCAAACAATTATTCAATGGATAATTTCAAATGCATATGAAAAAAACTGAAACAAAAAATGCAACATCTAAATACCAGAACTCGCTGGTTGATGTCCCTCCAGTTGCATAGCTGTGAGAAGAGTTTAAGATGTCCATAAAAAATGTCCCAATTTCCTTACACCATTAAATAAGAACAAATCTCAGAATGTTGAAAGGCATGGCAAATGTTAAGTTGTACTGGGCTTAATGATTACTTCCTATACAACTATACAAACAAACAAATACTATGAATAGACATGTCATTTGAAGCCGGAATGACAGATATGCTACATATATATGAAAGTATAAAATACAACAATATGGGAAAAATTTTAAAATGCAGACAAAAAGTAAAAAGATAAAGGAAACAAACATTACAAATAGAGATGTAAAATTTGAAGTATGGACCATACAGTTACTAAATTAAAAATGTGAGATGGAGGACAATACCAATTTGTGTTTTGTATCTATCATTCACAGTGCAAGTATACTTCCCATACTATGAAAGACTGAATGGCCATAATATAAATAAAGTTGTTTGAATGACTATTGTCTTTAAGTAATATTACCAAGTAAATAGGTTAATTTTGCAAGCCATTGATTACTTATACTAGATTGTTGAAAACATATCATAAGTAAACTGTATAAATCACATATGAAAAATTCAAAAACTAAATAAAGAATATCACACCAATAAATAACAAATAAATACAATTCCATTCGAATCAGTAATCTACAATGTGAGTGAAGCAAATCACCTTATAAAGTGGATCGCCTGTGATTTCATACCGCATTTGAGCTCCAACAACAATTGGGATATGTGTATTAGCATGAAAATTAGCTATGTCATTAGCCTACATGAGCAAAGAAAATTTTAAAATTAACTCTTGGGCCTTGACTTAAAATTAGATACAATTTCTATACTAGAATAAGAAGGCCTAAGTTGAATGTTTAAATATCTAATTGTTTCATTTGGAGGTCAGCACAATATTATAAATAACATTCAAGCAGAATAAACTCTTTTTTTTGGTGCATAAAAAGAGGAAATTGTTTGTCTATATTTTCCTATTTACATAATCTGCTTTTTATAAAAATTAAACTTGAATTAGAAAGGCGAGTTAGTAGACAAGGTTCTCACCCAACCGGGTGTCTAGGGAAGATAGATTAGGCAGGCTTAATTTAACCCCACAAGCTAATAGGCTGTAGATTTTAACTCATGACCTAGTCACAAAGCAGCATACTTACCATTTCACTAAGGCTTGCCCTCAAGAAAATTAAAATTGATAGAAGGCAACAATAAAATTTTATGTGGAAACTTACTGGTATATATTGTATGCACTTGTACAGATGTAGTTACACATCTGAAAGCTAATATTAGTCATAACAGCAATACAACTGATTTTAAAAATAATTTGAAACTTGAAAGACAACTGCAACCTCTAGAAACTTAAAGCCACAACTACATAATACTATGTGGAGTAAATAGCAATTCTGTCATATAGAATACAGTTATCATTACCTTCACTGAAAGCAACCCTAAAAAGCATGGCTTATCAAAAAGGTGAGCCAAGAATAGATGCTTAGAATCTCCCTGCATAGAAAAACATGACAACTTTACTTCCAAATTGAAGTTTACAGGTACCTTGTGCTATAATCATGAAAACTATTACAGGTAAGCCGATGCTTATAAAATTATATCTCAATTATGGATTATAATCCATTTCTGTTAAAGCTTATGCATAAATCAAAAGTCCACAATTGAAGAAAAGCAACAATAGAGTTAAAAAAATTACACAAACCAGTTAACTTACTGTTATGCTGTATAATCTGTAAAGGACATCATTCATTCCTCCAGTTTCCTCATTCAGTGATTCATAGTGTCTATTTACAGTGTACTTTGTTATTACATTCAGTACTCTGTTGTAGAAGTAATCAACCATCCATGTTACCATTTTTAGAGCTTGAGTGTTTCCCGCAAAAGTATGTTGATCCAAGAGACCAGCCAAGATCTGTCAAAGCTGGTTAGTTGAAATCCCACAACATTAAGGTCAAAGCCACTTGCATAATCAAAATCCACTTTTGATTGTACCTTGTGAATGGTATAATATGGAGCCCAAACAGGTTTAATAGCTTCAAAACGATCAAAAAACTCAGATGGAAATGCAGATAGATATCCAGTTCCAGTTTTCTCCTGACAGGCAGACAGACCAGCAACAAGAGACGACATTTTCTGTTGCAGGCTATCATTCTGGGTGCTGGCCCACATTAGAGCTGATGCACTCAAGTAATGCCCTTCACAGTGTCAAAAACAAACAATCATAAATTAACTTCAAAAAGTGAATTGCAGAGGCTAAAAGTTGCAGCCAGGGGTGGGTAGTGCTTGGTAGATGCAAGATCATCCAAATCCCAGGGAAAACCAAACAAGCATCAAAATGTCAACATATCAGTATGTGAGGGATATTTCAGAAGTTATGAACAAACCTCAAACCAAGTAAATACAATCAATACTTGAAATACATGAAGTCCAAATCCAAGGGATTCTTTAGAGAAAACCTTGTAGAAATACAAGCTTACAAAGCTTGAAAACATTTGCTGCTGTTTGTAGATAGGAAAACATCAACTACAAAATATTGCCTAAATATCACTGTAATTTGTATTCAAACAAGTAGTTCAATCTTCTCTGAGCTTTGAGTATAAAAATTCCAAGCAAAAAAGTTGAAAAACCATTACAAGAAAAAGATACTGGTGCAATTATGTTTTAGAATGAAAGCAACCAAGTACAAAGTTATTATGCTTTGATTGCATTTTAGGCCATTCCTCCCTATTTCCAAGCAGCTAGGAATTCATTAGCAAGAGCTGAGTACAAACAAACAAAGAGCATTAATCTGGGGACACAAGTTAGATAAGCACAATAAGAGGAATTTTGCAGTTTTGGTCCTTTTACTATCATCATTTTTTAAATTTGGTCCCTCTATTTTTTTTTTCATGAATTTGATCCCACTACTTAAATTGTGCAATTTTGGTCCATCGGTTAACTTGACATCCAATATTTAATGGAAATTATCAGACACACAAAAAAGTTGCACAATTAAAATAGCAAGATCAAATTTGCACAATAACGATAATAAGTAGATCAAAAGTGCAATTAAGGAAAAAAAATAGTAACAATTAAGATGATTAACAAAATAAACTAACCGACAAAATGACCCCGGAGTTCACCATCCGGAGCTTCCCACCCTCCATAAGGAGTCCCAGGAGTGGCTAGACCAGCCATCTTCCTAAAGCTCCAAATCAAGCTGTCCACATCTAACATCAACAGATACTCCAAGTTTGTTTGCTGCGCTCTACCATGGATGGAATCCTTATGCAACCTCACATCCTGAAGAGGCACTTCTTTGAGAAAGCCTTTAGGTGTTTCGAACAAATCCATGTTCTTAATTTTCCTATACATCACCGTCCAATCGTGTTGGTCTTGTTCTGACAATAACTTCCTCGGCAGCATATCAGCCCAAGCAGATTCATCCGTTGGCGTCAAATGGTATAGAGAGAACACATTTTTCTTCCACGCTTCATCATTGGATGTCAATAGGTTGTACCTCAACGTGTGTGATTGCGTAGGAATGTTGGTGCACTCTTTACCAGCAGCACAACTGCACAACACAAGGGCCACAAACACAAACACAAAAGCCTCCATCGTCCTGAAAATTTCAAATTCAAACCAACAAAATTAATAAACACAGCAAAGCGGGTTCAAAGAAGCATCAAAGCCAAACGTTAACCAACACACAACCTTAGTCGAAGTAGGGCTAAAAATCTACAACCAATTAAAATTGGAACCCAACTCCAGAACTTCATAATTAATAGGTTGAACAAATTGAATCGGAAAAATGTAGAAAGAAAAACAAGTTACCTAGGATATCGGAAATGAAGAGAAATTGAGAACTCGAAGGGGAATAGTTAAGACAGCATATGCATGTGAAGTGGGATAAATATAGATGCATCCATTAGAATCATCAATGAAAACTTTCTCCCTATCCATCTGCAATTTGCTCCATGAGAATCCCGAGGTTTAGGGGAAGAAAGGGACTATAAGGAAATAAAATAAAATGTGAGGACCAGTACAGGAAATTATTAAAAAAAACTAAATACACTTTTAACTTCCTTCATATTTTAATTTATGTATGATTTTCTTCAGTTAAATATTAATGTTTGTAATTATCACTCTTGTTTATCAAGTAAGACATTTTAGATAGATTTGTATATAAAAGAGTAAGAAAAAAATTGTAACTCGAGTCTTATAAAAACTATTGAAAAAAGTACTTACTTTTAAGTTTTAAAAAATTATAAAAAAACTTTTAAACTAAGTAGATTGATTAACATTAAAAAAAAGTTTGATTAATCAAGTACACGCTCAAGACCTGAGAATAATGTCTATCATTTTAATCTACAAACATTATTACTCATTTAATTATGTGTTAATTCATAATTAAAAATATATAAAAAACTTTCACACCATGTGGATTATCATTAAATTTATTTACTGATAGGTAGAAAATTAAATATTTGATAAATTAAGCACACACTTAAAAAAATCTCTTATCATTTTAATCAAATAAATATTGATACTTATTTAATTATGTATTATTTCATAATTAAAAAAATATATAGAAAACTTTTATAACTATGTGTTAATACATTTAAACAAAATGCCAAAACTTGTGTGATAAATTTCTCTGGAGATATGAAAAGATGTCATATCTAATCATTCTTATTTTATTTAAGAGAATTTATAATAAGAATATTCTATAATAAATTGATGTATTAATACACAAATTATGGAATTGGAATCAATTACTATTATTACAATTAAATGACCATTCAATGCATTTTATTTAGATTTATAATTTAGATGTGCAAAATTTTTAGAAGAAAAAAATAAAGAAAAAGAAATTCATAAAATAAAATAAAAAGAGAAAAAATAAAGAAAAAAAAAATGGGAGGATAAAAAAACCCTGGGTGGAGCCTAGTTGGGTGGGAGGCAAGACTTTGCTCCAAGCTCACAAAAAACTGTGTTTGAAAATTAGGGTTTACTGAACTAATTGTCTACATAAGGTACCAAAGGCAGCCACAAACACGATTGGAGAGGAGAGAGAAAGGGTGTTTGATAGTGACTCGGTGGGAAGCCCTTCCTTTTCTAATTTTCACCTATTTATTGTTTTGTTTGGTGTAATAAGTGCTTGTGGTTTCTTGTTTGAAACAGAGAACGTGATTTGCAGAAATATTGTGTTCATTTCATATTCTTCATACATAGCATTATTGCAAAACAAAACGAAAGAGTTTCGGAGTGAGACAACATCATCATAGGGAGTGATCATAACAGCCTTGTGTAATTATCTGCTGATGATTCTACTATTTCCTATCTTTCCTGAAGCTTCTACTATGTTAATTAGTTACAAATTGATTTTGTTTTGCTTTTTTGGTTGCTCTTTCTTTTTCCTTGATAGGAACAAGGTAGCAAGAATACTGTATTGCTTGCTGTACACAGAAAGTTCATGGTTGGCAGATTTTTGTTACAAACCTTGATATAGAACAAGGTTAGGAAAAAAATATTTTTGAAGGTTTTTTTTTTCTTTTACTTTTTTTAATATTTTAATGTAAATCTAATATATATATATATATTATACTTTTGTATTATGTAATTTCGAATTGTTTGTTTTTTTTATGGTATTGGATTGGACTTTTACTTGTTAAACGGGCTCAAGTAACCCAATACAAAAAAAGTTTTATTTAAGTTTGTTATTCACAAGAAAAGGTGAAATGTTGTAAAATAAAATAAAACAAAAAATAAAAAGAGAAGGATAAAATTGTGTTCTCACTTTCTAATATTTTTTTAATATATTTTTTATTATTAAATAAAATTTATTAAAAATATAAAATTATGAGTTAGAACTTGTTAAATAAAGAGTAAGACATGCAAGTTTATATTTTTTAATAAATTTCAATCAATAATAAATAATATCAAAAATTTATTAGAAGGAGCGTTATTAGTATTTTTTTAGAAAAATAAATAATTTTAAATCCTCCCGTATCATCATCTTATTAATCCTCTTTTTTATTTTGTATGGTACTTATTTTGGACTTAAATATAAGCAAGTAATTTTTTTTTTTATGAATGATGGATTGAAATTTATGTAAAATTTAACTAATTTTTATCTTATTAAATGGTATTATAAAAAAATTTCATTTAATTAAGATTCTATTTTCATATATTTTTTATTATTAATATGAAATTTCAACAAAAGACAATTTAGGAAAGAATATTATTTTTAAATGAAATAAGCAAAATTAAACGATGTTAACTATATTTCTTAATTAGCATATAAGTTAATAAGTTTTACTTATAATTAAGTTTAAAGTGTAAGTATTAAATATTTTTTTTATATTTCCAAGACATTAAACAAATTTATTTTTATTTAATATTCTCGTTATAAAGTATTTCTTCCCTTCCTTTTTTTAGTGTTGTTTAAGGTTTTTATATAGGAATAAAGAAATGCAATACATTTTCTCATTTATGATAAAATATTTATTGTACACTTTTTATTTCTACTCCACAATAAATCCATACCAACTGTTTTACATTTTCACTTTATGGTAAATGAGTAAATTAATTAAAATTAAATAGAGAGGGTATAATTGATAAAAAAAATTAATGTTATCTTCAATTTTAAAAACAACAAATAAATGGAAACAAAAATTTTCTAAAAATTGGCACTTAAAAATATTCCACTTTGATCCTTGTAAAGATTTGAAAACTCTGAACTCATAGTTGATTCCAAATCAATTTTACTGCACTTCAAAAAGTTTTACTAAATTATACTAACAAGTAACAATAACTCACACTTCTAATTTAGTTTTACCAATTTTTTATCTTTAGAATTTAATTTTCATGTATTATTTGTGTAAATTTGTTTACACTATCAATTAAACAAAAATTATGAAATTAATAATTTTAAAATAATTATTATAATAGTTAATAAACTTATCATATAATAATTTATAATTCAGTGATAATATAAAATTCCTAAACACAGTAATGCACTAACACATAAATTATTTAATCTTGTTTTTAAGATAATAGTTAAAAAAAATAAAATGAAAATTGTTATTAAAAAGTGTACCGAATACAAATACATATTTACCGTAATTTGTGACGATTTTTTTACTTATTGATTCTTAATCATTTTTCTTAGGATAATATATAACAAAATTAATTCTAATAATATTATGATGTTATAATTTTTAGTCAATAATTAAAAATATGATAAAATATCTTAATAATTCATATCTTTCTATTAATGAGTGCGTGAATAAATTGAAATAAAGTTATTTTAAGTTAATCAGAAATTTGAATTCTGAATATTCAGCTGTATTAATTATTTGATAATATTCATTATAATCTTATCTGATTAGAACAAAATTGTTTCGGATCGAAAATACATGTGTTCAATTAAAAAAGAAAAAAGGTAAGGAAAAATAAATATTATAGTAAGAAAGACTTAATCTATTTATTGAACTCCTTATTAAATAAAATACAATAAACTTCCCAAAGGTTTAAAGTGGCGACTTCACATTCGAACAGTATCAACTTTTATTATCCCTCCAATTCTGAAAGCAATTTCTCTGCTCCACTCCACAAGCATTTGGTGACAATGTCAGGTTCAAGAACCTAAGTGATCAACAGCTAGATTATACAATTCCTTTTATGTTCGTTGTAACAGTTATCTCAAGCTAGTTGTGTCTCTAAATCTTTTTCTATTTTTTTTAATAAAGAAAACCTGGTCAATTTTATTAAAAAGAACTTTGTTTATGCTACTTATTTTTAATGGCTCATGAGTCATGTGTAATCAACAGAGCGAGTAGTATTATATAGCACAAGGCAACTAAATTTAGATATAATTAACGAAAACAGCTACATTGAGTAGTGTGATATATGGTCACCACTTCTCTGCCCCCCTCGGTTCTTTTGTTTTCTATAAATGAATAGAAAGTTCACGTTACTGCATCTGACTTCCAATTTACTAATTCTGATTACCACTGAGTCATTTAATAACACAGCACCAAACACAGGAAGATATTCATTAACTATTCTTTTAACAATTGAATATCGATTACTTGAACATTTATAGACGAAACTTACTATACTGTTTTATTTTGAAGAGGAAAAAATATTTCAATATTGAATATTGAAATAAACTGTATAATGCTCATCTCTAAATGAGAATAATGGCTCCAAAAGAAAATTCCTGTTTGCCCCTTTAGCCACAAAACTGATAGGATTGTATTGGCTCAATCCTTCCCGAGCAACAAAGCTTGTTGCTTGGTTAAATGTAGCATCAGAATCAGATTTGCAACTGAGCTTGATTCCTGCATTAGAGCTCATACCACTATACACATAACAGCCCTTGTTGCTTTCGGATTCTAAAGATATAGTTTCATTTCGTCCATCCAATCCTGGTACCACAAGAAAAACAGAAGATGGCCCACCATGAGATGAATCTACAATGAGAAAAGGTTTGTCTGATCCTTGGTGAATCACATTCATTCCAGGAAGATCAAATGGTTCTAACATCACTGATCTATCATTAGCCTCTGCCGATGTTGAAAATTTTGAAGAAGATTCTTTTAG
Organism: Mucuna pruriens; assembly: GCA_025330945.1. Taxonomy (NCBI): domain Eukaryota; kingdom Viridiplantae; phylum Streptophyta; class Magnoliopsida; order Fabales; family Fabaceae; genus Mucuna; species Mucuna pruriens. Next base: position 6,770,528 of record JAENHJ010000016.1, on the reverse strand, counting down.
CACAAGCCTAAAGGTTGCCTGAAGAGCCAAATCAGTGCCAGATTCAGGCGATTTTTGCAACGCAAGTGATTGGTTTGAATTTGCCAAAACAAAAGTTGAATTTTCTAAGTCTTGGAAAAAAGAAACTAGTTGGCTATTGTAACTCTCAGGGATAGGAGTAATCCAGTCTGCATTGTTAGCTCCAGCTTTAATGTCCCAATCACCACCGGTTGTATGACCGGCAAGAAGATAAGGACCATAAAGAATTGCTTGAACAGATGAATATTCAGGCCTGTCATCTGGATTTAGTTCAATAACACTATCAGTAATATAACCAAATTCTTTTGTTAGAAATATACACTCTGACAGAAGAATACTAGTTATCAACTCTATGTTGTGAAGCTACCTTTTATGGCCTCTGTCCTTATAGTAAGGGGAAGCTGAAGGGTCAGCTTGTCACTACCACTCCATTGTCTTGTGATTGACAAATAATTTCCTAGAGGTCCACAAAATAAACATTACTTCAATGTTTCAAGTGTTAATTTTTTTCTGTACAAAAATACACACATATATATATATATATATATATGTTAATTGCTGCAAAAGAACTTATTTATTATTTGGCGTGTTAATCATTCTGGCAGCTAGTGTGTATGTGTGTAAATCAGATAAATAGCAGAATCTGTTTTTCGATAATAAAAAGTAAGAGAGATTCACACCTGGAGTTGGCAGAGACAGAGTTTCAGCATTTAATATCGCCTTGGCACCATCCAAACTAGTCCAAGTTGGGAGTCGAAAGTTCAATGTAGACAAAGTATTCTGCAGAGGTAAAGATTTGGAAACTTAGGTTGTAGAAGAAAAATGTAAAGGATCTTACATTTCAAAACCTGTTGGTTTCTTCTCAAATAAAGTTTAAAGAATGGCATTGTATGTCACACATTCATTACGTTTCATTAGAAGATATTGTACCCAATCCTATCCATTATCCTTTAGCTGATTCGATTGGGAATTAAAATTTTAAATAAATCTAAGCCGCTAAATTGGCAAAAGCTCAAAATCTAGTTTAAATATTCAGTTTTGTTATTGTTCCTGCTCTGCCTCAAATCATTAGTGCAGAAGGGTTTAAGAACAAAAACAGAGCAAATCTTAGTCTAAAAGGTATCTAAGATTAATATTTAGCTAAATGAGATGGCATAGCCCATAAAACAATGTCACAGGTACCTCAACAGGAGAAAACGTAAATGTCACTCGTAGGTAAGGATCCCATGAAGCAGCTGGAACCACTGTCTGATTGAGCAAAATTTTGCCAGATTTCCAATTAAATGAGCTTGATATGTACTGAATGATGTAAAGTGTAGGATCTTTCCCTTCCTCTTCAAAATAGATAGAATCGCCCAGCTTTGAGAATGATTCAATTCCTAATAAACAGAAAAAGAAATTGAGAATAAATGAGTGATAAGAGTATGATGGAGTTGACAAAGAATATGGTGCAGTTTTGAAAGTATATAAACAAAACAATCGTATACCTGTTCCATAGCAGCACCAGAAATCGTTAAACGGTGTTCCCCAACTATGTCCAGTTCTAGCCTTGGAAACCCCAAAACCTAGTGGAAGCATATAAACCATGACTCCAGGATCTGTTCCTCTTTGAATGCTGAGCACACCATTGGTTAAGGCACGCTCATAATAGTCTGCATAAGAGACTTCTTTGGTCCATCTAAACAGGTGGCGCGAAACCTGAAATCATTTTATTTTTGTGTGCTAAGACAACGGAAACAATCACAAACACACACATAAATCAAGAACAAGTAGTGATGAATTACCATGTGAAAATCAGTTTTCTCTTTTCTGACAGTTAAAATAATTATGACAAAATTTCATACACATTTTTAACTTCCCAAGCGTTACATGACGAGCTAATAAAATGATGAATGATTGGCTGTACCTTCAACATATTATAAGTTGTGCATGATTCTTCATTCTCTGTCGTTCTTAAGTTGTCTGCTATTCTCTTTGGATTACTCCTATGCAATAATTGATGAAAAAAAGTTACAAAAGAAATCTAGAATTGGTTATCAACTAATAAAGGAACAGAACCTTTCTACTTGATGCCCTTGTAGCAAACAACTATTGAACGGATGATTTCAAATGCATTTGGAAAAACTAAAACTAAAAATGCAACATCTTAATACCAGAACTCGCTGACTGATGTCCCTCCAGTTGCATAGCTATGAGAAGAGTTTATGAGGTCCATAAAGAATGTTCCAATTTCCTAACACACCAATAAACAAGAACAAATCTCAGAAAGTTGAAAGGCATGACAAATGTTAAGTTATGCTGGGCTAAGTGATTACTCAATACAAAACATACCCAATAAAGGGACCAAACAAACAAATGCTATGAATAGAGATGCAATTTGAAATTTGACTGACCGATATACTACATATATACAAAAATATGCAATACAGCAATATAGGAAAATTTTTAAATGAAGACCAAATAGTTACTAAAAGGACACAAACATTAAAAAACATGTAAAATTTGAAGTATGAACCATATAGTTACTAAATTAAAAATGTGAGATGGGGGACAATACCAATTTATGTATTTTGTTTCTGTCATTCAGAGTGCAAGTATACTTCCCAAACCATGAAAGACTGAACGCTCATACATATAAATGGAGTTGTTTGAATGACTATTGTCTTCGAGATATATTAGCAGGTGAGTAGGTTAATTTGGCTAGCCATTGACTACTTATACTAGATTGTTGAAAACATATAATAAATAAACTGTATAAATTACATCTGAAGAATTCAAAATTAAAGAAATAATATTACACCAATAAATACAATTCCATTCAAACTTAATGAATTATATATTATCAGTAATCTAGAATGTAAGTGAAGCAGTTCACCTTGTAAAGTGGATCGCCTACGACTTCGTATCGCATTTGAGATCCAATAACAACTGGGATATGTGTATTAGCATGAAAATCAGCTATGTCATTAGCCTACAACAGAACTTTAAAATTAGATACATTTTCTAGAATAGAATAAAAAGGCCTGAGTTCAACATTCAAATATCTATTGTTTCATTTGTGGTCAGCACAACATTATAAATATCATTCAAGCAACAATTCTTTCTTTTGTCTATATTTTCCTTTTTACATAATCTAGGGAAGATAGATTAGATAGACTTAACCCCACAAGCTGAGAGGCTGTTTGTAGGACTTGAACTCATGACCTCCAAGTCACAAGGCAGCAAACTTACCATTTCACTAAGACTTGCCCTAAAAAAAAATTGAAATTAAAAGAAGGAAACATTTAAATTTTACATGGAATCTTTTGGGTATATATTATATCTATTTTATGTATTTTACCTAGGTACTTATCCTAAAGCTAACATTAGTTACAACTACAATACAACCGATCTAAACTAATTCGAAACACAATTACAACCTCTAGAAACTTACCGCCACAGCTTCATAAGATTATTGATAAATAAAAATTTTATATATTAATAATACTAAGGATTTTTGGGTGAAAATTTTCGTATTTTTAACATATATTACACATAATTTATATTTTTTTAGTTTAATGTAATATAATAAAAAAAAGAAAAAATATAACAAAAATTGAAAATTTCAACCCAAAAAGAAAAAGTCCATCAAGTAAGTCCACTTGACATAGTATGGGAGTAGAAAGAACAATCCCAACACTCCTCAATTTATTCTTTCATATATCATCATATCTTCGATGTCTTTCCTCGATTCTAAAGCTCTCTAAAGACACCATATAGCTTTGACAAGGCACAAGACTTAGTACACAACAAAGGAGCAGAACCTGGATCATTACAAGTTTTTCTTTTCTTTATTTCTTTATGTTTGCTTTAATGTGCTTTCTTTTTATCATGTGTATAAGTAGCTAAATCCTCTTTTAAGAGTTATGGTATAATTTGTGCTTGGAACCCTCCATCTTCCTTTTGAATGTAATTTTCTATTTTTCTTTCTTTGTTAATTAAATTACTTTGTTATTTTATGCTAAATCAATTAATTAGTGGTGACCATGCCATAGTTAATGGGTGGACTTATAAAATAATTAGGTTTAGGAAGATTGCTTAACCAACAATTTTCTCTAAACTTCTTATATGATTAGTTATTAATCAACTTGCTTTTATGTTCCTAATACTTACTTGAGTATGCATTTCTATATGACCAATTAAGGACCATCTTAAGACAAAAAATATTAGGAATACCGACCATGGTCTCTTAATAAAATTAAGAAGTAAAATAAGTAACATAAGGGAGTAGATTCAAAAAGTTGCATGAAACTGAAATTGCGAGAAAAAAAAATGCATAAATGAAATCATCATCCTTAATTCAAAAAAATTAAATTAATTCTTGCCATATGTTTTATTTTCCTTTCCTTGTATTAATTGCTTTTACTATTATTTTCGTTACATAACTCTTTTCAAAATTAAAATCATTTATCTCAACTACAAAAGAACTCTTGAAAACTAATAATCACACACTTATATCTTTCTTACGATATATAAATTCACGTCCTCATTGATAGAGTATATTTGTCCCTACTTTCATTTCAAATTGCATCAATTATGTAGACAAAATAACAATTTTGTCTAAAAGAATACTGATATCATTACCTGCACTGCAAGCAAACCTAAAAAACACGGCTTGTCAAAAAGGTGAGCCAACAATAGATGCTTAGAATCTCCCTGCACAGAAAAACACGACAACTTTACTTCCAAATTGAAGTTTACAGGTAACTTATGCTATAATCATGAAAGCTATTACAAGTAAGCCAAAGTTTTATAAAATAATATCCCAAGTATGGATTACTATCCATATCTGTTAATGCTTGAGCTTAAATAAAAAATTCTACAATTCAAGAGCATCATACAAACAAAGCAACAACAGAGTTAAAAAAAATTACACAAACAAGTTAACTTACAGATATGCTGTATAATCTGTAAAGGACATCATTCATTCCTCCAGTTTCCTCATTCAGTGATTGATAGTGTCTATTTATTGTATACTTTGTTATTACATTCTGCACTCTGTTGTAGAAGTAATCAACCATCCATGTTACCATTTTTAGAGCCTGAGGGTTTCCAGCAAAAGTATGTTGATCCAAGAGGCCGGCCAAGATCTGTCAAAGCTGAATAGTTGAAATTCCACATCATAAGGTCGAAGGCACTTGCATAATCAAAATCCATTGTTGATTGTACCTTGTGAATGGTATAATATGGAGCCCAAACAGTTTGAATAGCTTCAAATCGATCAAAAAACTCAGATGGAAATGCAGATAGATATCCAGTTCCAATTTTCTCCTGACAGGCAGACAGACCAGCAACAAGAGATGACATTTTCTGCTTTAGGATATCATTCTGCGTGCTCGCCCACATTAGAGCTGATGCACTCAAGTAATGCCCTTCACAGTGTCAAAAACAAACAATCATAAATTAACTTTGAAAAGTGAATTGCAGAGCTCAAACTTGCTGCCAGGGTTAGTGTGCTTGGTAGATTCAAGATCACCAAAATCCCAGGGAGGACCAAATATGCATTAGTGTGTGAGGGATATTTTTCAGAAGTTACGAACAAACTTCAAACCAAGTAAATACAATATAGAAAGGTAAACTTTACAAAGCTTGAAAACATTTGTTGCTGTTTGTAGATAGCAAAACATCAACCACGAAATATTGTCTAAATATCACTGCAAATTTTATGCAAACAAATTGCTCAATCTTCTCTGAGATCTGAGTATAAAAATACCAAGAAAAGAAGTGGAAAAAGAATTACAAGAAAAAGAGACTTGAATGGTTATGCCCTTTGAACCTTAGAATGAAAACAACCAAGTACAAAGTTATTATGCTTTGATTGCATTTTGGCCCTTCCTGACCCACTAGGATCAGCCTGGTAGTAGGAGATTTGGATAGTTTGCATGAGTTCTAAGTTCAAATCATACCAATTTTTTATGCCCTTCCTCCTTAGGAACCGGATTCAATGCATTCGGTTTTTCACACATTCACACAGATAGTGCATTTGTACTTGTTGGATGAAGCTTAGATGACTCAGATTTTAAATATATATTTTAAGTTTGATTTATCGAAATAAAACATGAGTCGTCGAATTTTCATCCAACGGTTGAGTTGTTGAATGTGTGAAAAAATGATTCCCGGGAATCCAGATCCCCCTCCTTATTCCCTTGGAACTAAGAATTCATTAGCAAGTAAGTGCTGAGTATAAACAAAGATCATTAAACTGGAGACACATGTTAGATATGGCAAAAAAAAAAGAAGCAACGATTAAGATGAATAATGAAATAAACTAACCAACAAAATGACCCCGGAGCTCAACATCTGGAGCTTCCCACCCTCTATAAGGAGTCCCAGGAGTGGCTAGACCAGCTGTCTTCCTGAAGCTCCAAATCAAGTTGTCCACATCTAACATCAACAGATACTCCAAGTTTGTTTGCTGTGCTCTACCATGGAAGGAATTCTTATGCAACCTCACATCCTGAAGAGGCACTTCTTTGAGAAATCCTTCAGGTGACTTGAACACACCCATGTTCTTAATTTGCCTATACATAACCCCCCAATCATGTTGGTGTTGTTGTTCAGACAAGAACTTCCTAGGCAGCAAATCAGCCCAAACAGATTCATCCGTTGGCGTCAAATGGTAGTGAGACATCACCTCTTCCCTCCACGTTGCATTCTTGGATGTCAATAGCTCGTACCTAAATGTGTGAGATTGTGTAGGAATGTTTGTGCACTCTTTAGCAGCACCACAACCACACAACACAAGGGCCACAAACACAAACACAAAAGCCTCCATCCTCCTGAGAAACTCAAAAATCAAAAACCAGAAAAATTAGAGAACCTTAAACCAAACAAAGCAGGTACCAAAAAAGCATCAAACGTTACCATAAGTTATGGTTAATAAGTTGAAGAAATTGAATAAAAAAGGGAGTTAGAGTGGCTACTTACATTGGATATCTTAAATGGAGAGAAACTGAATAGCGAAAATTCAGTAAAGTAAGAGAGTGGGGAACATGAATAGAGAGAGGCAGAGGAGGACAAAGGATAATAGTTAAGAGATCATAGACACGTGAATGGGAATATATATATATATATAGGCACTAGAAAACAAAGCAGGTTAGAGTGCAGTGCAGGTGCAGCCAAGAAAGTTACGCTGAACCTCATCTCGTGAAAGGTAAGGTTTGAATTTGTACACAGGAAAAGTAATCTCAATTCATAAGCTAGTACACAACTCTATCCGGAAGTTCAGCATGGGAGAGAAGGAGCATTACAAAACATGTTGTCTTAGCTTGCAACTAGGGACAAAGAGATAGAGAGAGAAAGCACCCACGCATAAACAATGACTCACGGATGAACAATGGACAACACGTTACACGGGTATCCAACTGCGTATGAATGTCCTCAAAAGGTTGCGGGTTGAGTTAGTTGATAAGTCACCACTTACTGTTCTTCAGTGTGTGCCGTTATATTTATATAACAATCATACAATAATTAAAAGAAAAATAATATTTGTAGGCCCAAAAGTAAACTGATGAGTTTGCTCAATTTATTTCCAGTATTGTTCTTCAATCTATTAAGTATCCGTTTCCATCGCATCACCCCAGTAGGCCAGTACCATCGCTAATCACTGACAGGAACGCTCGACCCAGCATTCATGATCACATGTACAGATAAAATTGAAATAGTACTCATCCCACATTTTGGATGATTTTAAATAAGAATAAATGAAATACATTTTAATTTATAGTCTCCATAATATATTATTTTATAATTTTAGTTTCTAGAAAAAAAATTGTTCTTTTGTCTTTATAAAATTTATTTCTACTCACTCTCTATCAGGAGTCGCCTTATTGAGTTAATAAGAGTATCCACTATAAGGATGTAAAATAGTTCTAAGTTTAAGCAATAAAAAAATGTTATATTCTCGTGACAAATCATTGGAACATATATCATCTAATTATTTAAAGCAAAAATATTAACTCAGAAAATAAAATCACACTCCTAACCGTGTTAGACACACGAACCCACCTACAACTTTATGTCACACTGAACACGTTCAATCTGTTCCCCTATCTTGTTAGCCAACAAACATCTAATCTTAAAATAATTAATGTTTTTTTATCTGTAAAATCAACGCAAAATAGTATATCATCTATTATGCTCAATCAATTAAACTATATCCTACTTATTAATTAATTAATTAATATGAATGGTGAAATATATTTCTAAATACTTTTTTAATTTCTTTAAAATGAGTGACAATTTGGATAGCGCCTTACAAAATCTAAGATTATCTGAATAGCGCCATTTACTCTTCAAAAAATGATAATCGTATGTTGTTACTACGTTTATATGTTGTTTCTTTCACTTTTTATTTTTATTTTTTTTTGTGTGCAGCACTTAACCTTTCAAGTGATTTGATACACAGCTCATGGTTTTGAATTTTATGAACTCCTAACCGAACTACTAGCCTCATTAACACAGTTCATAGGTGGCGGATATAATTCGATTGGCCTCATTAACACAGTTCATAGGTAACAGTTATAATTCGATTGATTACATGTATAAATTAGAGATGACATAAATAATATATATAAGGATAATTATCACCTTATAAATATAAGTAAGATTGAATTAAACTTAAATATCACAATTTTAAAATAATAAGTTGTTAGTGATTAAGTATTAATTTAAATTTCTGTCATAGCTAAATATTAAAATACTATTATAAAATAATATCAGGACCAATCATAATGATTATTATTAAATTTATCAAGCATCTATTATCAAACCATCTCCTGTTGTGCAAATTTCACTGGAGATATTTGATGATAAACATGATAAAATGTGTTAAATATCACTCATTGACTGGCGAGATAATCTAATAGTGGGTTAGATATAAATTTTACCATTTTAAGATGATAAACTTTTGTTTATGATAATTAATTATTAATTTAAACTTCTGATTAAATATTAAAATAATATTCTAAGAAGTTTATTTCAAAATCGCCAATGTCCTCCGCCAATGCATGGAGTCCCCTGGGGCGTAGCTGCTAGCTATAACAATGTATTTGATTCGTTAAAAGGAAGGCCAAATGATCAGAGAAAAAATCATGTGAAGCAGTAGATGACATGAGAATGACACAACACGGGTCCCCCAACATTGGCACCTCCCTTTGGAGCCTTTTACTAGGTAAGTGTGTGAGGCTCTGTTGTCAAATTCAAATTTACATCCATAATCCATTATATTTTGCTGCCATTTTATTTTAGTTTAATAATAATATATTGATATGCTACTATTTAATTATAAATTATTATTATTAGTATTAATGAATTTACTCATAAATGACTGTGTCAGTGTATTTTTTTTTTTTTTTTACTTATAGTGTGTTTTACAATGTCCAGAAAACCAAATTGATAAATAAACGGGATGAAAATGCAGGTTCCCAGATTATTAGCTTAATTTTGATTAAATCGAAACTAAACTGATAATAATTAAAAATTATGTTTTTTAATATTATATACTATTTTAAGTAATAAAATTATAAAATTATAAATTAATATAAATAATTAAATTATATGTTTTATAAGATCAAAATTAGTAGTAATTGTCAAAATAATTTATATTTATATGTAATATTTAAATGTGTTTTTATTTATCTTAAAAATATTTTAGGTTGAATTAAGAAAACATACGAAAAATTTAAAAACCAAAACACCCGTTCAACTTGATTTTATGCATCATATTTTTTTTTATCGATTTTGAATTGATTTGACTTGTTCTTTATCGAATTCTATCGACTTTGAGATAAATTAGCTTTCTTTTTAATCGAGTAACAATTGGTCATCAAACCAATTTTCGGCTTAACCAATTTTTAAAATAGTAATTTTAGGTGAGTGTTTACAAAATTAATTTTGCAAAGTGAAGCAATTTATGTTTTGGTGTTTTTATTCTAACAACAAAATAATAGTAAAATTGTATAAAAATATTATTTTCTAAAATTATTTCAACTTAAAATCAATTTATTTTTTTAACATGAAACTAACCACTTAATATTTATCTAACTTAATTAATTAATATTCAATATGATTTCAAATGATTTAACATAAAATCAATCACGCGCATAGCGTTTAGTTAATTCTACTAGTATGTTTAAATATCACATTTTGAATACAACTTTTCATGTCTTAAATAAAATTCAGAAACTAATAATTATAATTTTTACATCTTAAACGGACTTCCTTCTCTCTTAAACAGTTTTCAAACACACAAAAATCTTGTTTAACGTTTATAATTTCTTTTCTTTTTTTTAATCAGTTACTGTGACATTAATTGAACTCTGCCCCCTGTGGTAGGGGCAACTTGACATGTGGAGAATAAATTGGAAAATTTTGGCCAGAGTAGCGAATTGAGTGTGGTCCACTGAAAAGCAAAAAGGAAAAGAGCTTTTGCACATAAATTTACGTCCTTCGTAAAAGTTGGAATAGTGTTTGGATGCCGTAAGTATAAATTGTTTCGGAAAACGCGAAAATTTTCCTTATAATTTCTCAACTTGACATGTGGAATTTCTAAAACTATTGGTATAAGAAATGTGACACAAATCATAATGAACAATTTCGGTGTTAATTATTTTTATGGTTGCTAGATAGAGGATTGAAGTTATTTTGGCCAAAATTTTCAATTATGGTTCATTACTGAGGAGTTGTGCGGTAGGTATTTCTTATTAATTATGTACTCTGATTGCTAATTAGTTGGTAGCTCTACAGCTCATAGTAAATAAATGGAGTACTTGGTGGAAAGCAACCTTTTCTTGTTCGTAAACAAATATCCAAGAAAACGATGAAACTAAGCGAATATGACTTTGAGTTTGATTTCTTGTAAAGACAGTAGAAATTTGATGGAATACTTGACTCAGACCTAACGCAAGGTCGCAAGGACATACCTTATATGTGAAGTGGATCACGAATTTCCTCCATAAACGTAATTCCTTTCGTTCCACCAAAACATACGTCTGATTGCGCTATTTCTTGTCTTCAGCTTAATGGTTTGTCCTTTTATCACTATTCAAATAATATTCTCTCCATAGATAGAAAATTCGATTAATAAAGTGACAATCTTGGTTATTAAATCAATTAATAACTGTATACAAATTGATTAATAACTAAATTAGAGACTGATCTTAAAATGATTGCTAATATTTAACAATCCATATGTGCTCATTTTTCAGCGATCAATTTAACAACTAATTTTGTATACCAATTACCCAATTTAATAACTTATGTTAGTGACTAATTTATTGAACAATTTTAGAAATTGATATAGACCTATAGTTTTTTAATTCCCAAGTCTAGTGACCAATTAATAAGTTCTTAATTCGGTATCTAAACGTGAATTAATGAAGTTGAAGGATTCATAATTTATTATCTACCCGAGTAATCAAACAGTGAAGCTAGAAATTCATGATGACATGTCATTTTAATCTAAACGCAGCATGAACTTTTTCAATTTTTCATACAATAATCATAACCAAATATATATATATATATATTAAAGGATAAACCCACGTTAGTTAGGGAATAAATATGTGAAAAATCTCCATGAATTATTATAAAGTAAAATTCACATTATATCTAACAAAAAAAAACTGTAACGTATTATATTTATAAATTTATATTACTTATATATTGTTTAAACAATATGAGACTTCTTACTTGTAATTTAACAAGACTCTAGCAAAAATTTTCAGTAAATATTATCGCGGCACAGAATCCATTGCAGCACCCATTAATCATTGTCATAGAAGCTAAATAAATTATAAATGCATGCTAAGGAAGCCTAGAGATATTAATTATAAATTGATATTGAATAAATTTGAAAATAACAGAAAAAATTGAACCATTTAACCAAACAAATACTATTGTCCTTGTAGACTAAAAAGAGACCATGGTTATGAATGAAGTTGTATGTCCTCGGGGAATTGTGGAGGAGGCTTGGCACAAAGATCATAATTACACACAAATAAATAAGAAAAAAACGTGTGAGGAAGAAATAAGTGGAATTTTGATATCTAAATCTGTGTGATTTTGTAACATTATTTTGGAGCTTCAATTATTAAGTTTGACACTTAATTTATCCGTGCTGCACTCTTGTCTCTTTTGGCAGAACAACCCCACCACCGACAAATTCAAGTTTTAAGAAAGTTAAGACTTCCGTATAGAGATGGTTTAATTATAATCATATGCAAATATTTAGCAATAAAATGTTCATTTAGCTTAATATGGCATGAACCTGAGAGCCAGTCCTTAAAATGCAAATATTATTTTTTTACTACATTTTAAAAATAAAATTGATTAGTAAAGTTGAATGTAGTAGTACACATGTGACGCGCTAGCACTCTTAGAAGTGGAAATGAGGAATCATGTAAGAAAACGATGGACAACACGTCACATATAAGACATAACGTGTAGTTCATCGCTTGAACGGAAACACGAGTGAGAGATGATGCAGTCATACTCATGATGTTCATAGTTAGACAAGCCATAGTTAAGCAAAACAAGTTGCTTACTCATTCTGAGGATTTTTTTCAATTTGAGATCAGAGGGTTACTAGCCTTGGCTTCAGCCAGATGTTTGATTTTTTGCTGTTGAAGCAATGAGCTACCACTACGTAGAAGCCTTATCCCAAACACATTCTTGATATTAGAGAACAAAGATAAATCATGTTCTTTGTATTGCTTTCACATAATTAATATCTTGACGTTGACATGCAAGTGGGTTAACACTCTGCCACAATTTGTTGCCAGTTTGTTTGTGAGCAAACACACCACCACATTATTTATTTTTCCTTAAATATTGAGGAAAGAAAGCATACAGTACAGAGAGGCAATTTGAATCCTGGAATTAAAATTGTTGAAAAGTTGCAATTATCCATTAAATCCTCTTATGTGAGTGCCATGCACAGACAGATTATTCATAAATAAAGATCTTAATTACCGTTGTACAGAGTTTTGTCACTTAAATAGGTACGTGTCAACTGTCAACGGTGTAACATCTTATTTAATAAAAGATAAATAAATTACTTGTTTTGTTTAATAAAACCTCCTTGAAAATCTCCTTTTCAAAATTTTGTGTGTAACTTTTTAATTATGACGTGAACCTTTTATCCTTAATACAAATTATGCTTTTACCCTGTTTTTATTTTATTTATTTTATTAATTTAATTTAATTTAAATATTTGAGACAGACTGCTAAAATTATTAGACAATACATGAGAGCTGAGACCTACGATGAATACGCAATCCACATATTAGAAAATTACTGTTACAGAGAAACACACGCTAACACCTACGATGAATACGCAATCCACATATTAGAAGATTACAGTTACAGAGAAACACACGCTAACACCTAAGATAAATACGCAATCTACTAATTAGTTTGCAGAAGCAGGTAAGGTTGTCGTAAAAGCTATCCAATTCTTGCTGCACCACAGAAGTCATTATCTACATTGTCATCATTTTCCTCTTAATGAGTCCAACGCATCATGCCGATGTGGTGTTGTTGTAGATATGAACTATGAAGTATGCGCAACTTCATTCAGCATTCACAAATATATTAAAAAATCAACGAGAATGAATCTTGAAATTAACAACAAAAATCAAACTCGTGTCCTAATGATATTCTCAAAACATTGTACGCATGATGTTAAAATTGGAATGACATCCACCCCCACCACCTTGCTCAACAAATTTCAGCCACTGATCTCTGTCAATATAGATGATTGCACGCTGACCAAACATTCCGAATGTAATCCACACGAGGAACAGAATCCACAATGTAATCCACACGAGGAACAGAATCCACATTGCCACAGGGTTTGTCTATCACAAGTAAAGCAATTAATTAGATCAAATTCAAATCATTACCAGGATCAAAGCTTGCTCCAACAATTTCAATATTCTAATCATGAAACACTAGTTGAAATCTGTACGAATCTACTGAAATAAAATTAAGCTTATTATCAACTTCGTATAGAAGAGCTGCAAGAGATATAAAGCAAAATAAATAGCCTTCTTACAAACGAGCAGGGAATATAATACAAATTTGTGGACAGAATCACTCCATCGCTCAATTTTCTCTCCCCACTTTTATCTTAAATGACAAGAAGGTCAATTGATTGAAATGTATAAATTGTAGTGCAAACAATATACTGAACCACTAGTTTGTGGAGGCATAATGCAAGCTCCATTGGCTTAATTAATGGCACAAACTGCATCATTTTCTCCTTGACTTTCTTTGTCCATTAATGTTTCAGAATTTGATGAAAGAGACTCCGACTCAGAACTAGCTGTTATCAGACTCATGATCTGATTCAGAATCTAGAATTGGTTCTGTTCTTGAGTGATAAGGCGTGACATATTCTTAGAATATTCTCAATGGTTTTCAGTAAGATTACCAATTCCGATGGATGTAAACTGCGAAGAAATATAGATTTTTGTGTTTTTAGAACTATTTCCAAATACACTGTCAATGATGTACTCTAGATGAGACTACTAACTTGACCTAATTTTGACTAATGTCAATCGAAAATGTGTTTCCATGTAAAAGAAATCAAGATCTAAGATCTTTTAACTATAATGAATTTTTGACAAAATTAAAATTCAAAAATGGGTGACTACTTAAAAAAAAAAGTATGCTTAAGTCACTTAATATTTCATTAGTGACAAGATATATTAAATATTTATTTATTATAATAACATTGACCGTATATATAAAAATTTAAATTAGACTAAAATTATTTGACACGAAGTTTAAAACCTCTCAAAAGTAATATTTTTTTTGTTTTAATATAGCAACAAGATAACTGTACTTTAAATTGAAATTCAACTTCCTATTCACAGTTACATCTTAAAACTATTGCATCTAAGGATTATATTACTCCTTGAGCTGAAGTAGCACATTCTAACATGAGCTATCGGCCTTTTGAAATTTAGTATATTTCAGATTTAAATTATTAATGTTCTAACTTCTAACAAGGAAGCCTACTTCTATTCTTCTTATTACTTCATGTCAGACACACTGGGCCCGTTTCTGATTCTTATTTTTGGGCCACATTGTATATTTAACAAGAACTAAAAGCCCAACAACAAAAGCTCTTCGGATTTGACAAGTAGAAATCTGGAAAGCAAAAGGAAAAAATAATCTCCATTAAGCATACCCATATTTGGACAATAGAAAATGACATATTTGTCCTTGTATCAAATGTCATTGTATGGACCCAAAAATTAGAAAAGCAGGCCTTTATAATTTTCATGTTTATGGTCTAATGGGCTTTATACCAGTCTTCTTCAACAGATCTTAATCTGGTTATTGGGTATCATTCAGTTTAGAGTGACAAGGTATGTTTCGTAAATTCATGCACCATATTTAACATTTTAATTATTTCTTCCTTTAACTTAGTGAGAAAAGGATAAGTTTCGGAGCTCCCTTGTACAAGACATGGTACATGGCTATCAAATTTCGAGAACCAGATCTATGACCATCCCTCAAACGCATGAAATACTTTAATTTAACCTGATGGCTGAACGATTAATGATTTTACTGCAACGAGAAGAAGAGATTTTAGATATGAGTTGCGACCTTATTGTCTATGCTCCTATGGACGAGCAAGGAATTTTTCCTAATTCTTTTGTCCACTTTTTCTTTCAACACATTTCCGATCACTTTCACATCCATTATGTTAAAAGCAGGGTGTAAATAAATCAAGTTAATATAAATACTTGAAGTTTAAATTTAATTTAAAATGTTATTTAACTTAATTCATTAAATTTAAAAATTAAGCTTAATTTATTTTAGAATATAATTCAAATTTTCCTTTTTAAATTTATTTATAACTTTATTATTTCTTTTCTTTTATTAAATCTTTTCATAAAGTGTTTTTAAACTTATTAATTCAATATTTGGGAAATATTTTTATATTATAAAATAAAGTAAAAACAAGAAAGAAAAGAGAATGATTTTTTCAACATAAATTTAATTATTATAATTTTTAAAATAAATTGCAACTTATACTTTGACAAACTATTCATAATTTTTTTATATCAAAATATATAAAAATTGGTTTAATTCATTATTATAAATATGTTTAAAATTAAATGTTTTTTATTAGGTAATATAAATGAATTCCATCAAATGTTTAATGAATTATGTTTGAATAATTGATAAAAAATTCAAATTATTTACCTCCGTTCAAGATAATATTTCTTATAAAATCTTGAACTAGATTCTTCCTATTTATAATCATATCTATAACTTCCGGCAACTTTAACTATGTATTTTTCCTTGCTATAATACAAGAGTTGTATTTATGTGTACACTTTCCAAGTGTTCGAATCACGACACGATGAGAGACAGCCAAATTATGAGTCAAATCAAAGACAGACACAATGCAAGAGAATATTTTATTTCACTTTTTGGGTACAAATATTTAATTATTCTAATTTTATTGTAAGGAGATGGAAACAAAAGAGATATTCACCTAGCTTTTGTTGTTTGTTGAGGGAAATCCAATCCAAGGCCACAAGGGCCAAAAATCTCTTATAAGCCATGGCCCTTACTTGCAAATTGCCACGTGCGCTATCCAAATGCAGACCCAGTGTTGGGAAGGACCATAACCTATAGCAATAAATATGAAAGGGCTATGAATATGATTTTTTTTAATCGATTGATAATTAAAGATTAATTATTTTCTAAATATAAATATCATTTAAGGAAATTTTTCTTAAAAATAAATTAATTTATTTTCATACACAATATAAAAAATTAGATTTTCGCCAATATAATTAAACAAACCTAGTTATTTATCAACTAGGTTGAATGTTGTTTATGTGATGCATCTAGCCATACATGACAAAAAGGACATGTATGGCTTGCAATAGCCGTGGGTTCTCAGATAATTCGTCTTCTACAATCAACTTCACAAAATCAATTCTATAATTGGCCGACAATGCATGTTCATGTTACTGCTAGTCTGGGAAACCCATTCCATTCCTGCTTTGAGTCACATGTGCATACATACACCATTTAAGGATTAGATTTTCCGCATAATAGAACACAGTGCAACTCTGTAATTCCTTGTTTGTATTTTTTAAAGAAGCTTTCTTTTTTGGAAGGTGAAATAGATATAACCTAAAACTAATGTTATGGGGAGTGCAACACATGGTGGACCACATTAAGTTGTTATATTGTACTGTCGTCAAGTTCATTAAACATTCTATATAGCACATGGATAAGTTCTCTAAGTTGGCGACCTATGAAACCAATCAATTACCTAATACTAATAAGTTACCTAAGCTGTGTCTCGTTGGAAGCAAAGTGGTCCAAGGAACTTTTGCAAGCTACACACTTCTTTTTAGTCAAGGGATGGTTTGTTTGGTTTATTTGAGTTAGTAAAATTATAAGAAATCTTTTGTCTATGTGAAATTATGGGCTAAATTTGTCTACCCCAGGTGGAGAGTCAATCAATCACCTGATACAATTAATGTATATATTAAACTTGACAAAAATAATTCTTATAATAACTTTTTTAAAGTTAAATTTTATCAATTTAACTATTATATTAGAAGTTCTTGTGAAGTAGATAATTTTTTAAAAATTTTATATATTATAAAAATTAATTAATACTTCAGTTGGGATTCTATTAAGATGTAAAAATTAAGTTATTAAACAAATTGTATAATTTTATTTTATAAGACAATTTTCTAAACATTAATACTGCAAGAACTGCGCGCATATATATTGAGAAAGAAAGAAAAGGACTTTTGAAAAATAACTGTCTACTTTAGAAATTTTGAGGAGAGATAAAGAAATTAAGAGATTTTTTCTTTAATTTTTCTCTTTCTTCCAATAATAAAAATATTCGAAAAATAAACTTAAATTAGTTAATTGTTTTAACTATTAAGTATTCTTAATGTAAATATTTTGAGCTTAATAATTTTATTTGTTGATTATAAAGGTGTAATACATAAATTATTATCATTATTTTCTCTTTTTTTTCTTTTAAATTAAATAAAATATCTATTTTCTCCATCAAATTAAATCTCTCTCTTCTCTTCTCTTTTCTTTTCTTTTTTTAATTCTTTGAATCAAACAAACCGGATAAGAGTAGACGAGTAGTTAACAATTGCATTGTTAACTACTATAATAATTAACATACAAATAAAAACATTAAAAATCACAATAGAATGATTAGGGAGCAAATATCTGTTACTACATTGCGTAATTTTGGAACAATTTGTCCCATAATCATGAGAGAACTTTCCCTTCTAATTTACCATAAAGAGCAAAATAAAGAATCATAACCCTTGTTTTTCCATCATTTTTTTTCTAGGAAGTTTTTCCATCATTATATCTTTATGTAAACGTATATGATTTATAAAATAAAAACAGTGAAGCCTTGCCAAATCTATACCTCTTTATCATCTTTTATCTGTAAAAATTGTGAAAAATTGCAACATACACTGTTGATAAAGACGTGTTAAAGAATTATCAACTTTTAATTAGTACCTCCTTTTCATGTAAGAAGGTTTTATTAATTTTTGTACGTAGAACCACGAGCATTTTTTTTTATAAGAGACAATTCTATTAGTTATGAACATTTATATAGCATGATAAAATTCTCAAAATGAAAATGAAAGCTTTTTTTATATAAAAAAGATTCAAACTCAAAACTTTATCTTTAAGGGAATCCCACATGTATTGCTTAAACTACTTACTCGACTATTCACCTAATTAACCGTGTTAATTATTTTCATGATGTCAATTCTTTTCTAATGAGAAAGAAAGATGCCGTTAGAAGTTAGTGGTTTTATAATTGTAAGTTGTAACAATGTACTGATAAAGCCAATTAGGTATCAAATGACTCCTCAATGCAACCTGGATATCAAAATAATATATTTATTTGTGCAAATATTATAATTTAATAAAGGTAATATAAACTTTACGCGGGGAAATTTTGTTAACAGCCATGATTTCGAATAATTCGCACTCAATGGACCTTGAATATCACAGTTAAACTCTTTAATTTTATGACCACTTTCTTTCCGTCCAAAATCATACTAATGATGTCATTTTTTGAACAAGATTGATCCATTGATGTTATGCTACAAACCCAACATTCAAAACACTCATTATGCATGTACGTGCATTAAAGAAACGACTTGGCTTATAATTTATAAACAGGTATCTTTAGAGCACTGGTTAAGAAATAAAAATAAAAAGTTCTTATAAGAAACATCACTATCACATCTTGATGTAATTTTTAATAAAAAATTATAAGTGAATAATTACATTTTCCTTTTGGAAAAAGAAAAGGTGTATGTGCTTATTTTACCTGCCATTATTTACATTGCCAATATTGTTGTATCCTTTTACCATTGAGCTAATTTATTTCTCGCATAAAGACAATCACCTAGTAGAAATAAAAATGGAGAATGGAGGAAAAAAAAGGTTCATAAAAATGGTATTCTACAACTCATACAATTCGTAATTTGTACCAACTAACATTGCTAATCCCGTTTTTCACGATCTACGTTATTCTCTATGCACAAAATTACAATATTACTAACAACAACAACTAACTCTCACACGTGCAATACAGCACGTGCACGTGCGTCAGAATTCCGTTAGAGAAACATTCTTCTTAAACGTGCACGACGGCGACGGCGGAAACGACGGCGAGGATTTCAAATTCTGGAAGTAATCCCTAATATCCACGCAACCGTTCTGGGTGGAAAACTTCTCCGTCGAATCTCCGGTGGCGTCCTCCCTGGCCGGAATAAACGGCGGGCGCACCACCTCCGTCAAGAGGTCCCACCTGACCCCGCGGAAGAATTGGTGCTCCTTGATCTCCGCAGCACCGCGCGTGTAACCCAAACGCTTCGTGGGATCCTTCTCCAACAACTTCTCAACGAGGTCAGTCAGCGCCGTTCTCTTCCCGACGAACTCCGGCGGCTTGGTGAGCACGTTGCGGAACGTGTCCTTGCGATTCTTCCCCTTAAACGGCGTCGTACCATAAAGCATTTCGTAGACGAGAATCCCGAGGGCCCACCAGTCGACGGCGAACTCGTGGCCGTCGCCGCGGACGATCTCCGGCGAGACATACTCCTCGGTGCCAACGAAGGAATTTGAGCGTTCGCCGTTGGAGAAACTCAGCTTTCTCCGATTCACGGGGCTGACACGGGCGGACTTGGCCTTCTTGAGGCTGTTCTTGGCGTCCGGCGGGAGGGGGATCCAGCGGGTGAAATTCCGGCGGTGTTTCCGACGAGGTTCGGGGATGGGAACTGAAGGGAGGAAGGGTTTGGGTTTGGGTTTGGGATTGAGTTTGCGAGAGAGGTCGAAATCGGTGAGGGTGACGTGGCCGGTGCTTTGGATGAGGACATTTTCGGGTTTTAGGTCGCGGTAAGCGATGCCCATGGAATGCAGGTGGTCGAGCGCGCAGAGGATCTCCGCCACGTAGAAGCGAATGACGGCGGGGGAGAAGACGCGGTCGGTTTGACGGTAACGGAGGACGTTGAGGTCACCGCCGGGGCAGTAAGGTAGGGCCCACGCAAGGAACTCTGGGGACTCGAAGGTGGCCATTAGGGATGGGAGGAAAGGGTGGGACAGCGTGGATAGGACTTGGATTTCCCACCGCGCGCGCCTTTCCGCGTCCAGCTTGGCGTGGACGCACGTTTTGTCCACCACTTTGAGCGCGAAGGGAGGATTCGATGTGTCCTTGTCGTGGACCAGGAACACCGTTCCCATGGCACCTTTTCCGAGGACTTTGATGGCTTTGAGGTTGTCCAGGTCCAGCTCCTTCGACGGTGGAGGACCTGCTTTTGCTGAATCCATTTTGGTGTATTCAAAGGAAATGAAGGAAGATGGATGGTTTTGTAGGTTAGGAACGAGGTCTCATTTTTATAGACCTCTTCCTGCTTTTCCTTTCCTCTTTTCTTAGTCCCCATTCTTACTACAATCTTATTTATCGGACCAAAATCATTCACGATGGACTTTATTCTCAACAAAAATATTCTATTTTTAACCTTTACTTCTACTCTTTTGTAAAACGGTTCTGTTCAATGCAACCTTTTCTCTTTTTAACTTTCGTCACATTAATTTCTTGTCTCCTTTGTTTTTATTATTTAAAAAAAAAAAAGTGTTTTAATATAATATATAATAGGGATAACTTGGTGTTCAAATAATTTTTTTTTTATTCAAACCTCTTTTAATAATATAGTTTAGAAGATAGACACTATTCTTTTTTATTACAGATTTCGTGTAATTGAGGAGAGAAAATCACTTCTATAATACTCAAGGGGTGTTGCATTCTTTTAAAACTTTTTAGGGTGGCATGGCATCTAAGTAACATAATTCACTCTTTTTTTTAATATGTATAATTCACTTTCTTTTTATAAAATTATTCCTTTTAATAAGCTTTTGTATATATTAAATTTTATTAATTTATTGATAAATATTTTTATATTGACTCGACTATTATTCATACCAAATTTTAGATAGATATGATATTTGTAATTATGTAATTTAATGGTCAACCTTTACTTAGATTTTTATAAAATATATTGTACTAAATTAAATTTATTTAATAAAATAATAATTTTAAAATTTTATAAAATTTTGTAAACTTGATCTATTCAATAAATAACAACTTTGATCTTTCCTCGTATGATTTATTCAATAAACTCCTTTCAAAAATGATTACCTCTAACTAAATGTATAAAATTAAGATAATTTAAAAAAATAACATTTTATTTTATCCCTTTAAAATAAATTTTTTAAATGAATGAATAAAATTATTAAGAATGAAAGATAATTGTGAAAATTTAGACTGTGATGATTTGATTCTCAGTCTTACATATTTTTCACTGCATTGAGAAATTCAAGTGCTTGTGTGTTAATAAATTTTAATTAAATTCAGTGTCACTAAGCCATCAAATCTTAGGTGTGCTTGAAGAATGTAGGTTAAGAAGGTGTCATGTTTCAACTAACTTCTTTTTTATATTTTATAAAAAATAATAATAATTTGTTTTCTTAAAATTTGTTGGAATCATCTAGTGTCGTAACTAAAATGTTCCAAATTAAGATTCTGGATTAACAAGATGTCGTGCCTCAATTTTTATTTTTTTTTGTATTTTTAAGAAAATAATAATATTTATTTTTTCAAAAAAAATTGAGGTCAACGACTTAGATGTCTCAAATTAAAACACGAGATTAATAAGGTGCCATGCCTTGATTAGCCCTTTTGTATTTTTAAATAATAATTTAGAGAAATCAAATATCATTAAATTACCACAACTTAGATTATCCAAATTAATTTGTTAGATTAATAACCTATATAATAGTAATAATAATAATTAATATAATGCAAATAAAACATAAAGAAAAAAAGAAGATATATAAACTTGTTTCAGGGTGATAAATTTTGATGGACTCAATGTATAAAGCAATTCAAATCACTCTTAAAGTGTTCAATGTATAAAGCATTTCAAAATAGTTCGTAGGCCTCTAACGTGAAGGTCCAAGGGCTAAAGAGAGGGGAAAAAAATTAAGTCATAGGTCTTGTATCATGCACTTGGCTTATATATGATTTTTTTTTTTATCCATTTGAGTTGCAATTTCTTTGGATGTTCCTAATTAATGAGATCTCCTCTTTATATAGGAAAAAGAGAGGGCAAAGCAAGTGGTTTAATTTTTTCACATGACACTTCTTAAGTGAGGTTAAATAAAAACTTCAATTATCATTAAATAGCTTATTTTTAACTTTTTTTTTTTATCATAATAGAAGTTGATTGTAATTTATAAGTATAGACTATAGATCTTTATCTTAGTTTTTTCAATAACACATAAGAACATCTCAATCATATATATATATATATAACATTTTTCTTCAAAAACTCTTTTTTATTTTTTAATTTTATTTAATATGACAAAATTGAGTGTTGATATTGATAACATAATATAAGCACAATAATAGAATATATGAATTGAAATGAAATAAATCACAATAATATTGATTTAATATGAAAAGTATTTCAACCAAATAAATAATAAAGACGCAGAATTAACATTTTCAACAAAAATGTAATTCAATTGGTATGTAATTGTTAAGTGCAATTTAAGCAAATCGTGAAGTCAATAATCACAGGTTAGAATTAATAAAAACGATTAAAATCTAACTGCTTAAGAAAGAAGGTAGGGTTGGTAAAATCAAAACCCTAAACTCCAGTACATCCTCACTATAGATCAATATATATAAAAATTATAATTAAAATATTAAACTAAAAAATTATAATTTATATCGTACATTGCAAAGTTGTAGATACTAGTTAAAAACAAAATTGGGCTCTTGAAATGTCCAATCATATAGTTTAATTT
The DNA here is from genome assembly GCA_025330945.1 of Mucuna pruriens. NCBI lineage: Eukaryota > Viridiplantae > Streptophyta > Magnoliopsida > Fabales > Fabaceae > Mucuna > Mucuna pruriens. Next base: position 6,747,062 of record JAENHJ010000016.1, on the reverse strand, counting down.
AATAAGACAGAAGAGAAGAAAAAATAAATAGCAAAAGATACAATATTTTTTTTTATTATTATTTAAGGGTTTCTAAAATTTGTGAAAAAGAGGAGTTAGATAAAGCAGGATGGCATCTGGCACTTGAATTGTAGAAATGAAATGAATGAAGGGCACACGTGCAAGACAAAAAGAAAAAGACGCATAGAGCCAAACAAAATTACAAAACAGATTGGTGTTACGAGTATCACATGGGGACTCCCCTAATCCAAGGTGAACGTGAACGCCAACGTGCATCCAATATCATTTCACTACTACTTTGAATTTGTTTTTTAATAATAAAACACCATATAATTTATAGATAAAAATAACACCATATAATTTCATTTGCTTTTCCTCACTCTACTTTCAATCTCTCATTAGCTTTCCAACCAACAAAACAACTCCTAATTAATTAGCTTAAGAAATTATACTTTTCAATTATTCGAGTCGCCATGTGTATTACATTACTTATTAAAGTAGCAAATAAATTTGTCCTTTCTTTGGTAATAATCTACTAATTCATTCAATCAGATTGATGAAATATAGACACAAGCATATTATTTTTGCTGCAATTAATCGTTTTAGGCTTTTGCTCTGGGATATATAGTTATATAAAATACAGTAGCAGGCTTAATAAAATTGAGTATAAATTTAATGGTGATGCAGTTACAAGTTTTTCATTTTCATTATAATTTTTAAGATAATTACAATAAAATTCAATAAACATACTGTAAATAATAAATTATAATTAATTAACAATATGAAATTACTTTGCAATCCTTCCATCGCCGCTTCTTATGATTGATTTTGAAACATTAATGCAGCAAAACGGGTTGTAATAAATTGTTTTGTCTTTGTCGCCGTTTTTTTCTATCTTAATATAATAATTCATATACAGTTAATTAGCACTTTGTTTTCGAATAAATTTAAAATAAAATATTTTAAGATTAATTGATTAAATGTTTTTAATTTTACAAATAAAATAGTATCTACTTTTAGTCCCAATAAATAAATTATTTTTTAATTCCTTGATTATAAAAATATATCATGTTTTGTTTTTATTTCTATAAACAAGAGACTAAAATCATATGATTTTTCATGAAGGACAAATACTACATTTAACATATTTTCATAAATAAAGGATAAAAAAGATACAATTTATTTTTTAGAAACCAAAAAACGAATTTTATTTTATTTGCAGAGATTAAAATATATTTAATTTAATATTTTAATTATCAACCCATTTGTTTTTGTAAATAATGTTGAATACTATAATCAAACCATGCAAACTAAAACCAAATTCGATGGCAACAAAAGACAACACTATCATGGAGTTTCACATGTTCGATATTTCATTAGTTGGAATTTTCGTGCTAACTGGTATGCCACTTCACGGTGACAATTCCAAATTGATGGTCCTTAGCATGAAAAGCAACTAATTAATCTGGATTTGCCATTGCCATGGGATGATTCATTAATTAGGTGGGTTCTGAATTAGTGATGGCTTTGTCAAAAGTGTGGGCTTTATGCCAACATAAAAGATAAATTAAAATTAAGCTATGGTTAACTAAAAGAGAAATCAATACTTTGTAGATAAGTGGAGGACAGAATCATTATGCTTCCTTTGACACATGAAATGAAAAGCTTTTGATTGGCAAATTTTCCTCTTCAAATTGTGGCTTTTAGGAAAAAGAAAATCAGAACTAACTTATAAAACAATTAAATTATCAACATTCAATTTTGTCCAATAAATTAAAAAATGTAAATAAAATAAAATTTTGAATAAAAAAATCAAGTCAACAAAATGTTCAATTATCATACTTTGTTCCACTTTAACATTGAATTCAAAAACATGATTTTTTTTTTCTTTATTTTAGTTTTGTGACCTAATTTATTATGATGACCAGGTTGAGTTAGGTAAATTTTTGAAGTAGAAAGAACTTAAATTGGGTAGAACATTTTGAATTAGTTCAGCTCAAATTTTTTCTTTATTTATAATTTTGACTTTAATTGACTTAACTTAATTAAATTTAGATTAAGTTGGGTTAGGTTTTAGGTTATCCAAATAAAAGAGAAATAATTAAAAAATAAGAGAGTTGAAACAAATTGGGTCAAGTTAATTATTAAATTAATATTTAATTATAGAGTTGATAAAATAGATAAAAAAAATCGTTTAGCTTAATCCAATTTGGTAGATTCTTAACTGTATTTTTTTTATTATTAGCTTGCTTTAGTTTGATTTGTCCATTTTCTTTTAATGTTATTTAATGTATTTAATAAAAAAATAAAACACCTAAGCAAATAGGTTGAATAGAGTTAAGTCTACTTTTAATCAATATGCCTTGTCAAGTCCATCAAACTGAGTCAAATTAGTTTAATTCTTTTAAAATTTCTTATTTAAGAGTTTAACTTAGCACATTAGGTCGATTCAATAGACCAAACCAATATTATTACTTTTACTTACTAATATATTGAATATTCATAGATTATTGTTAGAAACATGACAAATATACCCGTGATTCAAGTTATTAAAAAAATAAAATATCATTTCCATAAAGATTGATGTTTAATAATTATATAATTAATCATTTATCTTATTGAATGAGAAAATAACAGTGGTTAGTTTTTATATTTTAACTAAAATTAAAAGCATGGGGAGGATAGATACTAAGATAACCACACCCATCTCTATTAACTTTGGTAGAGAATGACCTATACTTATACTTTTATCCATCTAAGTGTTTAATTACCGTATCTAACACATACAATTTTTGAGAAAACCCATAGATTCTATTACCTATTTCCATCCGTGTATATATGCACATAGAAGCGCCCTAAGAGGAGGTTGATCGAAAATAATATTACGTATCATCGTAAACATCTTAATTTAAATCCTTTTATTTATCAAATAAGAAAGAGAATTAGTCACTTAATCAGAAAATGCGCCAAAAGATTAACCGGGATATGATTTAGAAAAGATAAATTAAAGAGGAAGGTAGCCCAAAAATGAAAAAAAGAAAAATGAATTAGGTACAGTGAAGATACATGGATGGTGTGTTGGGTGGACCATATGTAGCAGAGAGTGTTGGATGTGAACAAGGGACACGCTGGGGTTATTCAACTACTTGCAATTACAACGGCACTCCCTCCAAATCGTAATTGTCGAGTGTCCATTATCTCGTGGCAAAGCTACCCCTCACTGGGTCCGTCGACAAGAGTCTGTCCAAAATAAATTTTAATTTGCAATAATAAATTTAAGATTGTGGGATCATTTTGGGATCTTTGCAATTTGCTTTACTGGGTGTACACGTAACACGAGCACGGATGGGATGGCCTCAAACATTCATTACACATTCACATTACCCATTAGAAGGGTCAATAATCTATCTTCTCCCATTCTTCTTTTATATTACATGTTTTCTTAATTCTCACATATTCATTTATTTGGATATAAAATTAAGAGGATTGCTAAAACTATTTTCGTTAAAAGATATGGATCAAAATTTTCGCTCTTAAATACTTTTACTCCCTTAAGATGATTTTTCTCTCCCTCTACACTAAAAAAATGTCATTTATCTACAAACATAAAATGTCAAACATTAAGATTATTTTCGTTAATATAACTATTTAATAAAAAAAACTATTAATATTTTGAAAATGATTTAATTTGTTTTGTTTGATTAATTATCTAAAAAAACACTTTGGTAATAAAATCATAAAAAATAAGATATAATATTATTTATAGTTGTTGGTTTGTATTTAAAATAATTAATTATTAAAAATAAAATAATAAAACAAAAGTTAGTAAGAAGATAATTGGATAGTTTTTAATCATAAGCTCTAAAATTTTACTTATGGTAACAAAGAGTGAAAAAATATGTTTGATTACTTTTTATAATTTTGCTACAGATACTTTTTTTTGAAGAAAAAAAAAATAAAAAGATTTTAACATTAAAAAAGTTTCTTCCCTCCCCAAAAATTAATCGTATCCAAACATGCAACAAATGTAGACAATAATTCTCTGGTAGCATAATTTCTAGATCTCATTTTCTAAATGAATGTTTTGATGAGTTAATTATATTTGTGATACAATGGACCAATATACTGAAAATTACTAAATAATAATTAGCTAACTAATTACTACGTACTTTTACCCATCACGCACGGCCTATATCAGCTTCTCAATCTATTTGAGATGTATATTTTTCTTAATTATTAGTGGAAAATCACGTGTAAATCTTGTGGGATTGATGAATCGATTATTGTATTACCTATAAATCTTGGATATATGTCACGAATCTTTGATATCGTATTGAATAATGATAATTAAGGTGCATGTATATATGTCATATAACAGAAGTGCCTTATATTATTACACGGTAGCATTATTTGATTGATAGGATAGGCTCTTAGCATCCTAGTCCTAGCTACTAATTTTTAAACTTTCTTTATACCCGATTCACTAATTAAATACCTTTTTCATCTTCTTGAACAAATTTGATTAATTATAATTATCAATTACTTGACCAGAGTTCTTATTAAAATTAGCTGATTGAATCAGTATAAATAATTTAAAACAACCCACCATATATATGATATGCTCATTAACAAATTAATAAATTCTTATTTATAATTATATTTGTGAAATTTAATTTACGACATTACGCTAGTAAAGTGTCTTTAAATTTTATTGGCAATAACTAACTATAGAAATGGTCGAATAAAAAATTGAGGATAATTAAAAGGTTTCATACATTGATTGCAGGTCTATCTATTCGCAAATGTAAACTAGCTTTCTACACTCCGCATGATTCATTGGATATTTTTTTAATGAAAGCTGCGCTAATGGGCTAGATTAAAGTAAAACATGTGGCCTTTTGTTTGTTTATTAGAAAGCTAACCAAGTCGCATGTGATGTTGTAGGGCAATTTATGGGAGCTAAGTCCTACTAGCAATTAACCAATTGCTATTGAAATATTGCTTAAAAGTTGAAAGCAAGACAATACCACAACGAACACATAAAGCAAACCGGAAAAAATATATGTATGTATGTATGCGTGAGATAAGAAAAATAGCTATATAGATTTAGGTGCCACAAGTATGCAACCTAGCTAAGGGACGAGCTCTTTGGAAAAGAACCCCACAACTAAAACCCCATATAATACAACTTTAGGTTACATGAGATCTTTGTATACTATTTTATCTTTGGCCTATCTTTTGAGCTTATATATGTTGGAGACACAATAACCCCACTCCAAATTTTGAAACATATCTTTACATTACCTTTGAAGTTTCACCATATGCTTTCCTGTCGGTCATCATTCGCTGGGAGAAAATATAAGCTTCCACCTAAGCTCAAGTAAAGGGAAGAAAAAGAAAGAAAGAAAAAAAAATGTACTATAGTAGTAATTATATTCCTCCACCTATGTCAAAGTTTGGAACATATGTGTACTTTAAAGAGAAAAGCTCTTTACACTTTGTTGATGCCATTGTCGGCCATGATCCAACCACCCAAAAGAATTCCCTTAGGAAAATAAATTCTTTTGGATGTGTTAATGGGAAGTTTCATAATTAAGAAAAATTATGGTCTTTTTAGGTGGAAGAATGAAGACACTAATTTACTATTCATTGCATATTCTTGAGTATCAAAAACCTCATGTTTGCTAGTTTCACCTACTTTTCTACCGATAGAACAAGCACAATCGAGCAATATTTTAAATAAATAATTGAACTTCCATTAAGCGTAATGCTTTTGCTTTGTGTAGGTCTGCACTCACAAATTCATACCCGTCTATTCAAAATATATGGGACAAACATTCATGCATGTGTAGTCATCCACATTGTATGGTCTTTAGTGATGAACACAATTAATATACATTTAATAAGATCTTACAAGAAGGAGAGTGACTTCGATATGGAGACTTAAGGAGAAATTATTTTGTATAACAAAATGAGTGAAATGATAAAGATAAAGATACAGGGAAGAATATTATAAGAAATTGTTATATATGAATAATAATATAACTCGTGACTTACATCATCATATATTAATTATATTTTCATATTTTTGCAAGGCCTGCACACGGGTTGTTATCATTGAACCTTAACTCCGTTTAAGTTTTTATTTTTCTTTCATAAAGTTAACCCCTATGTTTTCATCACAACAATTATGACCTTTGGATCAAATTCTGTAGCAGGACCATTTAGTGGGCCTTTTTCTCTATCATTTGTCAGAAAAAGGAAAGAGTGACAGAACTCAGTTATTTTAGAATGATATTGATGATATGCATTTGCATGAGTGATGGTTGCATACACCTGGAAGCCTCAGCTGCATTTCATCATGGAGAAGATACTTATACTTTGCCATAGCATAGCAGCAAATGGTTGAAGTTTTGATTTTCCATTTTGTATTGTGTTCAGCTTTCTTTTATTCTTCTGGCTTCACAGGCTTTTTTATTATTGTTGGCATCGATGGCATAAACAAATTTCAAGTATACTATAATTGCAAAGTGGTTGAGGAGATTGCAAATGGCGAGAGGTATAATGAGGCTACATGTATTATATATATATATATATACTGACGTACTGTATTATCATTGATCCAACATTGAAATGGTTTTAATAATAAGAGTATATATCTTCCTTTAAAGCTAGATATACGGACATGGAGTGGAAGCAAAGAAGGATAAGATGAGAATAATGCACTTTTCTGATAACTTTTCATGATCAAATAGTTTCAAAATTCTTTCACAAGTACGAGTGCTCAAGCACCTATTAAAACCATTTTAAATTGGTAAGCTAATTTTAAAAAATAAAAATAAATTGAATAAACTGTTTACGAAAAAAAAATAGAAAATAAAAAATCGTATTTTTTATTTAGTATGGTTTTCAGTTTTTATGTTTATAACCAACTAAACTATAAACACTTTCAATTCATATCAAGTGGTGATTTATAATTGAATAAGCTTTTTATATTTGTTATGTATGTATTTAATTTTTTATTTAATAAATGTTATTCTTTAACTGAAAAATCCATCTATCTATTAGTTTAAAACTCTATTCCTACTCTAATTAATAAAATTTCATTTATTCGTTAACTAAAAAGAAAGGGCTGTCCCTTAAAAAATAAGATAAAAAACAATGATCCAATTCAAACCGCAAAATCATATCATATTAAATTGGTTTGAATTTTGGCATGTTTAGATTTTTATAATCAAATCAGATGATTTTATTTTTTACTCTTTTTTTTTATATATCTCAAATGATTCTGATGGAAACACACACGCTCCTACTTAATTAAAAGTCACAAGTATCCAGTGAGCACAAATATTATTCGAGTCAAAAGTACATGATTACCGGTGGAAAATGGTTTTACTTCGCGTTATCATTTAATCGTAAAAGAACTCAACAACGTTTTTAGGTGATTGCTACTAAAAGAAAAGTTCTCTATCTTTAATTACTCAGATCGATAGAAAGTCAATATAGACTTCACGGGTACACACAATATCATGGAGAGCCAAACTTGTGACTTTGGGGATGGTGGGAGTGTTAGGATGGGCGCAGAGAGGTAAAAATATGTTATGATTAAAAGATTATATTAAACGAAATTAAATATTTATATTATATATTATATTTTTTATTTATTTAAAATAATAAAATATTGACATCAATTAGGATTATATAAGTGTATTTTTCTTTTAAAAAATTAATCAACAAAAAATCTGAATATTAATTTTAGTCTCTTTTCTCCTTTTCTCTTTTCCAATTTAGCAGTAGCAGTAGTTTTACTGTTCTTTCTACCAGAGATGGTAAGTAAATGTAATAAAGAGTATATGAATTTAAAATTTAATAGAAAAGTATTCTTATAAGTAATACAACTATTACTAAAAAGTTATAATTTTTTAATTGATATTTTAACGTGTGCAGTGGTTATATATTAAAGAATATGAAATATAATAAATTATATTCTCCTATCATAAATAACAATTTTATTTTTATTTTAAAAATTACACTTTTTTTTGTAATTTGTCCATTAGTACTTTTAGTAGACCCAATAACAACAAGATCGCTGAGGAAATAGTACAATAGATTATGCAACATTCTTCTTCTCATGAAATTTTGAGATGGTAGAAAGAGGAGACTCGTTATTTTTTAAAATTGTAAATTTTAATTTATATTTAAAAATAAATTCCAATATTAAATAATAATGGAAAAGTGAAGCAAATGGAAATTACTCGGTGAAATTGGCTTATCAATCATGAAGGAGGATAGTATTAGGAAAATTTCACAAAACACATAATTATTAATATATACTATTGAAAGTGTATTTATTTGATGGGACAAGATAGTTACTTAAAATGAGTAATTTGGTCCGGCTTTACATGTTAAAAGACAAAAATAAATTAGTTTTGTTTGATTTGATAGATTAAAGAAAAAAAAAATTTGATATGGTCTAGCTAAATTTTTATATGAATTATGTTTTTGCTAGTCCATTTACCTTAATTGGCCTATTTTATATTTAATTATTTTATAAAAAAAATAAAATAATAAAATTTCATGCTAAATACGCTCAATTTTTTTGGACTAGTATTTATTTTCTTTAATCTGGCTCAGCAGGGTTGGCTCATCAATTCGAACCATTTTAACTTGAATATTTTAAAATCACCTATTTAAAAGTAAAGTTTAAGATGATGCCAGATTTCCAATAGCAGTGAAAGATCAATTAACTAGCAGAGGAGTGATCTCCAGAGCTGAGTAAATTTGCATGGGATGTTGTAATAACGCAGTGGAGTGAATCCAGCATATTTTCAGTAGGTATAAGGAGATAATGATTAAAGAATATTGGAATTAGTTCAGCTATGCCTATGCTATGCAGTCAACATGGACTCTAATATTCTGCAGTTCCATGATTGCAAAGGTGGAATGTCGCAATAGTGTGGCATGCTAGGAACAAGGCTATTTTTCAAGATTCACGGTTATCCAAATCTGAAATTGTGGAGCTCATCAAACTAAGGTCGCTGTCTTGCTTAAAATGTAAACATCTGAGATTTCAGTACCTCCCATGTATGTTGGCATGCGAATCAACTGTTGTGTATTGCTTGATACGTGTTCTGGCCATTATAACAACATGGGGATCATTTTATATGCATCAGGGTAAGTGTGTAGTGAGAGATGGTTATTTAAATTATTTTTGTATATAGTAAGGATTTGGTTATTCATTTTCATAACAATAGGTGTTCATTTCTAATTTTGTGTATGAGTGGTACTCCATGTTTTAATATAAATGATTATATCAAAATTTCAAGTTAAATAAAAATTAAGATAAACTTATCTTAATTCATTGCTAACTTGAGGATCACAAGAATAGGGTTTCCTTTACTTGGATTTTGTCCAACAACAAGGAGATCAAACTGGGGAGACTAGTGATCATGTGGTTAATTATTGCATGCATTTCAAAGTTCCCTTTCAGTTAACCGGACTCATAAACCATTCATGAATGTTAAAGACCTTAAAATTGCGAATTTACTTAATGAGACTTAAAGTCGTAGTAAACTGTCTAATGAGGTTTCAAAATATACTAGATAAGACTATTGAAGCGAACAGTCCTAGAGATGTAATTATGCATTTGATTAAAAGATGAATCCAGATAAATTTGCTCAGTCCATCATTTATCATGAGGTGCTTCAGGAAACCAAGGTTGATGATTGATGTCAGAATCTTCGGAAGATTTGGTTTTGACAAGGTTTAGGATGCGGAGGCTTTTCATGAGATTTGGTTTTCAACAACCTAATTCAGGGATAATTATGTAATTTTAATGTAATAAGATATTCTAACCTTCTCCTCCTGAGATGCAAATATTATCCACCCAATCTTTTAAATATTAAATTAGCCGTTGATTTAAACTTTTTAATTTAACTCTCACACTATTAGAAATCACTTTAAATAGTTATTACAAAAATATTAGTTTTTCTCCATTATTATGTTTAAATAATAGTATAAAATATTTTTATTATCAATTTTTTTCTTGAAATGTTCATTTTTATTTGTTTTGGTTTCTCCTATGATATCAGGAATAAAAACCAAAAAACAGCTAAATTAGGAATGTAATAACATGAACTGAAGAAACTACTATATTTACATAGACTAAAACTAAAAATCACTATATTTTGCTGGGAAATTACAATAAAATTGTTATATTTGCATAAACATAAATCACATGTTAAATAATGGCAGGTTCACGAAAAAAAAATCAGGTTCCCATCCCACAGATATTTTAGAGATGAAAAATCATTTTTTTTTTACAAAAACTAAAAAGAAAATACGCTATAGAACCTCAAACATATTTAAACTTCTGAAAATATTAAGGATCACTACTGTGTTTTTTTCTTATGCTATGGATCATTACTATATTCATCTATGTAAAGGATAAATGAGTTGTAGAACAGTAACTTAGTTCTTAATATGGTTTGCTATCTGATCATGGTCTCTATGGTCACTTCAGAAGAGTGTTATTTTCAGAAATGAATCTTGGAATTTTTTGCGTCTAGATATATATAACTTCATTAAAGTGACGTCAAGGAACTGGCTTTCTAAGGGATGAAGTGGTATCGTTCAGTTTTCCAATTGGTGAATAAAACTGTAAGTTGTATTCAGCAGTGTGGTTAATTTTTACGTTCTTTAGTTGTACGTAGCTTCATGTACTTCCTATTCAATTATGAAAGGATTTAGCCAACATAGATAGAGTTTGGTTTAGGTACGTAGGTCAGTGTGTTTCTTTTACTATTTTATTATAATTTTGCTTATGAAAAAATGTAGAACACCGAAGCAAACATACTAACATTTTAGAACTAATTTTCTTGTACTAGTTTCACCTTTTATTTTTCAGTAGTTTCGGGCTTTAAGTCTTTTGCTTTTAGATCCAAAGGCTTTAAGTATCCAACTTTTGAGCTAATGTCATTTAAAAGTAGGCCTAAGCCCGTTGTTCTCCTGTCAACAAGTTTCCACAGAAACTTGGGCTTTGGCTGGTGGCCTTCACTATTCGAATTCTAAAGCTTAATGCCACAAAAAATTTTCGGACCATACCCCCAGAAAAAAAATAAAAGACAAGGCCAGGCAATAGGCCCTAAACGGAATAGCATCACCTAAAAATTTTGCACATCACAAATCAATGATATTCGATCAGAAAAACTAAATTTGATTGTTTTATCCCCTCGAAATAAATGGAATTAAATAACATCATGGTATAAATAATTAATTTGTTTGTATAACATCCGTGATACACACCAAACAAAAATTTATCATAGACATCAAATGTGTTTTGCTCATTTTTATTTTTTGTTTATCTTCTTCTTAAAAGAAGAAATCAAACTAAATATTTTTTAATAAAAAATCTTAGGAAATGAATAACTTATTTTATAGAAAAAAACTTATAAACAAGAGTTTCTAATTTAGTAGGAAGAAACTTTTTTACTCTTTATACGAAGTTTATTCACACAATGATTTCTCATTTTGTTTCATCGAATTTTTCATTAAATAATTCTTATTGATTTTATTCTATTTAAATATGTTTATTTTTAATGAGGTCTTAATTTTTTAGAATTATTTGTAGAAAATTTTAAAAAAAATTAATTTAAATTACATAAAATAAAAGAATGTTACTGACATGAGAAAAATAATATAGTTAAATAAAATTTGGATTTATATTTATAATTTTATCCTTTAAATTTAATTTATTTTTCAGAATATTTTAACCTTTTAATTTGTGGTTAAATTTTTCAATTCTTAATAAAAATTATTTATTTATTAAATAAATTTTGGATTAATAATAATAATAATAATAATAATAATAATAATAATAATAATATTATTATTATTATTATTATTATTATTATTATTATTATTATTATTATTATTATTATTATTTATAAGGTCAGTAGAAATATTTTATATTATAAATTAATTAAAAGTAATTTCATATATAAATTTTAGAATAATTATTATAAAAAATATTAATATATGATTTAGTGTAAATTTTTTTTTATAATAGTACTTTCTAATTATATTCTAACATTATTTTAAAAAGAAACCTATGTATATACTTATTGTCTAATTGCTAATATTATTTTAAAATAGTGGATATATTGTCTAATACACATCTGGAATGATAAATGCATATTTATCAAGAGAAAAATTATAGAAAAAGAAACAAAAAAGAATAAATCTTTAGAAAACCCCATAAATTTGAGTTTATAACTATATATTTTCCTTTTGTGAATATGATTTTCATGAGAACTTTTCTTAAATTTTTGTAGGAAAATAAAAGAAAAGACTTGCAAATAGATGGACCATCCAAAACTGGATATTAATTGAAGGAAGCTGGATTTTCCCGGTGGACACGCTAAGGCCGATCGAGCTTCAACGCAGGATCGTCAATAATTATTGGTTTTAACTTTAAGGTCAGCATTGGATATGCAAGATGAAAACTGAAGCTAGAAGTTATGCTAGGTTACGTAGTTTTCACTAGATATTCGATGTCGAAGAATTGTGTCGGCTGATTTTTGGGATCTTCCTGGATATTTTTTATTGTTAGGTTACTCATTTAGGACAATTCTAGCTGTTATAAAAGTCATTTTACAAGCTCTATTACTCCGAATGCATTGGGAGACCACTTCTCACTGCACTCATTTCCACCATTGATAAACACAATCATTGAAAGAGGAGCTTAAATAATCAAGCAGAATCATCAGCACCTATCATTATTTCTTACTCTCGTGTTATTTAACTATGTTTTGCTAAATTATGGTTAATCTTAAATGAATCTCATGATATTCTTCTAAATTTCAACCTTTTTTTTTTTTCTAATTTAATGCAAGTTCTTATAATTTTCAGTGATCTTCTGTCCTTTTAATACTTATTGTCAACTAATAATTGATACACTAATTTTAAGTTATTTGCATAACAAATAATCTTGTACATGTAAGCTGGAATTGAGTTGATTGGCTTGTATTAAGATGATTATACAATATAATTTCTTCATGTATGAATTGTTTGAGATTTCTATAATGCTTGGATTAATTTTAATGAATTTATGAGAATAAAACATTATGGTTAACTTAGAATGAGATTTTACACTAAGAAATTGAGTTTCTATATTTAGTGAAATTTCATATTCTAAATCATGAGTATACTTATATTGATTTTTGGGTGAAAATACATTAGAAGGAACATAAGAAAATTCAAATTCCTAGTTACTTTTGCCGCCATTTATATTTTTACAAAATTTAAAAATCTGATAAACATAATTTTAGATTTAATTTTTATGTTTTATTTTACTTTCATTTATGTGAGTGACAAATATTATATGTCTTTTGTATTAATAGTTTGATTGAATTGATCTTATTCCTTAATTGTTAAGTAGGACATTGAATTTATTAATTTTAATTAGAATTTAATGATGATACATTAATAATATAAAATAATTTTATACTTTCATTTAATTACAAATTATTCTTGATATAATTTTTAAAGTATTTATTATAAAAATCAATAAACTTATCATAAATGATGAATTATGATTAAATAATAATATAAAATAATTTTATACTATAATTACATAATTTATTTATTTTTTTAATTATTACTTTTCTGACCAGTACGTTTGATGAAATTAAATTCAATCATAATTTATATAAATTTTGACAGCATATCCCAACTTTAACATGTAGCTCGTTAACTTTCAATGAAAGTGTGAAAGTTAATATTAACACACATTGAAATATTTTTGGAATAAAAACAAAATAAAAAATATAATTAAGGGAACCTTTTATGTTTTTGGAATTAAATATTATGGAATATCTTAATTGTGTTTTTTTTTTAAACTAAGTATATGTATATTTGACTAAATCACTATTATCATTATGGGTATGTTTTACTAATAAATGGACCAAGATTAGCAACACTTTTTAACATTCTCTTTTTAATATTTTTTTTATTATTGATTAAAATTATTAAAAATTATAAATTTTGATAAAAACATCTTTTAAATCAAGAAAGAGCTAGCTATTAAAAGAAAACGTCCCACCAAAATATATAATTGGTGTTAGCCTGTAACAATTGAGTGTATTTCTTTCTATACTTCCCCTTTGGGAGGAAGTCCACAGAACGAAGTCTTAATTTCTGCGCGCACTCAAAAGAGCTCAGACGCAGACATGCATAAAAATATACCACCAGTACTTATATTGAAGATCATCATATTGTACCACGCATTGCACATTCAAACGAAATTTCACTATTTTAAAGTGGGGAGTGCAGCATATATAGAGTTTGATTAAAAAAATTAATAATTACTTATTATGTACTAGTACTTTATGTTCTAAAGAATTGAAGATAATCACTATGCACTTAATATCCCATATTTAAAAAAAAACCAGGTTCCTATAAAATCATCTCAAACTTCTGTATTTCGAATCCCAGGAACACATACATGCATAAGCGGTGCTTGCTTATATGCAGGGAATTTTCATTTATTTTATTTTTGTCTCCTTCGTTATCCTCAGCCCCGGTGCTTTAGAAACAAACCTAAACCTAGCTACTAGCTAGCAAGCTAAGGGTTAGGGTTCAAAGATTATATTGAGGAGGGGCTCACACCAAACATAACACATCAACCTTTTCGAGTGTTTCATTTCGAGGCGACACGAGCACTTTACCGGCATTTCCTCCCATCTCTTGGAAATTCTCAAAATTTTCTCCGGATCCTCGTGAGCTCCGTTGTCCTGAAATGCCCTCAAACCCTTGATGCAATTACCCTCATGTCCTCCTTCAAATCATCAAAACTTTTGTTACTATACTTTTTTTTCTCCTCTCATAAATGAAGTCTGAATTAAACTTTATTGAAGTCTACATACATTAAATAAAATGGTTAGCTAATTCATTGGAATGAAGTATTAACCTTGAAGTACGAGATCAAACAAATTACAACTTGTAGGTTTTAAATTTTAGCATACAATGAACTTGAAGGGACATGATTACGAAGGATATATAGGTATTTTGGTGGTAATACAAGTAATAATGAAGGATAATTTTGGGTAGGGGGTGGTGAGAGCGTGGTCAAAATTCTTTAGCTATTCATGTTTTTTAGTGCAGGCATGCAAACCGGATAATTGGTTCGTTTGGCTGCAAGGTTTGAAAGTGAAAGGCCGAAGACAAAGAGAACCCGAAGCAGGAAGGGACAACGGACACGTGTCAGTCACATTCTCCTGACTCTGAATTTGGCCCAAGAACCTGAAACGGCGTGACAACCTGATTAATTTTCGGTTGACTGCATATGGCCGGTGGCGAATCAGCGCCACGCAACCATGCACCCCTTCCTCCTTCCATTCGCTAAACTCTATTTATTCTCTTCGTCTTCCACATTTTTCAAGAAAAATAAAAACACCACACACAGTGAGAGAAACAGATTCCTCGTGAATGCATGCACTTCGTTTTCTTCTTTTTAGTTCCATTTTGTTTTCTACTCCCCTTTTCAGACTTGTGTTATTGCATGTACAAGTTTTAAGGAAAATACTCAATTTAGGTATATATACAAAAGGGTTTTGACGTTTGGAATAGAGAAAGTGTTTTCACCGCTTGGAAGAACTAGTTCCATTTCTAGTTTTAGTTGTTGAGGTATAAAAATTGAAACAGCGAGAGACGTGGGGTTTTGCTCCCTTATTGTGTGCACTTTGGTCAAAATCGCCTATTGTTTATGTACAAGAATTTGGCGGGAACAGTGCATCATCAACATTGGCAGGTATTTCGAATTGTTTATTTTTCACTGCCAGTGCTTCTCACTGTTATTGTTGGTAATATCGCTGTTACATTAATTAATATATGTATATATATGTTATATATAGTAGTCTTATTTTTTTAGTTTAGATTCTTCTAATTCATCTCATGGCTAGCTAGTGAAATATCCGGGCTGGTCTGGTCCAAGGTTTCTAATTTCTAACCATTTTATTAGTAAAGTTCTGCACTTCTCAATTTGGTAGAAAAATACCAAGTTTTATGAATAGATGACATGCATGGATTCCCTCGCTCTTGCACTGACTAACTGATTCATGTTTATACTCTGAAATTTGTATATTCAATTATGGAATCGTTCTTTTCTATAAATATAGCGGCGCTATTTATCTTCTCACTCCGTTTGCTAAATAAAAATTTTAAAATTGTAGGATATATGCATCAAACAAATGTGATAGTTATGCTGTAATTCGATCCACAGGTACTAACCATTCAAAATTATAATAATATTAATAAATTTTATGTGAAAATATCTGATTTAAAATATTATCTTCAGCTTTTAATTTGCTAGACCTATAACTCATACAAGAATTGCTTATAGTCATCCTGATTATAGTACGAGAAATTCTCTACCTCTTATTTTGTAAATTTATAAATAACAAGTAGTAGTTCACGTATTTATACATACATAATATTATAGTAGCATTGTAATTTCATCCCTCTAAACATATATTACATTATTGTAGCATCGTTATTTATATATGTAATTAATGTGAGTAATATAAAAATTATTTTTTGATACTTGATATAAAAATTATTGTTTGTGTTTATAATTGTACTGAACATTTTAACGTTGTGCTTAAGTTACCAAATATATATGTTCATAAAAGATGTGCTTGTGCGTGTGTTGTGCCGTAATTGCGGTATATTACGAGATCCAAGCTTTGCCTAGCTAGTAACTTAATTTATTCCCTATCTCTTCTAGTTCAATATACTATAAATTATTGAGCAATAACTTAGACATTCCATAAAATATGAAATTTGTGCCATGTTCAGTAATCATTTCATTCGGATACGTGAAGATGCATTAGGACTAGCTAACATAGAATGCTAAGTGCGGGTAACTTAAGCCACTGTGCATAGATGATGGTTAGCTGGATCTTTTTAATTTGTTTATACCCTAGAAATGGACCTTTTAGGATGAACCTTAACCAAAGCAGAATACAAGCTTCTAGTATATGTTTAATTTTCATGACCCTGCAGATACATGATAGCAGTTGTTTAATTTAAACTAATTTCAAGCTAGTGGCCTTTTGACGGGTGAGGAAATCGAGTAGGTGGTCAACAGATTTTTACTTGGGGGAACAAACAAAACCCTTCAAATTATATTTCTTAATTGCTGCTCAATTGAATCACGTTAATTAAATAATATAAATATGCAATACAGCTCGGTCTCATTTTGAACAAAAAGTAATTCTTACTCTTTCATTCAGTACTTTTAATTTTTAATATGTCGGATTTTCATCATATAATATTGCATGACCGTACTCATGCATCTTTAACACATGCACGACTCGGGGATCCATAGATTGGTTTTTCTTTGTTAATTTATATATATACCGAATTCGAGAGTTTCTCTACGATGGACTTGATCTTCTACCTGATGTTTAAGCACATTTCAAATCTTTATTTTAGTTTCATTCATTATATATGTATATATGTGGCTTGTATGCAGAGAGAGAGAGAGAAGACGGTAGTCTAACTTTACGTAGAGTCGTTGATTTTGAGACCGAGAGATGATTTGTAGTGTGTGGGAATGCTGGGCTTTTGGGAGTCATTGTTTTCACAGATCGAGGACGAGAGTTCCAATAAACCAAGTGGGTAGAGAGAGGAGGTGTATGGGATTTTATTTTTCTAGTAAGAATGGTGGTATTGTCTCTGGTCAAAGACTGAAGGATTTGAAGGATAATAGTTTAATAAGACACTCGTGTCCCTAATAATATCTTATTACATAGATATTAATAATTTAATAATCATTGTTGGCAGATTTTTACTTTGTTTTCTAGTGTTGGAAACCGGTGGAAGAGTCAGAGTCTACAAAAATGACCTTACCTAAGGGGTGAGACAGTCACACATTTTAACTATTTGGTTTTGAAGTATATATTAATACATAGTAGGACACACAACTGGGAAGAGGGGAGAGGGGAATTCCTTTAAATATCAAATGCTCTTCTGTTAGCCCTTTCTCCTCTTCCATTGTCTCAAGCTTTTGGAAGTTGAAAGGGTTGGAAGAGATACAAAGTCTTCACTCATTTAAACTCTTGCTAGCTAGAACCCTTGGGTAAACCTATGTCTGTTTCTTTGGCCATCTCTTATTAATTTCCCCCTTATTCTTTGATTGATTTTCCCTTTATATGCTCCATATTATATCTATCTCCTTACTGAATGTGTTAATTAGATGCAGGTGTTTTTGATTTGTTGAAAGGTAAAGCAAGCAAATAAGGGCTTAATTATGAACAACAACTGGCTTTCGTTCCCTCTTTCTCCTACTCATTCTTCCTTACCGACTCATGATCTTCAAGCAACTCAATATCATCAATTTTCTCTTGGGTTAGTGAATGAGAACATGGAAAACCCTTTTCAAAATCATGGTATATATCCTTCTCTCTAGCTCCCCCTTTTTCTCATTCTATATTAATTTGGCTGGCTACTTTTTTTAACCTATGTTTGGTGTTATTTAATTCAACAGATTGGAATCTGATTAACACTCATAGCAGCAACGAAGTTCCAAAAGTTGCTGATTTTCTTGGAGTGAGCAAGTCTGAAAATCAGTCAGACCTTGCTGCCTTAAACGAAATTCAGTCAAATGATTCTGATTATCTGTTCACAAACAACAGTCTAGTGCCTATGCAAAACCCAGTAGTGGACACACCTAGCAATGAGTATCAAGAAAATGCTAATAGTAATTTGCAATCGTTGACATTATCCATGGGAAGTGGTAAGGATTCAACGTGCGAAACCAGCGGGGAAAATAGTACAAACACTGTTGAAGCTGCTGCACCTAGAAGAACTTTGGATACATTCGGGCAGAGAACATCAATATATCGTGGTGTAACGCGGTTGGATAGTCATTCTATGCTCTACCGAATCAATTTATTTTTTGCATGGTTTGTTGTTTTATTTTTGCTCTAATTGTGCAAATTATATGAATATATATAGACATAGATGGACTGGAAGGTATGAAGCTCACCTTTGGGATAATAGCTGTAGAAGGGAAGGACAATCAAGAAAAGGACGCCAAGGTGATTGAACTTCAAATTAATTAATTTAGAGTTTTATTCTAATTATCTTATTTGTTAAAAAATTTACTGTTTTTGAAGTTTTTTATTTGGGAGTAATATTAACACATTTCTCTTCATGTTTTGATTCTGTACATATTTCTTCTCAACTTTTTTCCTTCAGTTTATTTGGGTAAGAGTCTCTATTTCTGTTTATTTTCCAACCCTTTTTCATATATTTAAGTTCCTGAAGATACAAAATCTGACTACAAAATGTATTGTTTTCCTTTTGTTATTTAATGGCAGGTGGATATGATAAAGAAGAGAAAGCAGCTAGGGCTTATGATTTAGCTGCACTGAAGTACTGGGGAACATCCACCACTACCAACTTTCCAGTAAGTTAATGACTCTACTTTCTCAATGCTTCTCAGACTCTGGTTCAAAGGAAGGTCTTGTTGATTTCATTTTGTTTTACAGATTAGCAACTATGAGAAGGAATTGGATGAAATGAAACATATGACCAGACAAGAATTTGTTGCCTCCATTAGAAGGTGACTAATTAAGAGATAGCATGCATAAAGCATATATACAAGTCAGTAATATATAGTGCAATAATGGTGACAAGTAGAATCAAATTTTAAATTTAATAAGTAGTCTTTGTTAATGTATGCAGATATTGAGATTGCATTTGCATAAACTATTTAATTTAATTAACTATTTATCTAACAAACATTATTAATATATATTAATATATTAATATATAGATACCTGAGAACTTAATATTTATAAACTTGGTTATGATACTTCTTGAAATAAGTTAGGGCTTGTTTTGTTGAGTTTTTACACGACGATTATTGAAATAAGTTAAAAAGAGGATACAAGACACTTTCATAATTACTATAGAACTCGTTAAAAAATGCTTGTTAACATATTGCGGTGATGATTTGCAGGAAAAGCAGTGGTTTCTCCAGGGGTGCATCAATGTATCGCGGAGTTACAAGGTGTCAAATGGGACAACAATGCTTTCTTCTTCTTCTTCGTCTCTTTTCATGCATTCGCTCCTTTTCTTTCCACACTTTTTCTTAGCAGAATATTATTATTCTTTGATTAGGCATCACCAACACGGCAGATGGCAAGCAAGGATTGGCAGAGTCGCAGGAAACAAAGATCTTTACTTGGGAACTTTCAGTAAGCCCCACATTTAATCCCATGCAAAGAAAGTTGTTAAAAGTTTTTTAGATAATTTTTGTATAATTATTATAAATAAAATAAAATAAACTTATTTGAAAGTTAAAATTAACTCATATAAGTTAATTTGTATACATTTTTATTAACTTTTTTAAAAATTGATATTTAATTTATACATATATTAATTTTAATTTATGAAAAAATATTTTAGTTTCTTATAAATATTTATAAAAAAGATTTAAACAGACAAATAAGAATTCTATTAAAAAAAACTTAAAACAAATTTCAGTATCTCTGATTATATAACTATGTGCCTTCTGGTCGAGATATCTGGATTTTCACAAGAAAAAAAAAGTGAAGCAGCACAAATATTTTGATCATGTGAGTATAAACTACTACTTGTGATTGCAGGTACTGAGGAAGAGGCTGCAGAAGCTTACGACATAGCAGCAATAAAGTTCAGAGGTCTGAACGCTGTGACCAACTTTGACATGAGTCGCTACGACGTGAAAGCTATTCTCGAAAGCAACACTCTCCCAATAGGAGGAGGTGCGGCTAAACGTCTAAAAGAAGCTCAAGCTCTAGAATCTTCGAGGAAACGCGAAGAGATGATTGCACTTGGCTCATCAACTTTCCAATATGGAACCTCAAGCTCTAGCAGGCTTCACGCTTACCCTCTAATGCAGCAGCACCAGTTCGAGCAACCTCAACCTTTGCTAACTTTGCAAAACCACGACATCGGTTCCCACTTCTCTCACCAAGACCCTTCGTCGCTGCACCAGGGTTACATCCAAACGCAGCTTCAGTTGCACCAGCAGAGTGGCGCTTCTTCTTACCTTCAGAATAACGCTCAGTTCTACAACGGTTACCTTCAGAACCACCCTGCATTGCTTCAGGGAATGATGAACATGGGGTCTTCTTCTTCTTCTTCTTCAGTGTTGGAGAATAACAATAATAATCATAGTAATGTTGCTGGGTTTGTAGGGAGTGGGTTTGGTATGGCTTCGAATGCATCGTCGAGTAACGCGGTGGGGACGGCGGAGGAACTAGGATTGGTCAAGGTTGACTATGACATGCCCGCCGGAGGTTACGGCGGCTGGTCGGCGGCGGCGGCGGAGTCCATGCAGACGTCAAATGCTGGGGTGTTCACAATGTGGAATGACTGAGACAAGGGACGCTAGTTCTAGTAGGGTATGGGACAACGACAACCAGTTACCATACAATTTTTTTCAGCCTTTTTTTGTTTTTTTTTTCTTAAATTTGTCTTTGGGTTTTTTTATTCTGCAATTGGAAAAGAAAATACTTGTTGATTTTCTGTGCGACATTGACCACTCAGAAAGTGAGCAAAGACCATATATCTATTATTTATGTCTGTCTACTTATGCCGAATGTTCGTGAGACTTTTGCTTGATTTAGGTAAATTACTCAAGCACTGACTTATATGTACTAATCTTCTATTTACTTAGTATTTCTGGTCCCTTGCTAGCTGTTTTATCACTTTTTATTAAAATAAATTCTCTTATTTGCTTAATTAATTTATGTCTGGACTAGAGTTACTCTGTGGGAACTTCGATTATAAATTTTGATATCAAATATAAGTAAATGAAGGATAATTCTACTTTCAATAACTCTTTTATTTTTTATATCAATTTTTAATGAAGGATAACTTAGAAAATAAATTCATTTTTAAAATAAAAATAATAAAATTAAATAATGTTAATTAATATGAATTCTAAAAAAAATTATATTCAAGACTGAAAATTTTACACAGATATATTAAAAAAATGCTGTGATAACTTAATTATTATCAGTATGGTATTACCGCTGAATTAAAAAGAAAGTAGAGCTAGTTTGAAATTTCGGAAAAAGAAAATGAGTTTGGAATAATAAGCAACATAAATATCTAGGGTTCATTTTAGTATTTTATTTTATGAATAATTATGGGTAACCGAAATTACTTGATGTCTTTTTATAAATAGAAAAAGAAAAGGCATATAAAATAATGAGTTTTAAACTTTTAAGGAATTTCGATTAAAAAAATGTCTAATTACCTTAATATGATCAAGAGAAAGGTAAGCCGAAGTGTGCAGGATGTTTTTAGACATTTTTAGCTAGTGTTTTGTACATTCAAAGTATACATTTTTAGCTAGTGTTTTATCAATATATTATTTTACATTTAGATTTTAGTGTCAACTGATTCTTTTTATATACAATTTCATTAGTAAAAGTGAAATTTAATTAAATTATATACAAGTCAACTTTCAAATTCCAAATTTCAAATCAATACAAGTCCTGTCTTTCTTTCTATATCAAAATTATATATATATACAAGTCAACTTTATCAATTTTAATTAAATAAAAAAATGATAGGTCTTCATGAATTGGATTTAATAGATTTTAAAAAGATTTTTTTTTTCAATTCAATCCCATAGTTTTTCATTTAAACGTTTTATTGGAGATTATTTGTGATTTGTAGACAAGTTTGAGTGTATCGCTATATGATTAACTATACTCTGATAATAAATGTTAGATTTTAAAGGATTATACTCTGATAATAAATGTTATAATGTGACTATACAAAAAAGTCATGATACAAAATAATCATAATACAAGAAAAGATATTAATGCAGTACTATTTGAGAAAAATAATAAAAAATTCAAACGGTTTAGACACAAAAAAAAAATGTTACTAGACGTACCAATAGGAAGAATGGACTCCATGAATTTTAGTCCAATATAAAAAAGAGGAGAAAGAGACCAAGAAAGATGTTCTAGGATGATGTTAAAAATAACTTGGTCATAAATATATATTCCTAAATTAAATATTTGGTATTGATTAACAGACGATCAAACGACGTATGTTACGTGTAGCCGACCTTAAGTAGTGGAACAAACCTTTGTTACTTATTATTGTTCTATCTTTGTCTCAACCCATGCATTTCGTTTTCTACAAAATGGGCAAGTGGAGCATATATTGAAGTTTTTCACTAGAGCTGGTGATCTCACAAGCAAGGTTCATGACAATGTGGTCTAATATTTTTTCAACTATTTTTCGTATTTTCTTTGTCGAATCTTCATCTCTAAAGAAAATGCCATCCCAAAGGTTCAATAACAATGGTAGAGTGTTGTAGTTCTTTGCCAGAGTACGTGGTTTCAAATGGCAAGTCCATTGTGTTAGATATTTGAAAAATAAAACGAGCTCAAGATTAGCTAAAAAAACGCAAAATTATAATTAATTATTTTTAAAAAGTATCTAAAAGTTTATATGTTAAAAATCACATAATTATATCCTTTTGTGTCATTTTATTTATCTGCTAGGTTTTTACCAAACATTTCTAACTCAATAAGTTAATTTTCAAGAGTCATATTTTTAATGGGTGGTGCTTAAAAAAAAGGTTCTGCCCTTTTTATCATCGAAGATTCGATTTCCAATCCTAAATTATCTTTATGAATATGAAGTTATATTTTATTACTATTTGTTTGCAATCTTGAGTTTATCAGAAGTACCAAAAAAAATTAGTTTAATCGAATTTGATGTCAACCGTCTAAGTCAACTAATGAGTTGGATAAATCAAACGATTGTAAACACTATGACCCCCTTGTTGATTAGACGATTATGATAAGAAAGAGGCTTTGTTCCTCAGTTGTGAGTTCTTAAACTAGTACGTAAAACGCTTAGATGTGAAATTTGTTTATCGGATGTGTATGAGAGCTTACTAGTTGTTATACATTTAATATTTACAAGTATATTAACACATGTTTATCAAGGCACAAATTCACCGGAAACATGCTTACAATAATGTAAAATCATGTAATATTTACAAGTATATTAAACATGTTTACCACGCCACAAATTCACCGGAAACATACTTACAATAATGTAAAATCATAGTCGACAATGATACATCACATTTTAATCGTAATGTTATATATATATATATATATTTTAAAGTATATTTAGGCATTTTTTTAGTAAGTTTTCTATTTTTATTTTATATTATTATTTTCTACACAGAAGAAGAATCTTAAATATGAAAAAGATGAAGATCAATTGCAATTAAGTGGAGGAAGAAAAAAAAAAAAAGGAAGATATCATTACATCTTTTCATAGAGTTCACACTACAGAATTAATTACGATAATTTAGATTTAGGTTTTATTTTGATTTGGGACTTTTATTAGAAACCTTTTATATGTTAATGTATTTTGGGCCTTACTGAGGAGTTAGGACATTTATTTCCATTATGTATTAGGTTTCGTTTAGAAATCTTACTTATGAATATGCTTATTTTGTCATTATTTTCTCTATTATCTTCTTGACTTAAGAGTTAGTCGGGAACTTTTGTTACTATTTTCTTTTTTTTAATGGCTAGAGTTTTCTTTTATTTTTTCTATTCTCTTTATTTTTGTGTTTTCGTGACTTTCATGAAAAACTAAACTCCTCTACTTAAAGACTAATAAAATTTATGTTTTTTTTTTAAGGATGGTAAGGTGTAAATATCTTTTTTATCCTTTTCTCTTTAAAACATTTGTATTTTTATTGTGTTTATTACTAAATTAATATTTTTTTAATGATGCAAAAAAATCCCATTGTCCAATTAATACAATAATATACAACTAATTAGGACAGTAAATCTATAATTATATATTAATCCTAATATTAGGGATAAACAATGATTTTTGTTGTGTAAGAATATAACCTAGATGAAATAATGGGTTATTTTTTAGCATGGAGGTATATACTCACAAAATTTGTTCCAACATAAATTTAATTAAAAACAATTAAGCTATAAACAAATTAAATTTAAGTCTAAGTTTTATATTTTTAAATAAGTTAAATTTTAATCAAAATTTTAATATATAATGACTTAATTCTTTTCTACACTAAATAAAAAACCAAAAACACCTCTGTGTTTCAACTTGTACAGATGTGTAACAATTGTTTGATCTATTATATACAAAAATTAATCAATGATTCTCAAGGAGATTTTGCAATTTTTTTATCAACAACTTATTAAATTTTTTTTAGGTATAATACTTTTTTTACAAAATTTAGATTTTATAATATTTGTTTCGATAAAAATTTCTTTGGGAATGTATTAGAAGTGTAAAAGAATTGAGACTACTGTTTAAAAATAATGTTTAATAGTATATATTATTAAATAAACAATATAGAAAGTAAACTAAATAAATGAAATACTTACTAATTAGAAAAATGATATGTAACAAAAAAAAAATTATAAAAATGATAAAACGAGACCCGTTTTTTATGGAAATTTTTACTCCTGATATTACTTATTAATTAATTATTTTTTAAACGAAAATATTAGTACTAAGTTTTTTTTTTTTTTGCGTAAGAATTTAACATGTTATATTTCTCATTCGCAACGCTCATATTATTTATTATTATTATTTTCAATTACTTTTTGAAAAAAATTCTTCACTCACAATATACGTACGTCCATATATCTTTGTAAAAACTTTTTTTTCCCTTTTTAAAAAGACAAAATGTAGGAAAGAAAGAGGTTTAAATGTGTAGCATATGAATACATTTATGATAAAATTAATACATTATTTTGAACAGAGTAATTGCACTTGTACTTAAGTTTTTACAACAATTTTGTATAGAAGATCAAGATAAAAAGCAAAAGGAAGAATATATATAATGAAAAATTTTAAAAAAAAGAAAAGAAAAGAAAGAAAGATGTATGTTGTAAAAAGCATAGATGAGTGTTGTCCTTTACAGAATGTTTTCATAATTAGCTGGAGCCACGGTGAAAGGAAAACGCAATATATATAATACACAATTCAAATCTCCGTCTTCTTCATTGATCTAGAAATTTACTGCAACTCTTCAAGTAAAAGGCGAATAATAACAAGAATGAACTTCCAACCAAGGAACCAACAAACAATGAGGATGGTTGCGCTTGAGATATTCTTTGTTCCATATATCCTCTGCAAGGAATTCAACGTACTAATAATAATAATTTGATTAAAATAGAGCATATATGAAAAGAGTAATCTCATAATACAAATAGTTCAATTACGGTCTGATAATAATAAATTAAATAGATTTTGAAATTAGCTCATAAAATAAGAATTATTGTAATTTTATTTTGATGTTATCTGTGTATACAAGATTTCCGACACTTCGGCTGTGGATGAGAGTTTTGGCTGCAATATAATCCCAAGGAAGACGACGTTCTGTGGAGGCCAATATGTATAGAAAGAGTTTAAAGGATTAAAAATCACGCCATTGGTATATATGACATCTGTTATGAGTTAGGCTTCAGATCGGGAAAGCTGTGTGCACATTCATTTCCACCTCCTTTTTCTTTTTCTCTTCTAGAATACAAAGATATAACTTTAACTCTCACATCTTCTAATAAGATAATTTAAATAATATATATAAATGAGAATAATTTTTATTTTAAAAGATCATAATTTTTTATTTATGATAATTAATTATTAGTTTTATATCCTGATATAAATAGTTAAAGATTAAGATATCTTTAAAGATACATTTGATTTAAAGTTGAGTAGAATCGATTTTAATAAAGAATTTAATGATAAAAGAGACAAGTGAATCACAAATTATTATTTTTTATATGATTTTTTATAATTATAATAAAAATTAATAAATTTATTATATATTTATAATTAAATGACTATGGAAAATTATTTAAAATAACAGTTATTTATATAATTTAGTTTTACCCTTTCCGTTACATTAAGCTCTTTAAATAGTCAAACAACATTGAAATGTATGTATAAATTAACTTGAACTATATCTTTTGGTTAAGACGTGTTTTTCATTGAAAAGTATAAAAAATGATTTTTTTAACTATAAAACAGATCACCTTAATTATTATAGTTGTCAATAACAAAAACATTGTTTTGATTAGTTCTGAATAAAATAGTAATAAACAGGTGAACGAAAATAGCGAGCGGGGAACGAATTAAAAAATAGTAATAAAAGTTCACATTACTATACTATCAATTAAACTAAAATTGATCATACTGGTTATGTTGATATCATATTTTTTAAAAAAAAAATCTTATCTAAAGATTTAATTTATCGGATCCTGCTGTGAATTAGCTAAACAGAAAGAGAAAAATATTGCCATGTTTCATCCGATGACCACCATTGAGAATCAGGTTTGAAATAGAATCCTATGCAAACTAGTGTCACGTCACAATAAAGATTAAAAAAATGATTTTATATTTTTTAAAAGATAAAAATTACAAAGTTACAAAAATTCAATATTAAAATTTATTTATTTTATAAAAATTTAACATATATTTAAACCTTTATGTTAATAATGACTTATTTTTCTTATAATTTTTATGTATTTTCTGTAAATTTCGTACAATATCAAAGATTCTAATCTTACTGTGGCGATAGTATTCTTTTTACTTAAAAAAAAAATTCACCTAAACATATCAGAAATTGAAAAAGTGTCCAATTATTTGTCTTTACTCTTTACTCTTTCTCTTTTGTTTTACAGTCAAAAGTCAAATTAAAACAAAAGGCTAAATTTTATATTGAGTTGGTATAGAATCAAACAGTGTGACCTGGTTAAGTTTCAAAGCTTGGCCTACCTGGGCATGCCGAATCTTTTAGACTTTGTGTGTGGAGTTCCAAAACAAATTATGGAGGGGTACACCGCTGGATCTTGGCGACACTTGTTTGCATAGCCGTTTGATTTTTGAGCGAACATAAAGCATAGCCGTTTGAAGCCTGCTGCTGCATGAAGGGACCACAACATGACCTGTGGGCGGGTCCTACACCAACCGTCAAATTATTCAAAGCACATAGACGTTGCCGTCTAAACTCAAATTAATGTGACTATTGATTAGCTTTAAATATTAATTCATTTATGAATGGAGCCTATAAATTAGCTAGTCTTGTTTCTTTCTAACAACACAAGATAGCAAAGCAGCTTACTCCCACCTCTCTAAGCTCAAGCTATTCAGCAATCATTATTATTATTATCTCTTCCTTCACATATTTTTTTGTCTGAGAAAAATGGCATGCATTAGCAAGAGCATAGCAATGTTCTTCTTTGTGGGGCTTCTTTTTGCTGCTGGGGTGATGGCACAGACCAGTGAGTTCCCTCAAGCGCCAGCGCCAGCACCCACAATGGACGCTGGAGCTGGATTTTTGGTGACTTATTCTGCTCCATTTCTTTGCTCCTCGCTGCTCCTCTCTCTCCTTGCACTTCTATGCCATTAATTTTTCATACTGCAATGAGTGAGCCGTGTCTACTATATTCAATTTATTTATTTTTTTCCCAGATTATGTTCTCTATTTCCTTCGTTCTAAATGTGAGTGTTTTTGTTGATGGCGTTATTATTGTTGTATTATCTTATTCTTTTTCCCTAATCATTGGTTAGGGTGTGGTTTATTACTTGAGCTGCTCTACTAAGAAAATGAGATACATAAGTTTCGATTTTCTATCTTCAAATATTTCTTCCCTTCTGCTCTTACATGACTGTGCAGTGAACCAAGTATTTAGAAGAGAAAAGAAAAGGGTGAAAACCTTGTTGATCGATAATTACGACAAGGAAAACACATTAGAGCATTGAGAATGACTTTACAAACCAGCACCAGTTTCTTGTCTGTCTGTTATGTAAGGGGGGAAAAAAGAGAATACACACATGGAATTTTAAACAAACGGACTAACGATTCAATTTGCTAACTGGAAATGCGTACTTACGAACTAACGATTCAATTTGCTAACTAGAAATGTGTGCTTAATTTAGGTCATATAAGACACTAGTAACTGCATAATACTTATTATCTTTCTGAGCAACACCTTTTTAGGCTACCAGTTAAAACAACATCTTGCCGAGATTTTCAGAAGTTATAGTAAACTTACATTTATCAACGGATAATTGATGATGATCATACATTGTCATAGATGATACTTACTATCATTCCGAGCTGATCCAACACAACACCAATATAGCCACTGCCTTGCAATCTCTTGTCCAAACAAAAGACCAATAAAAATCAAAACGAGTTTCAGAAATTATGTGGCAGAATACAGAAAAGAATTGGGGAGCTTTCAGCTTACCCACAGTAGGACTGGTAGTTATTGATGCATTTATTCTCACGTCTGGATAACCAGAACATCTAAAATGTTCAAGCCTAAAACCAGGTTAAGATTACAAAATTTGAAATTCTATACTCAAATGTCGGGTTGCCCAATTGTCACCAAAAAGAACAATGCAAACTGCTCCGGCTAAACATATGTTCACAACACCAATATGAAGTTAGGATATCTCCTATCCTCTAACCAAGTCAAAAAGAACTTACTATCCTTCTAATCCAAAATAACTAAAGCTATTATATATAAACAGAAAACAGAAAGAATTTAAGTCCAATTCAAAGAAATGAAAATAGCCACCCAAAGTGCATCCATTCGTTTGTTGAGTGTCTGGCACTTACCACGAGCTGGAAACTACTAATTCAACATATATCACAAACTAGTAATTCTATTAATTGAAGAAAATAAAAAAAAAACACAAAGACTCGGTCGGGCCGGGTAAGCTGTTCTTTTTTTATTCCTTTTTTTTCTAGCCACCATCTGACTTGCTGTAAGCGGAGGAAGGAAGAAACAATGCTCACTTTGCATTATTTGGGGAAGGAAAAGGCAGAGAGGAGAACTGATGAAGCTCTGAATAGTGGAGAGTAGAAGAGGGTGTAACAGTGACCATTGTAGCTCTATTATAGAGCTATTAGGCTATAACATCCATACCTAGAAAGCAAAGATACAGAAACAGGACTAGACACCAATACGAGGATGCAGCATCGTAAGATACCACTAAATTACAACATATAAATTTGATATAAAATTAACAATAAAACACAAATGCTAAATTAAAATAAACGTATCACTGTTTCACAAGTTACTATTAGTCAATATAGATACAACAAAATGCCAACATTTATCTAATCATCATGGGTCCCATTTGTATTAGTATAGAAGTTCAAAATTTATTGAAAGATGTAGGTTAGAATTACCCAAAGGTATCTGAAAAGCATTTGACACAATAGTATCCAACACCAATAGAACAACCATGTTTAAGTATCACTGCCAATATCAATGCTTCTTAGAAGCATACACTATCTGTTGTCCTTTGCAGAACTCTTCAAAGCCAAATGCACTGTTTTCAGGTCGCCCCCATTCAATTATGACCAAATCTTTTGGTGCCCTTATCCTCTTTAATCGTAGTTAGTAAACATGGAAAATTAAAATAAGTGAAATATTAGTGGACTAAATCGGAGACTTTCTCTATTATTGGCTAAAATTTGATTCAAAATCACAAATTTTGAAATGACTCACTCGCATTTAACTAGTATCTCTCTTGATTTATTGATATGTTCTATTAAAATTTGTAATTTTCAACAAATTTCAATCAATAATAAAGAAAGTATCAGAAAGAGAATCTTTAAGAGAAATGTTCCTCTTAATAGTATGGCAGTACATATCAATGTTCAAGTGAATGTCTTGAATGCTTAGCCACAGACCCACGGTTATATCTCTAACACCCCCACACCCTCTTTTCTTATCCCCTGCATACAAAGAAGGTTTGTAGCCCAACTTGGATGCCAGGTACACTATATATACTCCAGCAACAATCTGGATCCTAAAAAGTAAAAGCTTCATATTCTCTAGCATTACACCCTAAGAGCTGTAGAATTGAACTCAGCCCCTCGCCCATATATATACTTTGTCACAAATAAACCTTACTAAGGTTAAGTTCCCGATGGAATCCAAATTTCTAAATTGCAACAGATTAAAATCATCAAATTAAGTTCAAAGTCCTCGCAATCTGGGCTTAAGAAACTACATACTTTTAAATTTTGCATTTTAAACATTATTGCCAGCCATTCATGTTATGATACAAAACAGTACACAGACTTCAGTTTTGCTTAAAGGGCGCTCGAAAGAAATACAAACTCTAGTAGTATGTGCAGAATCAGATGCACTTCAGAAACAACACTGTAACAGGCGAGGCTCGAAAGCACAAATCCATTACCAGTTTTAAACCCAATTCCATAACAAACACGTTACCCAACCAAATTGTATCAACAGAAAAAACTAAACTTATTTTCATAGCAAAGTATAGAGAGCTACATTATCATTCAGTTAAAAACCTGGTGAACATTTATTCAGAAACATCCTCGCTCAATAATGTATTACAACAACAAGAAACAATTGCCTCATCTATTATCCTTCGCTCTGCTTTACCCTAATTTCATCCTAATCATTAATTTTAAAAAATATTTCAGCCTATAATCCACATCTCTCAAAAAATCAAAACACCGTAACACAGTCCAAAAATATAAAAATCTCAAAACTGATTAATACCATCGATCTAGGAGGCTTTGGGTGCCTCCGCCGCCACGCTGGCAGCTTCCTCGAGAATCTTCTTATTCTTCTCAATAGCAGCGGCAACTTCTTTAGGCATATACTTCTCGTCGTGCTTGGCGAGAACCTCCGTGGCCGAGAAATAACACTCTCCACTCCTCGCCTTCGCGGAAACGTTCTTCGTCGAGACTTCTCTCTTGATCTCCTCCGTTAAGGGTTTCACGAACCCTTCCACCACGACGGAGTGGCCTTCCCTGAACAAATCGGGTAACGATCCCTCGTAGCGGACCACGATGTCGGTGATCAGGTCGGTGATGACGAACTCGACCTCCGGCGTCGACGCCGGGTACACCACGCTGCCTTCCAGAACAAGCCCGCCCAACCGGAACCTCGCCTTCGAGGGGTTGGTGGTGTACTTCTCGAGAGCGTCGGTTGGGGTCACGTAGAACACTAGCTGGTCTTGGAAGTTGTTAAGGACGATCACCACGAAACCCGCCATGCACCCGAAGGTCAGGGCGTAGGTCCAGAGGCGCCGCGTCTGGAGCTGCCGGGCGCGCGCGCCGATGTCCACTGTTTTCTTCGAGCGCGGCGGCAGGCGCCTCGCCGTGGAGAGGAGGCGATGGCTGGAGAGGCGGAAGTAGGGATCGCGTAGAAGTGGCGGCCAGGGCTTGAAGGGGGGTTGGCGGAGGGAGGAGGCGAAGAGTGAGGCGCTACGGTGGAGATGGGATCTGAAGCGGAGGGCGAGTCCGGAGGCCATTTGAATTTTCTCGGGAAAATTGGTGGTTGGGTTTAGGGTTTTGAATTAGCCTAGGCCGCCATGACTGAAACCGATATGCAACTCGGAAGTTTCTTGCACTTCCGGATGGACCGATGAAAAGAACAGGAGGAAAGAGACCCCAAGAGAATAATATTAATTTAATTATTTACTAAATCTATAACATTATATAAAAAAATATTTGCTGTACATATTTTTTTATCATCTTTCTAACAACTTTGCAAAACAAAAAAATCGTATCCTTTCGATCATACTATTTTCATACTTGAATTTGCTTTGGTGCTCAATCTTTTGAAAAGACGTGGATTGGATCCTTTCCAATTTTAAAAATATGATAATTTTTTTTAAATTAAATTTTATATATCTTTTATAGTTTAAAAATCAAATTTATTAATATATAAATATAATAATCTTGATAATGTTTAATCGAAAAGTTAAAGATTGAAAAATATTTTTAAATAAAATGTTGAAGATCTTTTATTTTAAAATTAATTTAATATTTATTAATTTTTTTAAATTAATATGTCTTTTATAAATAGTAAAATAAAATTTTTATTCTGATATATCATAGAAGTATTTAGGCTAAGCCAAATTTTGATTTAAGATAATTTCATCTTATGTCATTTTTTTAAAGATACCATATTTGTATAACTATTTTATACCAACTTATATAATTTTTTTATTTTTTTCATCACATTGTTTATTCTATCCTTTCTTTCTTTTTTATCTCTTGTTTATATGAATTGTATATCTATTTATTTATTATTTATTATATGAATGCGAATATAATTTCTCTTTTTCTTCGCCTTTATATCTACCTACCTATCCTTACATAATATAAAAAATATAAGCGTTGGAGGCAGCAGCACTCACGGACTTGGTTCAACCAAAAAGTAGAGGAGGGGAAAAACCAAGTAAGCAAAAGAAGCTGCAAAGTGCACGAGAAAAGTGTTGCACTTGCACGTGCCCAGCCCAGTGGAGAATAGAAACCTTGTTCTGATGTAACGTGAACTGTTGGAGGGCCATTCTATCCAGGCCCAGAAAACATGGGCCTTTGAAAACCTTTAGTTATAAGGCGGCTCAATCTAACTAGTTTTACTTTTACTTGTCTAAGAGAATAGTTTGATTAATTGTAAAAAAAAAAAAAGTTTTAAGAGCATAAGTTGTGATTCAAGCACCATAAAAAGAATTATACTGACTAAAAACCATCTTAAATATAATTTTTTAAGTAATTATTATTAAAATAAAAAATTTACTATGTAACAATATATTTATATTTAAGTAGTTATTATTAAAATAAAAAACTCACTGTATATAATAATATGTGATTATTTAAGTTGTTATTATTAAAATAAAAAAATGATATATATGGGATTGAGGAGTGAAGGTGAAGTGGTTAATAGGATTTAGGAGAGGAAAAAAAGTACTTTTCGTGGACCAATGACTCAATTCATCTCTTTCTTAATTTTTGTTGTTCCTTCCACAGTGGAATACTCAAATTCCCACCATTGGCTTTCCCTCCACCGAGACCTTGGATTAAATTAAAATAATAATAACTATGATATCATAAGTATATGTATATATACGTGGTTCCCGATGGAGTCCAGGTATAGTTGCACTTTTCAAAATTCAATTCCGAAAACACCATTTTCCTTATCCTCATGGATTCTCAGGTCTTGTTGGGTGTTGCACTTTCATCCATTGGTGGTCTTAGCACTTCCATCGGTACGCCTCTTCTTCTCCCTTTCATCAACTTCGATTTCCCTCGTTAATTCATAATTCCATAATCATATATATTATCATGCATGTTAGTTTCTTCTTAATTTACTAACTTTTAATTGTTCCATCGCTTCATGTTTCGTCTCCAACACCAGCATTTTTCGTTCCTATCCTCCCAACTTCATGTATCTTCTACCGTTTACACCATACTTTTCACAACGTCTTTAATAACTTTTTTTTTTTTAATCAAGTTACTTATTTCATCTTATATTTTTCTTTTTATCTCTTACTTTAAAAAAATTGTCATGACCCCTAAAATGTATTAGGAGAGGAAATAAATAAATAAATAAAATATTAAATGTGATAGGTGATGTAATGAAGAAAAATTAGTAACGTATTTTTTTAATACACTTTATTATTAGTTAAATATTGTTTATTAAATTCTATTCGTTATTACAAATTTTATTTGTGTGCAAACATTGATACCTTTGTTTACTTCCAAAATCCTATTGTTATTGTCCTAAAGATTTGTTAGATAGTTGAATATTTACGTTTGTTTCAACTTATCTTTATATATTATGACTATTTTTTAATAAAAAATAGGTTTAAAATTTTAATTTTAATTCCTATAAAATTTTTTATCAATTTTCATTCTTTAAAAATTTGTAATTACTAATTTTTTTGTCTTTATAAAATGAACAAATTTTAATTTTGATTATTATAAAATATTTTTATTTGATTTTCATCTTCTAAATTTTAAAATATATATTTTTAATCCCTAATTTTTATTTTAAGGTAGATAGATAATATTTATTTTAAATATTTAATTTTTTTTTTAAATGTAATATGCTTGATACCACACATATTAGTGTGTATAATCTATGATAATCACTTGATTTTCTTTTAAAGATATATGTGACTAACAAGTATCACAACATAATAATAACAATTAAAATCACAAAATTGATTAAAAGGAACTAAAATAAAAAAATTACTTATATCTTATTATGACTAAAAACATATTTAAGCGTAAAAAATATTATTATTTCTTTAGAAAAAGTTAAATTATACCTAAGGTAATTATTCATAATAAAAACAAAATTTTAACCGACTCTAAGCGATATTGGTTTTGACTTGATAATTATTTCAAGTGATATCAACACAATGTCACAGAGATATATTTACGAGTACACGTATTACTAACATGTTTAGAAACTTGTTAAAAAAAAATTACATTTAAGAGGTGAAGCTGTAACTATTAATTTTTTAAAATCATATTTAAAATATTAAAAATTATATCCAAAATGTGGAACTATATGCACTCCTACGTTTACATACTTATATGCACTGCCCAAAATTATATTAATTATTATTTAAAGTTTTTATATGGAGCTAGCTGGACTAACATTTCTCAACATCGAACAGGTGCACTTTTTGTAATCATGAGTCAAGCTCCGAGTTTGAAGGTGCTGGGGCTGTTACAGGTGTGGTTTTAGTCGTTA
This sequence comes from Mucuna pruriens, assembly GCA_025330945.1. Lineage (NCBI taxonomy): Eukaryota > Viridiplantae > Streptophyta > Magnoliopsida > Fabales > Fabaceae > Mucuna > Mucuna pruriens. The sequence goes on along the minus strand of JAENHJ010000016.1, from coordinate 6,711,423 downwards.
AAAACTCGAAAAAATCAATTTTATCTATTTTGAGATTGCATAGGTTCATTTTCAATATTTTCTTGCATCCCCTTTTATGAAACATGACATGAACTCTATAGTTAAATTCCTTAACTTACATACTTAAGCCATAAGCTTGGTTTCTGAAAGCATTTTCTTCCATGAAGGGTTTTGGTGCTGGTTTGATGCTGAGCATATCATTCTTTGATCTGGCTCATAATGCCTTGAACTCACTTGGCTTCCTCAGAGGCAACCTTTGGGTATGTTGTGTTGTGCTCTTCACTCTTCAGTATAATTCAAGTAACCTATCATATTCTCTCATGTTTGTTCTAACCATAAACTTTTGTCTTCTTTTTCATTCTAGTTTTTGCTGGTGTCATATTCTTTGCTGTTGTTGCCAAGTTTATACCAGAACCAACAATTGCTCCTCCCACTTCAGAGGTTTTAATAAACCTTTTTTTCTTGCCAAATCACTGCTTTCTCTGTTATGTTATTTGCTACATAGATACAAATATCTGATAATATGATGACATGTTTGAAAATAGAAAGTTGGGAAAGAAGGAAACAAACACATTATGAAAAAGCATCGCCGTCAAGTTTTAATCAGTGGAGTTATTACAGCCATAGGTATAACTGTATGAGCCACTTTCCAAAGAGTGGAGGAAACCATAAGCGTGTTTCTCATCATCTATTTTCTTTTTTGTTCAGTATTTCTCTAAGTTGATTTTAAAATTTTCATTTTGGTTTTATCCCAGGTATTAGTTTGCATAATTTTCCTGAAGGAATGGCAGTGTACCTTGGATCCATGAAGGTAACATTTAGAATTTTTGAATGTGAAGTCATTTATATCCATATTAACAATGACATGCATAGTGAAGTATTACTTGTGTATTATGTTTGTTAGTGTCACTTCAATTTGATGATTGTGCCATGCTTCTTTTAATAGGGCCTTCGTGTTGGTCTTAACCTTTCCCTGGCCATTGCTCTGCACAATATCCCAGAGGTATAAATTTTAGTCACGTGACAGAGCCCTTTAGACTATATGCTATAATTTTATGTGGTGTACAATTAGCAATGAGAGAAAACCATTGCTCCTTATAAAATTTGATGCCTACTTTCTCAAAATTTTAGTTTAATTTTGTTACAACAATCTCTGCTTTCCAGGGTGTTGCTGTTGCGCTTCCTGTCTACTTTGCGACACAGAGGTAATAACATTCTTTTGTTATACGATAACATCTGAATTTATTTATTGATCGCAAACCTATTGGTGTTGTTTGTTGTGTTTATATTACATGAGTTATACCACTAACTTCAGTTTTGAACTATAACTATTTTTTTTTTCCATTCCTGATTGTGTTGTAGTAAATGGGAGGCATTCAAATTGGCATCACTTTCTGGCTTTGCTGAGCCACTTGGTGTTATAATTGTAGGTACGTGATCTGCTTTCTTGCTTCGCACCATATAAACTAATTTGGTACATTAACAATAATGAAGCGTAATATTCATATGGACATGGTTAAGGTCAGGTGAGGCATGCATGATACAACCTTGAACATTGGATCCCTATCTCTCTTAATTTCAGAATTGGGTTTATGGTTTTCATGAACACTTGCTGTCTTAGATATGTGTGCGTTAATAATGTTGAACTTACTGCGACAATTTTTCTTCCTTCTCTGTAGCCTGTTTATTCCCAACCAGCCTAAATCCTGAGATTCTTGAAGGTATCCTCGGATCAGGTTAGCACTAACACAATTACTAGAAGTCACAAATTGTTTTTGGGCACTTTGTTATGTATATTTGGTGATAGTTCTATTTTGAGAACAGTTGGTGGAGTTATGGCTTTTCTAACCCTTCATGAAATGCTGCCACTGGCTTTTGAGTACGCGGGACAAAAACAATCTGTTAAGGCCGTCTTTTGTGGGATGGCTTTCATGTCTGCAAGGTGATAAAAACCTCATTCCCAAATTAGAAAATAAAATCTCAAAATTCTTAATTGATCCAAAATCATCATAATTTTTATTAATTTTTACAATCTACATGACAATTAACTAAATGTTGTTAATTTTATTTTAGTAAATTAAAAAAATTAAATATATATCAAGTTAAAGATTGTTGGAACCATTGAAAAGTGATGATGTGAAATATCTAATAATTTATCTTCAAAAAGCAATGCTACCATTTGTTTTTTATTGTTACTTTGGTAACTATTTAATGCATTACAAGGTGATAAAATTTAATATTGGTGGATGTGCAGCCTGTATTTTCTACGTACCAGCTTACCAGAGGACGTGTAAATGGGAATATATCTTTCCTGCTGCTGTCATAAGCTCCACCACAGCAATATGCCTTCAGACATGAGACTTGCAAATTCCCAATAACATTAATGTACAACAGTCAACAGAGGATAGCAGTAAAAATGAAGAAAGTAGGACCCATTCACATACAATCATGTGTGTATAAACCAAAGGCAAACTTACAATGTTCTTGTCTTATCTTTAAATTTCATAGTTTGTGTGGGTTTGTTCCCTGGATTTGGCTTATTTATAATTAGTTACAATCTTAATTGTTAATTAATGATTGTTATTATACTTTATCCTTTAAAAACTTATTTGCTAGTTATTAACCTCGTTCAACATATGAACATACCAGATAAATCTCCGATTATAAAAAACAACAACAACAATATTTGACAACAAACTTTGTTATTTTGCTTCCTCCATTTCACATGAATCTGTCTATTGACTATATTTCTATTTAGTAGCAACAATATTAACGAACGATTATCATAGAAAAAATCCTCCCTATTTCATGTGTTCCGATTTAAACAAAGAAAAAAAATCCTCACTATTTCATGTTTTCTGAATTTTCTTTTAAATAGAACTAAATAAAAATTCCATACAAAACTAAAATTAGTAACCAACCCAAAATAAAAATGGCAAATACATTAACTTACACACGAACAACATTTATAATTCTAAGGAACGTGTAGCAAAACATGCTAGACACAATCCAATTCAGCTTCTACTGATATTACCAAAAAAAACTTAAAAAAGGAAACGTCTGAAATCATTAATGCGATTCATTAATTACCAAAGTGAGTTGGCAACTACACATTGAACCAATGTATCACTTAAAAACGCTAAATCAGAATGGTATACCAATTTTCTAGCAAAATTGAACACTTAAATAATAAATCTACTTTCTAAATAACAATTTAGTTTGCAAATTTAATTTTTTTTTGGAATCAATCTTGTTAAGTATATTTCAAAACCAAACACATGCATTAGAAACAGGCTACTTCATTGAGCCATTTAGGTTTCCTAAGAATATATGTTTGAATTGAGTGAAAGTGATGGAATGAAGTAGAATGTAATAAAATGATCGATATTAAAATAGGATGAAATGGAATAGAACTTCATTTCATTTTATTCAATACTTTTTTTTCTTTCTCTCCAATTTGAGAGTATGAGATGAAATTTATTTATTTATTACTTCGTTATACAAAATCGAAATATAAACATTTCATCCCATTTTATTTCAATGCCGTCTACCAACAGAAATCCAAAAACATAATTAGTATTTTTTTTTTCTTTTTGTCAAACGCACTTGAACCACGAAGCCCAAACCGAATAATTGGGGTTCTCCAGTGACCCAGTCAATATGAATAACCTGTAACCCATAATACACGATTCGGTTACGAATTTGGGTTCTCTATGGGATATGGAGTTTTTAGCCTGTACACATATGAAATGATAATTTCTTACCAAAATACCTGCTCCAATTTCAAAATAAGTACAATTTTTTGAAATAAAAATATTGATAACAGTATCATAAATTTTGCTAAGAAAAAATTAAAGAAGATTCTATTTCATTAAAGAAATTAGATATGACTATATATAGTCTTAGGAGAAGTAATAAAAAGAAATACTTGAAACGTTTTTAAAACTTAAAAAAAAGGAAACAATTTTGACCGAATCACATACAACTTATTCCTATTAAATATGGATTATTCAACAAACAAGATAATAAATCAAATCAAATAAAATTTACGATTAATTCAACTACTTTAACATTTATCCTTAAACTGAATTCTTCATGCAATTCAATTTATATTTGGATCAGTTTATAACATATTCCCATAAGACTTTTAAACTTTACAAACAAGTCAAGCTATAATGGCTTGGTTATTATATCTGCAATTTGTTCTTGAGCCTGACAATGAACCAATGTCACAACTCCATCTTTAGTAAGTTCACAAAGAAAATTGAATCTCACATCTATGTGTTTGTTTCGACCATGTAATACAAGATTTTTCAAAAGCTCAATAGCTGAATTGTTATCACAAAAAATGGTTGTGCTACAACATTGAACATGACTCAAACTCTACAAAATTCTCCTTAACCAAACAGCTTGACATGCACACGAGGCTACAACAACGAATCAAGAAACAACTGCAGAATTCAATAGAAAAACAACATAGCCTGAAGTACTTCTTCTATTGTCCAAATGTATAAGCCATTAACTCCTCATTTCCTCCTTTCCTGTAAAATATGTCAAACCTAAATGTTCCTTTTATGTATCTCAACACTCATTTGACATCTTCCATATACCTGCTCTAAAGACTTACAACATACATTATATCAGAAGGAATAGCATTTAGATACATCAAATTGTCGATCAATTGCTTGTAGGGTCTCTCTCTCCATTTTCATCTCTTGTAAGTTTGCAACCTAGGACAATTGGATTATTAACCGAATTACATTTATCCATATCAAACCTTTCCAACACCTTTGGACATATCTCTTTTGACAAATAAAGACTCCATTTTGATTTTGTGCTACTTCTAAACCAAGGAAATATCTCATTTTTTCAAGATCTGTCGTGTTAAACTCATGCATCATGAAGTTTTTAAATTCAAGAAACATTTGCTCATCATCACCGGTAAAAATTAAAAACTCATTTTCTAGTTTTGATGAACAAAGTATGCTCGTAGGGACATGGTTGAAAACTTTCTTTAACAAAATATGACTCTATTCAACTATACCAGGCTCGTGAGCCTGTTTTAGTCCATATAAAGCCTGTGGTGCATGTTTTAGTCCATATAAAGCCTTTTTCAACCAAATATTTCTGTTTAGCACATTTTTTTTTATACCTAGGTGGTTGCTCAATGTAAACCTCTTCATTAAGTTCCCCATGGAAAAAAGCATATCTAACATCAAGCAGAGAAATTGTCCATCCCTTTTGAGCAGGTAAAGAGATTACCAATCGAATCATTTCCAAATGCGCTACATGTGCAAAAACTTTAGTGTAATTAATGCCATGCTTTTGGGCATAACCCTTCGCAACTAAACTCACTTTATACTTCTCAATTTTACCATTTTCATTAGCTTTTGTTTTATACACCCATTTTACTCCAACCTTCTTTGCTCCAAGAGGCAAACTTGTCAATTCCCAAGTGTCATTCTTCTTTATAGCTTCAATCTTCGTATCCATTGCTGCTCTTCATTTTGCATTTCTTTGTGCTGTTTCAAACGAAATTGGATCATTCTTTGCGAACATGACCAAATTCGTTGTTTCTTCCTCCTCTAACAAGCCTTCCCTACTTACATAGTCTTGTAGCCAAGTTGGCAGTTGTTGCGTTCTCTTATCAAGATGATGTTCAGATGATAGATTTTCATTTTCACTTGAATTTGATGAACATTCTTCACTTAAGTCCATTTCTCCGCTGTCATCATTTGTGCTATTTTCAGCTTCATCACAATGTCTCTCTGATTCTTTTTTGTTGTCATCCCAATTTATGTCCACTAGAATAGCTTCTCCGTGGATTTTATCCCAATCCCAACTTTTGTTTTCTTCAAATATCACATCTCTACTGACAAAAGGAATGATCTGTTATTATACTGCAATATTCCTTCGATTTCATGAAATTATCCATGACCATACACCAGTGATCATAATGCCCATCGAATTTTGGAATAGTTGGCTGCACAAATCCAGTTTCAGTTGTCATTCATTCTTTTCTAACATAGAAGACTGCTTCAGTTATCATTCATTCTTTTCTAACATAGAAGACTGCTGCTTCTATGTTTTCAAGCCTCTATGAAAAGTTTTATTGGGGAAAAATCAAAGAAAATTCTATCTCATTAAAGAAAGTAAATATGACTATATATAGTCTTACAAGAAGTAACAAAAGAAATATTGAAAATGTTTCTAAAGCATAAAAAAAGGGACAACTTTGACCAAATTACAAACAACATGTTCCTATTAAATAGAGATTATTCAACCAACAAGATAACAAATTAAACAAATAAAATCTATGACTAATTCAACTATTTTAACAAATATAATTTATTTTGTGATAAAAAAATTGAAAACTTTTAATAATGGTAATTAGCGGATTGTTATATAAAGTAGTATCATAAATATGAATTTCAAAATAATTATCATAAAATTAATAATTTTTAATTACATGACAATTTATAATTAGTTGATGAGGTAAACAAATTTTTACACCATCTATGTATTTTAATTAAATTCTAAACTCAATAGTTTAAATTAAATTAATTGAATATTTTACATTAATTTAAACAATTATTTTATATTTTGTGTCTAATTCCATTGATAACATACAATTATATATAATAATTGGTTTTTGGATTATGATATTTCAACTATTCCTACTTATTTTTAACAAACTATATTAAAGCTATAGTATGTTGATATACATTTTTTTAAAACTAAGTGGAATAGTATTAGATTATTAGTACTCATCAGAGTTAATATAAAGGTATAGTAAAAGAAAACTTGAAATGTTTGCAAAATATAGTTTTAATATATTTAGAATTAATGTGGTTATTAAGACATAAAGAAATCAAAATTTTACCTTAAAATTCCATATTGAAAAGAAAGTGACAGGTGTAGACAAAAACTGGTTTACTTTGATTAATGTAACAATTTTATCTGAACTAATACAATATTGTTTGAATTAATTTAGTATTTTTCTTTTTAACATACCAGGAGTATTATTCAAAGAAGAATATCTTACACGAATCTGATAGGATAATTATGTACCATAAAACTCTATTTCTAAATATTTGAGGCAATTGAATATTTTAAATTTAATATTATTAATTAACTTAAAATAATTTCATATCAGTTCATATGCGTACTTGACAGTGAATTAATTTAGTTTAATTTAGTATAAGAATGTTTTAAAATTATTAAATCAAACTATAATTCAAATAAATTTGAGCTGTTTTTTTCTCTACAAACTCAAATTAAACGGACTTTTTTTTATCTGTGTTATCTTTTAATTATCTTTGTTACTCATTATTAATATTCATATTTTATTTTTAAAAAAATTATATTCTATATTTTTTTCATAATTATTACTCTCGATCTTATATTATAAAACTATTATTAACATTTTTTTACTGTATTGAAGAAGTGATATTTACGTCATTATTTTAATTGCTTTCAATTACTTAAAGTAATTTTTTTATAATTATGATATAATAAAAAAAATTATTAAATACTTTCTACTTTTTTCCTTAAGGCTTCAGGTTAAAAATATGCTTGTAATAAAATATATAACATAAAATTATATATACATATTTAATAATAATTGGTTACAATAAGTGAAATTTGATCAATAATAATGTAAATATTGCGCTGATTGCTCTAAAAAAGTTTTATTAGTTAATTAAAAATAATGCATGGGTATTATAAATTTTTTAATATTTATTCAATTCTTAGATTAAAAAAAAAAGTCAATCACGTCTTGAGATTTAGTCTTACAATTACATATGTGATCATACCTAGTTAAATATACCAAAAAAATAACATGATCTATTTTATAATAAAAAAATTTGTAAAAAAGAGGATGGTATCTCAATTCTATTAAATAGGGTATTATTGGTACGTCCAGTGGATAATTAGGGACTTAACTTAAAAAATTACTGCATAAATCTAAATTGTAAATATTTTTATCTAATCACAGTAGTCCAACTGACCATAGGTGTTCAGGAATCAATCTTTTTGAAGAATAAAGATGTCTACAAAGCAAATTTTTAATGGTTTTAAGGGAATTAGAAAGAGAAGGAATTTTTTTTTTTTTTTTGTAGATCTTTACTATTTGTATCAATGTGTTGGGTAATACGGTTTTTTTTTCTATCTTGTTGAGAAATGCGTAAGTGAAAGGGCATTAAACATCTACTTAAGTGCTTTTAATTACTTTATAAAATAAACATAATTCTTTTAAAAGTTTAGAATCACATGTATCTTCTGCAAGAAACAAATGTATATAACATAGTAGGGTTACACAAAACTTGAACTGAAACACTGTTTGAGTGGAATCAAGTATATATCACCTTGACTAATTAATAACCAATGTCTATGTTTTAGATATAATAGTTCTTTTCTTTTTCAATAAGAACTTTCAATCCTTATTTCCTTAAGCAATGCATTTGTTCTACAAAATAGAAAATTAAAAAATAACAGACATGACATTAAATATAAAAATATATCTGTCAAATTTTTTTTTTTTAAAAAAAAAGAAAGACAATGTTAGAATTTTGCATATTAGTATTGTCTAATTATTAAATTTTAAATTATTAATATGCTGTTTTAATTAATAAAAAAATTATAAGTAAGTTAATGATGAGTTGAATTTTTAGTCAATGTTTAGATGAGGGGTCTTTTCCCTCGTATGGTAGCTATAAAATTATCATTACTTCATTAGATAATTTTAATTTGTATACCACATCATTGTAGGAAACCTTAATGCCAGAGTACAACTCTCATTTTGTAGCTTACAAATTTAATCAAGATAAAAGATAGGAATTCATCCTCCTCTTAAGGTACACACTTCCTAAACTATTCTTAATTGCTTTGTATGTTACAAACATAACATATTGTACATATCATCGTGTTTTACAAAATCCATTAGACAAAGTATTTTTTGTTTGTGCCTGTGTTGTCAACTAATTCTCTAAAGCACTGCTTAGAAAACATTAAATATATTGTATTAAATATTTTTGAATAGTTTAAAAAGCAACGCTGTAATATTTTTCAATATTTTATAAAAATTATTAAATAAAAAATAATATATTTAATATATTAAAAAATGGATGGAAAAAATCAATATTTTTTCATTTAATAAGTATGAAGATTAATAAGTCATTGTAAACAAATTAGAATTATTCTTATTTAGAAAAATAAACGTTAAATAATTTTTATATTTTAAATATAGTAAATACTTTGTTCTTAATAAGAATTTATTACTTTTCTTTTATTAGTATTTCCCAATTTTTTTTAATTAAAACGTTTACATTCTTTTCCACCATAATCACCGTTAGACTAATAACTTAATTATTATTATATCTCCGGACCTACTTAATTAGTAATTACCCCATTCCTAGCTAACAAATAGAAAATTAAGTGAATATAGGAAGATGAATTTTTTTTAATACTTATGAAATAAGTATGAAATATTCACAATAAAAAATAATAATTAATCTTTATCAAATTAAATATTATAAACTCATTAGATAATAAATATTCTTTTCACATTATAATTTTTTTATATCTAAAATCAGGATTCGAATAAATCACTTTCATTTCTTTCATTAGACATATATTTGTAGCGCTCATAATTACACCTCTAACTCTATTATTTCCTAATAATTGATGTATTTCACAAGTCATGTTAATTTATTGACCAATTATATCTCGACCTTTAATTATGAAAATGTTGTAAATATTAGGCTCTTCCACGGAGAAAAATTACGTCTAGTACTGGATCAATAATTTGGACGATACATTCTTTTTTTCAAGTATAGAAACTTCACGTCAAGAAATAGAAAGATTTATTCACATATAAAAATATATTCATTTCTTTTTGAAACTTTTTTGAAATCCAAAATAAATGTTGGATAACAAAGTATGACATCTTGTAATAAGTAATATATGGTAATAGATTTAAATATGTTTTTAGTCCTTCTAAAATAAGTAATTTTTTATTTTAGTCTCTATAATTTTTTTTGATTAATTTTCATCTCTCTAAAATTCAAATTTTTGTTCTCTTACTATTATGTAATACTTAGTCACATATATCTTCAAAAAAAGGTCAAGTGACTATCATAGGTTATACACTAGTGCATGTGGTATGTTAACATATGACATATTAAAAAAAAATAGATTCATAAAATAAATGTTATTTATCTATTTTAAAATGAAAATTAGAGACTAAAAATATACATTTCAACTTTTAGAGGGATAAAAATAAAATAAAAATATTTTATAATAACCAAAACTAAAATATACTCATTTTATAAGGAACAAAATCAGATATTACAAATTTTTGAACGATAAAAATCGACAAAAAAATTTTACAGGAACTAAAATCAAAACTCACTTATTTTATAAAAATTAAAAATATATTTAAACTTATGATAATAGGTAAGCTCACACTTCTACATGAAGATTAGTTATTATTTTTAATAATAAATATTTTACATCTATCTTATGAGTATAATACATATATATAAATGTAATAAGTAATATAATGAGAAAAAAAAATGATAGTGAGTTTACATTTTTGAAGTTTAAATAAAAAATACTAGGGTATATAACAGAACAAACTTTATCCGCAAGAAGCCTAATTTATGAGCATTGGCGGTACATACACGAGGATGACAAATGATCCACTGTAGTTTATTTCATGCGCATAAATTATCCATCCAAGTTCATGTTAAAATTTGGAGAAGAAAAAAAAAAAAAAACTTGTTAAAGTCTACTACGTTCCATCACATCTCTCGTTGACAGGTTGGGGATGTTGTGACAGATTGACGTTACACTGGATACCATGGATAGGAAGCAAAGAATCACATAATTAGCCATCGTTTTCACCACCTGTTTTACTGTTATGTTAAATCTTCAAAGTATAGAAACAAGCCTGTTAACAGTCATAGGGTGTCATTATTTAACTTGTTCAAGTCCAGGTGAAAAAGGTTCTAAGAGACTTTACCCATAATAAAGCATAAAGAGAGAGATTGTGGGGACAAGAACGTGGAGTCCCGATTTTGTTGGTTGAGGGGAATGGACCGAAGAGTGAAGTTACGCTATGATTCAAACTCTGCATCTCTGCTACTTTGAAATGACATTTCATGCACTTCTTTGGATTTCACCTACACCCACAATATCCACCTCATTCCCCCAAAACCTTCATACCAATTTCGCTCCTGTCCTTCTGTTTCGAATCTCATCCTTCCATTTTTTTATTTCCATTTACTATTTCTTTTTAATTAATCAACATATATAATTAAAAACCCTTCGCTTCAAAAGCTAATCATTTTCGAAGAAATCATTAGGGTCAGTCTAAAACATAGTATTTGATCTGTCCATCATGAAGGACACAACAAAAGTGGGATAGCAGCATCATGCGAGTCATAAAGCTGATCCATCGATGACAGCTTCTAAAGCTTTCCCGAACCTGCATATGCACTTGCATTATACTTTCTTCATCTTATTTTATTTCACGTTTTAATACAAAAAGTTATCTATTTTAATTATCATTTTATAATATTAATAAAATAGTATAAAACGGAAAGAGTATATATTTCTACCAACTCTCTAAAATCTTAATTTCAAGGTCTCTACTTAAATCAACACCTGATAATTAAATCACGAAAACAGTGATATCATATAAGGAGCTTTTTTTTTATATACTAAAAACCTTATCATTAAATCATGGAGAATGATTGATATCATGTCGTGAGTAAGTGGACTTGGTAAATAACTATCAAGTAACGTGGATAAGAAGTTTGATAATATTAATTGGAGGCTCTGAGAAATTTGCACGAGTGGAGGGAAAGGGTAAAGAACTAAAGAACAATTGAACACCCGTCACCTCAAACTAATGTTTTGGACGGGGCCATCAAGCTCCTCGGCATTTACACCGTTACTTTGTTGCTGGAGCTACGTACGTATGCACATACATACAAGTGTGCCTCAATTAATGTATCTCTGAAGTGACTTATGATATGGTAGTTATTAGCGTGTTATTTTATGCTACTTTTCTTTTTACTTTTCAGTATATTTTTTATACTCGCAAAATTTTATACAATTAATTAATTAAAAACATTTGTTGATATTTTTTTAAAATAATTTTTATAAAAATTAATAAATTTATTATATATAATTATTTGTATTGAGATGATATTATAAATAATTATATTATCAAAACACAGATTATTTATTTTATATTTTTTATATTCATTGAAAATTTCTAATAATATAATATAGATACGGGAAAACAATCTTTTTGAGTGGTTTTGAAAAGAAAAAAAACATAAAACATATAGTAATATTCACCTTTTTTTTATTTTTTCATTTCATTTTTTTGTTTTTATTTTTCCATTTCATTCATCACTAGTGACATTTTGTTTCCATTCTTTTTTTTTACTCATACATCCTGCTTTTGGTATTCGTTAATCATATATATTGGGTAAATACGTATGAAAAATAATATAAAAATTAGAATTTTAATTAAGGTTAATTAAGGAAAGACAAGATTCTGACTAACAAAGCATGACATATTGAAAAATTAATTATTAAAAGGAGTTACTTCTAAAAAAAAAATTTAAATAGTTGTTTTGAGATATTACAAAATTAATATTATTTTGAACATTGACAAAGTCAATTCACCAATCAAATTAACAAGTTCAGTGTTTTCTTTTTAAAAAAATGGACTTGAAATTCATGTAACATGTTAGGTTAAAGTCGTCAATTAGAATATCATACTATGATAACACCATTAACTTACAAGTTCGACATGGTATGTCGGGGAACTCTTACTACATTAAATTACAAGTCCAACATGACATGTCACATGGACTCCTCATTACATTAACTTACAAATTCAACATGGCATGTCATGAGGACTCCTTCCTACGTGGTGTCTAACTGAACTATGAAGAGAATGTGAACTCTTAGTCTAATATTTTAAATTAAAAAAATAAAAACACTTACGTGACATTCAACATGCTAATTTAACAAGCGAATTAACTCCATCAATAGTTAAAACTGTCCCAATTTGACATTATGTTTCTGAACATTCCCTAATTTGCAATTAGTTTCTAAATGTGCCATACTTTGGTCTATCAACCAATGACAAGGTTAGAACTTGTGTTGGAACTTGGAAAAATCTCCACGTACGCCTTTCTTAAGCGAACATTCTGTGGGTATTAAAGCAATGACGTACAATCCTGGCAGACATGGATATTGAATCTTGGAATACAAATTACTTCTCGTTTATGTTCATAGAGATAGAAACCAAAACTAAAAATAAATGACATGACAGGAGCATGTTACAATCTGACATCCAATACCAAGACATGAGGAGATTAATAAAGGCGAAAATATTAGAAACCATTAGCAGTTGCATAGAGTTGACTTGACATGCATATAAACTGCGACTCTGAAAGATTTCATTAACTTTCTTGTTCAATTTCAGAGCCTGCTTGATCGTCATCTTGATCAAGGTTGCAGTCATTTCCATAAGCCGCATGTCCATATCCAAATGCCTTGATATGATCCTTAAGAGATCTTTTATGCTTAAAATCAGACCCGCAAGAGCAATACCAGCGTTTGCCACAGTTCTTTTCATGAGTTCTCCAATCACCTCTCACAGCAAACGTTTTGCAACATTTTCTGCATACAAAAGGCTTTGTCCCATGCTTTCTCTTGTAATGAGTTTGAAGGGTTCTGAAGTCTTTGAGTGGTTTTGCTCTCGGATGGTCGATGTTGTTCTTGCATCCAGGTGCACAGCAATAGCAAGGGAGTCTTAGCATAGCTGTTGGTTGTGTTCCCCTAAGGGACTCTGGCCCCTTCCTATATTGAGATCCATGCCCCCACATATGCATCTGTACAATTTTAATTTGCACCAATATTGTTATCATGTAAGAGCAAATAATAATTTGATGGAAAGGAAATGAATAAGAATATGGAAAGCCTCATTGTGAAAAAAATACCTCAAACTAGGTCTTTAATTTCTTGCATGTAGTTTTGTATGGATTTTGAATTACTTTACTATTTCGGCCATGCTTTTCAGTTGGAATTTGAAGCAGAAAGGAGATCAAGATAAATGTTTTATTTTTAAATTGAGATTTATATAATTATAAAAATAAATAACATGTTTAGTTTATGTTAATTTAATTTATTTTAAAAAATTATTAAATTAGAGAATATTCTTTAAAAAACTATACTCTCTTCCCTATCCTTACAAAGCTTAACTCTACATGATAACTAGGAGCTGTATCTTTTGTAACATTGTTCATCAACCACGCTCTCTGGGATTAAAGAAAATAATAGGTGACAGTACTGTAGGGCATCCTGTTAAAGAAAAAGTTCGGGAGCCCAGCAAGAGAATATTTGTACAGTTATTTATATTTATATTAATTTTTGTGAAACTCAATTGCTGTTATTTCAATTTATGATGTCTCCCTTGTCGGTGTCTTTTTTTTTTTTTTTGGTATATATAAACTAATTAAGACTTAATTAACTAATCCTAGAGAAAAGAAAACATTCATTTAGACAAGCTTGCTATTTTCTTATTACCAGAACTTGAAGGTGCAAAAAGGGATATAATTGAGCCACATATCGGGATACTGATGATCTTCCCCGATGGAGTGGGAGTTTTCATTTTTATATTCTTAACAGAAAAAGGGGGTGCTAGTTTGAAGCTCAAATAAAAGGAAACGAAGTGCAATAATATTAAGTGAGAAAATTAAAACCCTAAATTATATATCAGACACACTAAGACAAATCTCCCTCCTTTCATGAATTTAAGTAAATATTACAGGTGAAAATTTGAAGTCATGTACTATACATAAATTAAGAAGAGTTCAACAAAAGGACGCACATAAACAAGCTTTTTCTTTTTGGATAGATTTTCTTAAAACGAGAGATCTGGGAAAGTAGGGGTACAGGAGAGTATAAAAAAACAGGAAAAAGGAAAGGGAAAGATATTCTCTTTCTTTGAATAATTCTATATATTCAGCGTTATTAATTGTCTTGGTTATTTTATTATTATCCTCGATGGAGAGGATTGATCGTGGAAATGACCAAAGGTGACAAACCTGCATGTTGTTGTATCTGTTGAACGTCTTGAAACAAAGGGGGCATGCGAACTGTGTTGGACCAATCAGAATCTGAGCAGAAGTAGGGATCCAATATTGCCCTCTGTTAATTCTATTAGACAGAAGCCCCGAAGAAGCACCACTGAGTTTTTCTTCTTTGTCTGAAGCCTCTGTTGAGTATAGGCTTGAAGAAGCTAAATCAGCAGATTCACTCGTGCTTGGAAGCCCTAAGTGTAAAGCCACGGTTACAGCATCTTCTTCGTCCAAACAGCTAGATGAAGTACTTTGCTCTTTCTTTTTCTTGTCCACTTCCATGGCACTGAATGAAGATTCAAGATCTTCTTCATCATCATCGTGTCTTGGATGAAGGAGGGGAAGGGCTTTTCTTTGAGGAGGAGAGGGTTGGAAGAAGTGAGTGGAAGATATGCCACTTGTGTAGTTATTATGATAATTGGAAGGAAAATAGAATGGTGGATTGATGGAAGGAGGTGATGATGAAGAAGGGGACGAGAGAAGACATGGTGAATTGAGGTCCAACCAAAAGTTAAGGTCATTGGAGCTGTAGGAATTGGTCATGATGAGAGGTGGAAAGAAAGGGTATATGATCAGCTGTAGAAAGGTTAGGTTATTAATTATAGACAAGTGAGTACACAGAAAGGAAATAATAAAGGGGAGGGGTAGTGGAGGGTAAAGGTGAGCAGAAGATAGTTTGAGATCTTAACAAGCAAAATAACTAGCCACAATGAAAGAGTTAGGTGAAGGGTAAAAAGATGGGAAGAAATTAATTCAATGTTGGTAAAGCAAGACCAATAAAGTTAAGGGAGACAAGAAATCACTTGGGAAAAGGTTGGGCGGATTCAATATAAAATCTTATGGAAATTATTGTTAATTTGGTGTAAAAATATGCACTTATCATTTAGTGTTTTATAATGCTGCTTCGTTTTAAAATATAAATGGGAGAGGAATGCTATTACAGATGCTACGAAAGTGTCACTATAAAAACAATCGTGTACAATTAATTAACTATTTAACATTAAATTAATCTTCATTGACATCATATTTCTCTACCAAAAACTATATTGTTAGTATATATATCATAGATTTACGTTATAATATGATACACTAGCTACTCATAATTTTTGTACTAGTAGTTTAATTGAATAAAAATTATATATTAATAGAGACAATTTTATTTGTAATATATATATATATAGCTTCTCTAAAAAAAATTACTCTCTTCATTTATTTTTATCTATCGTTTATTATAACACATAAATTTAAGAAAATAAATTAATCTTCTCATTCATTTTAAAATTATTTATAATTTTTTAGTATGTCCTTTATCCCTCCCATTTATTACTCAATTTGGTAGTATTAATTTCATAACCTTGTTCCTCTCTCTCTCACTTTTTTATAGAAGTATAATTGAGTAGATAATAATTAATATTTAAAAAAATTAAAATGCAAATAGATAGAAATACTTTTTTTTCCTTAAAAGTAACAGATTAAAAAAAGAGCAAGAGAATAATATTAAATATTATAGTATGTGGATATGTGTATCTCTCGCAAAATCTCTCTATTTTTTTAGTAAAAAGTAAGTACTATACATAGTACTAAATTATTTGCTATTTAATACATTTTAAAACATAATTATATTTTTTTGACATTAGAATGCCATTTTTATGATTAATTCGTCTTGATTATATTTTAGAAAATACTCCAATATGTTCACCAACCGACGTAGGGGAGGAAATTAATGTAGCAAAGTCGTCATCGAAGTTGAAGTCATGTAGACTATTTGTCCTCTCGCTGCCAAATAACCACAATCTCGTTCCCATTATGGCATTCACACGAGGCAGAAAACCACCTTGTAGCCCCTTTGGGGAGAAACAATAGTTACAAGGACAAATTATACTGATTCTAGTTACACTACTTAAAAAATAGTCATTGTTTTAAATTTATTAAAGAGAATTATAATACAAAATTATTATCTTGTTATTAATAATAAAAAATGAATTAAAAGGTCTGGGAGTATCACGGTTATGAAAATATTATTCCTAAAATTAAATAATACTATAATTTTAGAGTAAATATATATATTCACCGATAATATAAAAATATTTACATATTATTATTTAATTATAATGAATGGATATTTATAATAAATTTGTTAATTTTATAATAATAATTATTAAAATTATATCTACTACTATAAAAGAAAATTAATTGATTAACCGCTTAAAAAATTTAAATTTTATATTAATGATATATAAAAATAAAACTCTTGCCGCCTTTAAAATATTCAATTTCATAATCTTTAATAATAGAAGCAATTAAGCCAAGTCTTGGTCATCCTTGGTAATTATTATTTCCGATGAAAACACAATGTGGTTGTTTGACATCTTCCATTGTGATTTTATGTCCCTCGGGAAACAAATACTTTTTTGGATTTGAACCAGCAATTGCTTTGGCTTGCACGCTGTGGTCGACTTGGCTCCTCAAAGCACACAGATTCTGTCGGTGTCTCCAACACTCTTGCATGCAAATGTTGACTGTTCCGTCTACCATGTCTGCTTCCTTCCTCACAACACTGAAACAAGCTATCAGTCGACATTTTTGGAATTTATAATTATACTAAGAATCAATTACACGGGCAGGAATATTCTTTCTTTAATTTTTCTACTCTTGTACGTAGAACTAATTTTTTTTTATCATTAAATCTCTAAGGAATAATTTCTTCAAGTGATACGTATTTCATTCCTCCTAAATAAGATATTTGATTCCTCTTAATTAAGGTATTGGTTTTGATTTTTATGTATGAACAAAAAAAACACTGCTGGAAGAGTTAGTCATATTATGCTGTAGATGTTGATAAAATTTAATTTGTGATAAAAAATTTTATTTATATACATTATTTTAATCACATCATTAATTGGAATATATGAAATTTCAATTTTAACACACCTCTTTCTCGATATAGATAAAACGTATTAAACATATGTTTGTTTGATTAGACATATTTGATACTACTTTCAATTTCGTATATAAACAAAACAAAATTAATTTATATTAATTAAGAAAGTTAATTAAGTATTATTCAATTCTGTGCATCTCATTTAGTGATAATTTTTTTTTCCTAAAGTAACCTTCATTCAAACTTGATATTATAAATAAAATAAAATTATTAGAAACATAACTTCTGATAGTTTAAAAAAAATTATTAAATAAAATAAAATTAACCGAGTTCAACATTTATATATATATTTTTTCTTATATATAAATAAGAAAAAATAAAATAATAACAAATTTTATATAGACTCTCTTATATTATTTTAAAATTTATGTGTGTGACTTAATTTTAAAAATAAATTTATAAGTAAAACTTATTCTTTATATATATTATTTTATTCGTATCACTAGTTAATATAAAATTTTCAACAATTATTTTTTATTAAATGGAATTTATAATCAAAACCTATTAATTAAAAGAGCTTTTAAGAAGAAATTTTTTTTTATAGTTATCAAAACCGTTGAACAAGTTAGACCAATAGTTGGACTGTCATCCGGTTAAAAATGTTTAACGTGGACAAATATTATATCTAATTTTATCCAATTTTTGTATAAAATATTATATTTATCTAGTGATGAATATCAATGAGTAGCGTTAGAGAACAAATATTATATCCAATTTTTGTATATAATATTATATTTACTTCAAGAGTGCCTACTTCTTTACCGTTAACTTTGTTTATTTGATATTTTTAATTTTAATTGAAAATATTGTAAAATAAAAATTAATCGTACAAAAGTAGATATTACTATTTTAAAAGAAGGAATATACAAGAAATATTTGAGATAATTTCCATCACTGTCACAAGGGGAGGCCCGAAGGGGCCTATTTGATGGGCTTCAAGGCTAGGCCCATATAACCTGAGTCACAACCAAGGTCCAAAAATGAAGGCAAATAATACAAAATGAAGGCAAATAATTCAAGGCTACGCTTCCTTTTTTTTAACCTTTCTCCTTCAACCATGTGTAATCAATGTTCCTACAAAAATGAAGGCAAATAATACAAAATCAAATAATAAATTATCATGCAAGAATCAAAGCCCATGACGACCGACCAGTATCTTCGCTAATATAAATATACCACTCGCATTTGTTTTATTCCATTTCTTATTGATCTATTAGTTTATTCTCGTTGATATTATTAGTAAAATAATGGCTGTGGTCTTGTTACATGCAATATATAATGTATATACTCTAGGTGGTGCAGACGAGGTATGGCTATTACTCACATGTCACCTTGGCCACATCCTTTACCCATTGGGTTATTATGATCATCAGACATGATAATAATATTGTGGAAAAGAGACCCATATCCTTTGGATGGGCAATATTTTGATAAAAAAAAAAAAAGAATGGTGGAGCCTAGCGATCAAGTTGGAGCTGATTGGGTTAGGTATAATCCTTAAGGAAGATTAAGGATTTATCCCAATATTACGATTCAAGATATTGTTCCCATGGGAGAGATCAGTGACATCACTTTCGGGATACCCTCAGCCACCACTTTTATGTGTGCTAGTTAGCTAGAACTATACTCACATGCGGCCCGGAGTTTTTTCTGGGCTTTTGCTTTCATTTCTTAAAGGTGATAGAATATCCAATATAATTTGGTTAATTAATTGAACATAGATGTTCTAATACTCTTCATTATTTCATATTTATAGTGCAATGCAACTATACGAGGCTATGCTTTAGATTGGTTGTCTTGTATAAGTTCTAACACAACCTATGTGCAGAAAGAGGAATATATGGATAGAATAATTTCAATTTGACATTGACTCGGAATTAGATGGACGAGTGATATTTATTATTTTCACTTAATTAATCACCATAACTAAATTATCTTATATGTTACTGTGGTTAGTTAATTGACCCGTGACTTGCACACTACGAGAAGTTCCCTTATTATTTGGATTCAGGTTCCTGCGAAATTTCTTGTAAATTTGGGTTGCTGGGTAACCCATTCGCAGATACTTAGGTTTTTTTTTTTTAATTTAGAAATTCACAGAAAAAATTTCTGCTACTTTTTTCCACAGCAAATTCATCAAATTCGTAGGATTTTTTTTTATATAAATGGTGTATCTACAAATTTTCTTGTAGATTTTCGTGTGGAAAAAGTAAAAATTTTCTGCAGAAAAATTCGCAAGAAAATTTCCTACATAATTAAGTAATTTTAGTTTTAAAAAACTTCTCTCCACATGATTATAACTCGTAAAAGTATTATCAACGACGTCTTATATATAAAATGGCTATAAAAAAATGCTAATAATATATGTAGTAAAATATTAATTTCTTCTGTGAGGTTTTTTATTAATATCTTCAATTTTGAAAATAAATCAAAATTATCAATATCAAAATACATGCCAAAATAAAAAGCAAATTAGATTTAGTAATATGAAATTAAAAAAAAAAAGTTAAAAAGACACCAGACAAAAGGAAATGAAAAGGTAATTAATAGAAAATATAAATAATTTGTATATTAGATAATATACTAGTATACATAAATTAGAATCCATAGAGATTACAATCTTTACTTTTCTCGTTTTTATATAGACAATCTCAAACAATCTTTACTTTTCTCGTTTTTATATAGACAATCTCAACACTCTTTTTCTTCTTTCATTCAAAGGTGTATTTCACTTATCACCTCGTAACTAACATAAACATATATCTTTCAATTATTTCAAATTATTCTATTTTTATCTTTATTTGTATATTTTATTTTTTAATTATCTATCCATTTCAATTTAAAAATAATCTTATATCACAAATTAAATTATTCATTATAAATCTAAAATATATTTTATATATTAAAAAATATTTATTTATTATAAATTCCAATTCAATAAAAGAATATTTATTCAGTGGAATTGAAAACTAACATAATAACATACTAGTCAAGAAAATTTTAGTAATTGGTAATAATTATATGAAAAAATCATTTTAAAACAACAAAAAATTATTACAACAATATTTATTACCTAATAATTTAAATTAATAGTAAATAATTATTTAAAAAACTTAAGGTGATTTAGATGTTCAACCCTAAAGAGTTGGTTTAAATGGAGTAAGACATGGTCTTGCACTCGATAAGTTACATGTTTGAGCTCCTATTCACTTTCTCATAGTAGAGTAAACGTATATGTTTATGTAGACTATTTTTTTAGCTTGGAGACTTTTCCTTCTTTGGATTAGGATGCTATCCCCTATATTTTTGTAACAAAAGGAAAAAAAAAAATGATTGGGGGCTTGAGGAATATAGATCTCATTTATATATGGAGAAAACCATAATCATGCTTATAAATTGTAATGCGTTAATATTGTTTTCAAATTTTGTTTAAGGTGTCAAAATGAACTGAGAAATAGACTGATCTGATTAGTCAATTATGAGTTGAACTAGGTTGTAAAAATGTAGGATCAAACTTATTCTGGTTCAGTCAAATTTGTACATTCCAAAGAAATTTGGTTCATGATGTATAGTTCATCATCCTATTTTTTTATTTACTATTTTATAATTAGTAAAATTATAAATAATAAATTTAATACTACATATGTTGTTAACATCCATTTTAAGGTTAATATTTTATGTATATTAAGTTGTGTTTTTAATTTTTATCATGGATTTATTGTTACAATTGACACATTCCATTTTACTTTTATTATTATATATTATATTTTATTATTTTATAATACAAATAAAAATTTATATATGTTTTATTTTAGTTTATAGTGATTAAAATTAGTTTATTAACTTGATATGTAAATTTTAATTTATTTTGATAATTTTTAATTATTATATTTTAAAAAATGAGTGGCCAATGTTATATTTTTTTCCCTATTATTTTTTTATATTTTATAAAAAAATATTATAACAGCAACGGTAAAATAAGCCAATTTTATATGAATGTGTTTTATTTACGGACACAATTTATAAATTAGGATAAAACTAAAATAACTTCAATAAAGAAATTATTGTATTTTTAATTATGGGAGGGAACTTGTTTTAAGAGTAAGTTTTGTATATTTATTTTTTAATATTTTTTATGCAATGTTGAATTTTTCAAATTCAACTGTTAAATCATATGATAACATTTTGATTATTATGCATATAAAATTTTATGTAATTTGAATATTCATAGATATGTATTCTCATAATAATATTTACTTGTATTTTAAAAATATATTATACATTAAAATAAGTTAATTAATAAAATATTAAATACTTTTTAAAATATATAAAACTTTATATATATATTTGATATACATTCTCGAACCAAAGGTTAGATTAATAAAATTTTATGCTTATACAAAATTATCAAGTGGAGTGTAAGTTAAAGATTTTAGGAGTAAGTCGATTTCTTCCTTTAATTTTCAATTTTTTATTGACAGTAAGCATTCATCCAAGAATAACTTGATATAACAAGCAGTCAAATGGTCATTAACAAGTTATTTTTCATTTAGCCGAGTGATTATCTAGTAATTTCCATGTTGTTGCTTGCTTGGGCAAATATTTTCTTTAACTGTATCAAATACTATTTATATATTTTTCTCTTGTAACAAAAAAAAAAAAAACTATTTATATTAGCTAAGCTTTACGAAACTCATGTGGAACCGTTTATTTTTTAATGTGGTTTGACATGTGATGTTTCATGCTTATGTAAACGATATTATGAGGTCTCTTATTTCTGAACAAGAAGTGAATCTTTAGAGTTTGGTCATGACGAGTGTATTGTGAGTTCTTCAGCGTTGCAGACAAAAAGGAATGTGAAGGGCGGCATATAATTACAATGATACTTTTCTTTCCTCACTTCACTTGCACGCCGGGTTTTTGTATCATTCGCTTCTCAATTATGTTATGCGTGATTCCCTCACATGCGTGCCACTCTTTTTCATTTGTTCCTTCTCACTGTCTTTTCTAAATCTTACAATATCTCTTTATAATTTTTCTTCTTTTAGTACTGAATCATAATAATAATGTCACTATAATATAATGACTGAATGTGTTAATTACTTACTTTCCCAGTTAATGTACATTAGTAAAAGGTTATCATCATTTTTATGAGTAATATTTTTGTTGGCACAAATTTATAGCAAGCAATGTCATTGTTTGGCTGTAAAAGTACAATTATTCAAATTATTGTTTTCAATGTTATAAAATTACGAATTGTTTTTTTTTATAACGTAAGATTATGGATTAAGTTCTTCTAAATTGAACAATTTACTTTTTAGAACAAATAAAGCATCTTAATTGTTGATGATAAAATCAACTCTTCATGTTATGTGTAACTAACATGCACAATTAGTTGTGAATTTTTCAGAATTTATTTTCTTAATTTTGTTAAACAATAATTGAGATTTCTTAATTTTCTCTTTTAGGTGAATTATATTATTACAATTTCGAATTGCATAAAGTTTAGAAAAGCAATGCTACTATCTCCTTAATACAAAAACATTACCTAATTAATTTAATGAACTTAATTTTAAATAATTTAATTTGGTAAGCTTGTAGATTTCTAGAAATGTTGTGTATTTTAAAAAGTCAATATCAATATTGACATATTAGGAAGTTGTGAAATCTCTAATATATATCTAATATATCAAAATATAACATAATTTTTTTCCTCTCCATCAACGAGAGACAATAGTCTCGTAATGAACTAAAGTGTTTTATTAAAAAACACACGCACAAATTACCTTTTTAGTATGTTATTATATTGTCGTAGAGATACAAAACAATTTCCATATAAATCTATATATTATTTAAAATAAGAGTGAGTCTTATTAAAATTTATAATTTATAATAAATTTTAATTAATAATAAAAATGGTCTAAAAAAAGAATATTAAATAATGTTGCTAGTATTTATCTACTCTCATGTAATAATTTTTTTTATCTAATTTATTAGTAATTTTTATCAAAATTTATTATTTTAATAAATTTTAGTGAATAAAAATATAAAAGAAAAGAAAGATTCATGATAGAGTGTCGCTGATCTCCTTCTTTATGTCGTTTTTAACCATTTGACATCGTAAACAAATTCAGATACAACCGCTAGAATTCCACCTTGTCCTATTTTGACTTTAACGGGAAAAGTTGATCTGATATGGTTTGGTACAAGGATAGGTTTTCCTTGATATGTAATTTCACAGAAGTAGAGTGGTTTCATTATGTAAATTACTACTTGCCCTACAAAATAATTGTTAAATTGTAAAAATAGCTGGCTTATCACACCAAAAATGTTCGATATTTCTGACAACCAAAAGTCGTTGATAATATAGTGAAAAACTTTATCTATTTCGGTGATTAAATTAATCTCTATCCATCGGTTACAATATATCATTGGTGTAAATAAATAAAATTATAGTAGAAAGCTATTAACAAATTTTAATTTTTGAAAGTTGACAGTAATTAATAATAAAAGGAAAAAGTCAATAATTATTAAAAATAATTTATAATCATCATAAGTTATTTAAGTTATATTATAACTTTAACTAAAAACACTTATCAAAATAAGTAAGAATGTGTCATTTTGATAAAAAAAATTTATGAAGTTTATTAAAATATACTAAAAATTTATAAAATTTATGAGCTATTACACATCATAATTTAAAATATTAAAACTATATATCCTCATACAATAAATATATAAAGAAATGAATAAGCATTTAATAAAAAAATTGATGTGATTTTATGATATTTCATATAAAAATCAATAACTTATCTTCCATAATAATTTATAATTAAATAATTATATAAAACTATTTTACATCATAATACTTAACTTATTTTCTTTTATATATAAACATACATATTGGATCTTAATATCTTATATTATATAAATAAATATTATTAAGCGGTTGAGCCCTTATACTTACCATGTTAAACACCCTTACACATACACTTAGATAAACTGGGATATTAAATTTATCACTTTCTTAAGACATACACAAAGATATATTATTATGTTAGTTTTCTAAAAAAAATGGAAATTAAATTAGCCTTTCATTCTTTTTCATCACTTTTAAGCTTGAAAATTTTCTCTCATTAAATTAGTTCATTCAACTATCTGAAATGAAGGATTAGAGTGATGACAAAAATAATTTTTGAACAATCAAATAATAGTTTCAATCTTTGAAGAATTAATTTGATGATAAAATTAATCTTTAAAAGACTAAAAGGGTGATAAAAACAATTTTTAAAGAACTATTTTGTTAACTGACATTTAAAAAAAACTAATATAATTAATAACACATAATTTTGGAAGATTAATGTAAAAAAGTTCTTTAATTTTTTTCTTTTATCTCAAACTATAAATATGAAATATGATTCGTCTAACACCTAAACTATTTTTTTGTCCCAGGCTGTTCTTCAATTTTATGGTGTTGTAACAGCTCAATTTAATTATAAATTTAGTCTAGCCGCGCTATGAAACAATTAACTGAAATTTTTAATCAAAGTCATTTAGCCTAAAGTATGTCTAATAGGATAGAGTGGTCGAAAATTTGACAAAATTTATAATCCATGTACAAAAAAATTGATAATTTTTGTTATCCATTTTCCTTCTGAATTTGAACCTAGTTGAAAGTGTAAAGACACTTTTTTTTTTTTACAAAATATGAGAGAAGGGGAGGAGTGTTTTATAGTCTTTTTATTTCTTTTTTATAAATCAAGAATTTTGTTTAAAAAAGAAGAAAAGTTCTTTTAACATGTCCGTGTTAGGGTGAATATAAAATAAGCATTTACTTGTAGAACGAGTTTTGTTGTTTATAAACAAGATTGTTTAAGATAAGAAAGACTTGTGGTCTTTATAAAAAATTAAATAAATTAAATAAAAATAAGAAAAAAAAGTAAATGTACGTAATATACCTAAATGCACTTAATTTAATTAATTTTCTTTTATATACTTTTTTTCCAATTACTTAAAAACTTTTTAAAAGAATATTATTTTTTTTATTAAAAAACCTCCATCTGAGCCTCCCCTTGTTGGGTTCGTTAGTTTATCCTTTTATTTTTCATTTACCAAAAAAATGGAAACGATAATTGCTATTGATGAAGTTGTATTTTCATCATCATAGGCTCACCTTGTAGGAGACTCGGAGTAGAACAAAATTGTTGTATTTCGTGAAGAATGGAAAGCATGCGTAGATTTGGTTGTAGGTTGATTGCTAACTAACCATAACTGATACCAACTTCATCGGATCAGTTTTGTTTGGTCATCCCCTCTTCAACCATATTTATCTTTCACATGGTTCATTTTCTAAACATTGGCCAACCACTAAGGTTGTCCCTATCAAAGAACCCCAAGAATTTGGTGGTCTCCTTCATGTGGAACCCCTTTCCATATCTAATTTTTCTTATGGCTACGTCTGATCTCTTTAATATTAAAAATCAAACAAAATCTATTTATATCCATTTCTCTTTGATGCTTCCCTTATTCAGCAAGCAAGGATTACATCAACTCTACTTCATTTATTTTATTTTATATAACTAATTATATATTAATTATTAGTATTCCCTTCTTTTCCGCTCGTTTCTTTGTCAGTTTTAAACGTTAAATTACATGAGGAAAACATGCGAAACTAACATTTCCCTCAAATATAATTTACTTAGTTTATATTAGATGAGCAAAATAAAAATAAAACAAGATAATATAATATAAAATAAAGTTATTATTTATTTATCTAGGCATTTTTATAATAAAAGAGAATGTGACAGAGTAAGAAAAAAAACTGACTCCATACTGTACTTCTATATTAGGATAATTGAAAGCGAGAGTTCAAACAAGTTTTATTGTTCTATTTCAAACGATCTAAACAACAAAACATTACGTTATTACATTTTATTTCATATATTTTTTTTATTAATTTAAACATAATGAGAAAGAATTATTTTCACTTTTCAGAAAATTATTGCATAAAATAAAAATAATTTTATTAACATGAGTTTAAGTAAGTAAAACTATAAAGTTTTTATTAAAAACATTTTTTACATTAGAATATAATAAATATTTTATTAATTTGTTTTTACTTTTTATAATAAAAAGATAATATTTCAGTTCAGGTATAACAAGCCTTCAAATTTAAATAATATACTTTAAAAAGCTTACGTTTACTTAATTTGAAAAAAAAAGAGTTTAATAGGTACGTAATATTGTATAATTTTTTTATATTATTAGTTAAAAAATATTTTAGTATATTTTTAAAATAACTATTATAAAAATTAATAAATTTATTATATAATACTAGGTTACGTGATTAAACGAAAATATAAAGTATTTTTTTTATATTAAATATACTGTTTTCTCTTAAATTTATGATCTGTGAGTGTCAGACTGTTAGATGTGAAATACTGTTTTACTCCATTTAACTAAATTTATTTATTTATTTTTTATATTTTTTATTGTTTAAAATCGATCTTTCGATCTGATATTAATACAACCGAATCAAAAGAAAGAAACCACACCAAAATTTCAATGTCAGGGAGAAAAAAAAAAACTCTCTAAATCATTTTGTCCAGTTATTGGGGGTAGAAAAAAATGAAAATAAAAATCCGTAACGTTTGGTGAAAAGGTGCGATGCAGCTGATCATGGTCTATCTAACGGAGTTTGCGTGTAGGTGAAACCAGCTCCAGCGAAGTGCGTAAAGGCAGAGAGAGAGAGAGAGAGAGAGAGAGAAGAGTGAATGAGTGAGTTACAAAATGAAGAGTGACGAAGCCATTTCGCCATTATCACTCATCATCTCGCACCAAAAGCGATGAAGGTCTAGGTCAGTACCTTCAATTTCATCCTTTCACCTTTCGAATCCAATCCTTCTCTCTGTCTCTGCTTCTTCATCTCGTTCCATTTTAAAAATAAATTATCACTGTTGATCTTCGCAGTTGCTGCTTTTGTGGTTGTGATCCGTACATTTTCCTCTGGCGTTGCGATCTCCGAAGCTGCGAGATTCTTCTGCCTCGACTGCGCACTTCATGTGATTCTGCTTTCCTCTAACCAAGTATTTTACTCCTTCGGTTTATGGCTTGTTTGGTTTCCGAACAAAATAAATAGAACTAAATGATTTTTAGTTTGATGAGGAAATAGGAATACACTGTCATTGCGTTGCTTGAACTTTTATAGGCTAAGGCCAAATCATAGGTTCAGATGCGAGGACAATTTTCCTCTCTCTCTTGCTTCATATCCTCGTCATTGAATCTTTGTTTCTTCCAGAGAGATCTCGTTGATTTTCTTACTTTTTTGTGATCTTAGGCCGCACTATTTGATCAGCCGATAAGAAACAGTGAAACACATTTTGATATAATCATATTCACGTATTAGACTGCCAAGGATGATTATGGCTCATTGCTGGCTAAAATTTTGTAAGCTTTGGTATTAATTCCTTTTCAAATAAATTTTGGCAAACTTTTTTACTGCATTTGTTAATTCTGAAATTTCTTGATTCTTGATGTAAAATTCTAGATTAGGCACGCTGGATTATTCTTTCTTTTAGAATGAAAGGATTTAAGCAATTACTAATCGTAGATAAAACAGCCTTGGTTGAATTAATGGAATTTGCCCTCACAACATCTGTGTGATTTTTTTTTTTGCAGGTTTACATTTTAGGAGCGGCTGAATCATATGAGGCAGATGGTCTTCTGTTAATTACTTCAACTTCTGTTGACGAATCTGCCTTGGTGAATCTGTTAAAATTGAAGAATAGATTTGTATATATATTGATTGATGTTAGTGCTGATTCTGCTGAAGCTTTTGTGTTTTGTGTTTGTGTGCTTCATTGTCTTTGCACCGATTCTTGTAATTTAATTAGCTCTAAATCACTATGCAGACTGCAGATTACTCGTCTGGGAGAAAGGATCCAAAATGAGTTGGAACCCACACATGGAGGTCCATTACAATAGCATTAGCTATCCCTATAATACAGCAGGAAGTTTTATCGAATATTTTGAAGGTCTCACCTATGAACATGTCAACTTCATTTTTTCTGGTGCATCACATGCTCAGGTGCCTGCAAAAATTGTCATTTATATCCTGTTTAAGATATTTTATATAAAGCCTTGGTTTGATGGAATTTTTCTGCTTATTTTCTTGTTTTCTGAATGTAGATCTGTCTTGTTGCTGTGTTTCATTATTTTATCTGAAACTTTGTTGTTCTTTTGTTATTAATGAAAGCTACTTAAGAAATTTGTAATATTCAATTAAAGACATAAAATTCCATTTATATATATGCAGGAGAGTTCATACCCTTCAAATTCAAGCTTTTACAAGTTTGGACTATCTGAACCCGAGAATACTTCGTACTATCGTTACAGTCATGGCTATGAAGTAAGTCACCACGAACCACTGGTGGATGAGTATAGGAGACCTTCAGAGAACTCATTGCCAATCAATGAACAGACAGCAGCAGTAAGCACCGAATGGGTTGAAGGTGGAAACACTGACACACGAGACAATTCTATTGAATGTATGTTTGTGATTTTCATCTGAAGATAATTTTTGTAAATATAGAAAGGCCTTAGATTAGCCTTGGAACAATTGAAACAACAAATGGCCCATCATGTTCATTATAAGTAATTAATTAAAATAGTAATATCTGGGTGTCAAAATGCAGTTTTGGGTATGTGTAGGTTCCTAAAAAGTGCATTGCTGCTCACTTCATACTGCTATACCTTGATTCTTTCTGTGAGCATCATAATGTTTGAGAATCTGGTTGTTGTACCATAAATCAGTAATTAATTCAGCACTTATATCAGTGCCATGATCTTAAGCTCTTCATATCATCCTTAGGATTTCCCATAAATAACTGATCTTTCTAAAACTAGACAATGGATATTTCTCCGATTTGTAGACAACTTATTTAATTTTCACTTTTCCTACACACCTCTTTGTTAATCTTTACCCTGTCTTTTTGTTAAATGCTGAAATTTTTAACTATTGTTGTAAGGAAAATATGGACTTGGGTCCTCTGCAGGGACGGATCTATAAAACATCTAATAAGGGGGGACCTGGACATGTATAATTGCATTGAAATAGAAATATGCAGAAGTCGAAATATTTATAATTGGTGACAAAAGTCAAGTAAACATTAGTTCACAACATATGAAATTTAAATAAATGGCTCGTCTCCCTTTGGATCTGTCTCTGATCCTCTATCAATGCTTTGTTCAACTCCTTAAAGAAAGAGACAGAGAGAGACAAATCAGTTTAATTAGTAGTCCCACTTTGGTAAGCCATCCAAATATGGTAGCCAGCCCTTGCCCAGAACAAATCTTGTAGGACTTTTTTTAAGCTTAGTTCCAAAGAGAAAAGGCAGTAGATTCTGTTAATAGCCATTTCACTTTTATCCATGCAAATACCCTTTTGCAGATATGTCATTTGATAGTTGAGTTCTTTCACCCTACATATAAAATGTTTGCTCACAATTTAAACAACTTTGTCTCTTCTTTCAGGTCCTCGAAGACATCACAGTAATTCCAATGATTATCAGGTATTTGCCTTTCAAGATTCCTGGTGCCTGAAATGGTTAAATGCTGTGAACATCTAAGAAGTTTATGCAGTAACCTTTAGCTATTCATTAGTTTGAAACCCAATAAATGATTATCTAATTAGCCATTTTGCCAAATTCTGCAGGTCATTTGGCAAGACAATATTGATCCCGACAACATGACCTATGAGGTTGGATTGAGAGTCTCAGATTCATTCCCTTTCTAGGCATTATATAGTATTTCCTTAAGTACAGCTACTATATATTTTATATCTTGGTGGGAGTCAATCTTCTAGATATATACAATAGTTAATCTTGTAACTATTTGACTAAGGGATGGTTACTCATTTATTTTTTTGTTTTTGGTTGTTTTATGCTTCACAGTATGACAGTACACATTATTCTACATGGATGGTTACTCTTGGGAAATATTGTTTGACCAAATCATTTCATAAAATTCTCACAGTTAATTATGCATCCTTATGAGCTAGATTGCACTACATATTTTAATTGCAATTGGTAAAATCCACAATGTTCCTAAATCCTACTGCTGGTTTATTAGTTCTGGAGAAAAATAAGTCAATAAGTTAACATTTATGTTAGAAAATTGTCTCTCAGTTGCACGTGTTTTTCAATTAAATGTGTGGCTAAGGGTAGTGTGATCTTAAATCATTATAGTTTATGAACATCTATATAGATAGCAAATTAGCAATTAGAAAAAGGTGGAAGTGTAGACCCCTTATATTTGAGTTTATTTGTTTCCAACATCAGTATGGTATCATTTATTTCAGGAACTACTTGAATTAGGTGAAGCTGTTGGAACTCAAAGCCGTGGTCTCACCCAAGAACAGATCTCCTCACTTCCAGTGTCAAAGTACAAATGTGGGTTCTTCTTGAGGAAGAAGTCCCGGGATGAGAGGTAATATATGAGTTTCTGGACTCGCTATGTTTTAATGCAATTGTGACTCTTTTCTTTCCTTATATAATAATATTATATGGAATTGAAAACGGTCCAGATGGGAATTAAGTTAACCCAGGGTATCATGTCTGTTGCGTGCTTTGAAGTTATAACTTGCGTTCTCTCTCCTAATTTGTTGATCTGACTCGTCTTCTTGTTTAGGTGTGTGATTTGCCAGATGGAATATAAAAGAGGGGACAAGCGTATCACCTTGCCATGTAAACATGTCTATCATGCTAGTTGTGGGAACAGGTGGCTTAGCATCAATAAGGCAAGATGTTTACTAATTTATCATGAACTCAATAAGTGCTTTTAGTGCTAATTTTCACGTCTGCTGAGATACTTGTCTTTTTGCCTTTTCTACTGGGCTTGTTTTTTCAGGCTTGCCCTATATGTTACACGGAAGTGTTTGCCGACAAGTCAAAACACAAATAATCTCGAACGGATAAGTAACCTGCTTATGTTTCTGTTTCTCCTTCAGTGTGGGGGTCTTTCATAGAAATACATTTATTTGTTTTTCCCTCTTCGTAGTGAGGTGTAAGCCCTGGGTTTTAGTAAACTTACAAAGAGAATTCCAAAGTTTTATAAAGAATATGGACATGTATCAAGTATCATTGTTGTACTGGAGAGGTTGGATTATGGTTTGTTTTCATAATATTCAATACAGTGTGCTATGATTTCACGTAATTATTATCTCCTGCTGCTGATACAGTATTGTTGGAAAGGCTGCAATGTGAACATGCATTTTATGAAAATTTCTTTAAACACTTACCAAGTGCGTTAGGTCATTGGACTTTGCAGCACCTTGCAATTATAATGGCGATGAAGGTAGATTGTGGTATAATAGTCCACCATTGACAATAGAAGAAAAACCAAAGACTATCTGGTGGACAAATAATACTCGGGCACGTTAGGCATTTAACCCTGATGTTTTTAAGTTGTGCCATACTGCATAAGTGAAAAGAACTAATTAATGTATTGTATACGGAGGTTGAAATATTAATAAATAATGATGTTATTAAAAAAAAGTAATTAATACTTTCTTGATATTTTAAAATAACAAATAATTTGAGATAGAAAAATATTTTGAAAGTAACATAAAATTAGATAAAATATTATCAATCCCTTACTAGGTGAAAGAAACTAGAGATGACAAAACAAAAATTAACTCATCTTTGACCCAACCTATTCTTGCCATTGGCATGCCCAAATAGGGTGGAATAAGTTGACCTACTTTAGAAAAATGGGATGAAATTTTTTGCCATTGGCATGCCCAAATAGGTTGGCGAATAAACCTGTCAAAAAAAGAAAAAAAAAGGGTTGACAGTCTACTCACTAAAAATTAATTAAAAAAAATCTCAAATACATTTATATAAATATTATTTATTATTTTAAACATTTTTAATCAAATTAAAATATGATAAAAATCGTAAAATACTATTAACATAATTATTTACTAATAGATTTTTTTTAAAAAGAACGTAGATTAATGGGTTGATCTCCCCGAGTAATCTACCCCAAACTCATTTTATTAATAAATCAAATTGGGTTGATTCATTAATGATACATATATAATAATTTATATAATACTTTTTACATTTATCATTCTTCACTACATTATTAATTATGCTATACACTTCTCTCGTTTATTTATTTATTTTTATCATTTATATATTGATAATAAGTTCAAAGTTATTAAACAGAGTGAGGCTACATTGATGGGAGAATTGAATAAAAATATTGAAGAACATAGCATAAGATATCGTGATTAATTAATGTTTCAAGTTTCAACTAACTTGGTAAAATCGGGGCCAAAATTTCCATTAGCAGAGTACTGAGTGAGACTTATTATGCTTTGTTACCTATCTAAAGCCGCCCCAAGCCTGCAGGATTGCGTTATGCGGTCAATTAAGACTTCATCTGTTTTTTATTACATGAACAAATTATTTGATTTATTCCTCTCCATTAATGTCCCACTCAACCAAAAATTAGAAAAATGTCTCCAAATTTATTTTAGCCGAATCGTAGTTTCCAAATCATTTTCGTGTTCAAACCTAATAGCTTAATATTGCTGCTATAACAGAAGCAGTGATAATAACTTCTCGCAAAATCCCTAGTTCTTCAATGATCTGATATTCAACGGTAATTTCTTTTCTGCAAATATAACTTCACATCCTTTCTAGTTTTGTCGTTATATTGAGTGGAAAATAAAGGACTATTTTAACCAATATGTTAATCAAATAATCTAATAATATACTATTGCCGTTATGACATAAGGAATTGAAGTCAGCGAGTGCAGCAAATGGAGCAAACTGCGTTGAGCTCCAAAATTACATGACTTTGACAGTTTAACCAACGGATAATCTAAGAAAATGTCTCGCCTCGCTCTATCATGAACTAAAAATTATAACATCGGGCACCTGATACATATTAATATCATATGATTGTTATCAAACATTGCAGAATTTAATTGCAATCTGGTTTATAGAATTACAGGAGAAAATGGCAACCTACATAATGTAATATATAGGAAATGAAGATAGAAAATCACAAGAGGGTCTTTACTAATATATAATTAATTAGATAAAATTAGAAGAAAAACGTACAACAAGGAAAATGAGAGAGAGAGATCTGGTAGTTAGAAAGGCTAATCGAATAAGCAAGAAACACTTGCCAAGCAAGCAATATGTAAACACGCGTTGTCTTAGTCCTAGCTATTAGATCATTAACAATATATATATATATATATATGTTATACAAGTAAACCATATAATTAAATAACATAACATTATAAACATTTACCCAGTCAATCTACATTTCGAGACTTGGCATTTTTGTGTTACAATAACCATGCGTGAGCTTTCAAAGTCGGGATCCACTCACTATTCTGGCTTAAAATAAAATCACATGGTTAAAAAATCCATTAATTTAAGCAATCTTATGCTAGCAAACCAAAAGAGGGGTAAAAAGTTTACTCATAGTGTTATTGATCAAAATAATCGTAAAATGAAGAATAATAATACTTAACATTTTGAGTGTCACCTTATATTTGCGGAGTTTTAACAAGTGATTATACTCTGATTGTATTATATATACACATCACAAATATATAATTAAGCACAAATATATAATTAAGATGGGATTAGTTGAGACGAGGTGTTAAATTTTTATACTTATATAATCTAATAATTTTTATAAAATATAAAATTAATCAATTTAATCATTGAATTAAAAGTTAAATATATTAAGTTTATAAAATATTATATTAATAAAAAATTAATTTCTATTTCATCTTCTTTTTGATGTATAATATATTATTAAGTAACGTAAATGTAAAATTATCATGTGTGAATTCACTGTTTACAGTTAAAAATTTTAAGGAGAAAATTATTTTTTTCCATATAATTATTTGCCAACTGTATTGTAATTGACAAGGACGTCTGGTATAAGTTGAAGGCGTTTATACATCGACTATCTGATCATAAAATAGCATTCATATAACAGCCTTTGATTTTGGGCACATAAGATGATTACATTTAGTATTTTACAATCCTGAAATATTGACATTTGGAATAAACAACCGAGGCTAAATTATAACGAAAAGACAGTTTATATAATTAATAGGGAGCAAGTTTAACATTTCATTTTATTATCTGTTTCACGCTATGGCTTCTTTTCTGATATATAATTACCTGATCGGACGCGCTATTCCAATATTTGATCAAATCTAACGAGTACTTGTTCAGCTATTACATCATCAACCCCTTCTTGACTTTGTTGAGATCAAGTTGAAATATAAAATGGTGAAAACAAAAGGAGGGGTGCATCAACCTCGAAGCTTGGTCTAATGTATCATAGAAAACAATTAATGCATTTAACAAAGAAATGTTCCTAGTTATGATGGAAGCTGCTATAACACTATATAAAGGGTTGGTTGCAATTCTCACTTTGCCAAGTAAATAAGCATAAACCACAAGTCTTCCAAGCGATAAGGCACAGACACTGATCAGAGATGGGAACCTCAGGTGGGTTGAGGCAATGGCCTCGACTCATCTATGCATTAGTATTTTGCCTAATTTCTATTAGTATCGTTGCTGCTGATGATTACAAGCCGTACTATGGAGGCCAACCATACTACAACTATCCATATCCAACAACACCACCGTATAATAAACAGTACCCACCCAACTATTACAAACCACCTCCATATAACTATCAATTGCCACCTCCTTATGAACACAAATTCCCTCCATATTACTACAAACCCCCATATTTGCCGCCATCACCTCCTTATGAATACAAATTCCCTCCATATTACTACAAATCCCCATATTTGCCACCATCACCTCCTTATAAACACAAATTCCCTCCATATTACTACAAACCACCACCTTATCTTTACAAGTCTCCTCCTCCCCCACCATATGTTTATAAGTCACCACCACCTCCACCATATGTTTATGCATCTCCACCACCACCTCCATATGTTTACAAATCTCCTCCTCCTCCACCATATGTTTACTCATCTCCATCACCACCTCCATATGTTTACAAGTCACCTCCACCTCCACCATATGTTTATCCATCTCCACCACCACCTCCATATGTTTACAAATCTCCTCCTCCTCCACCATATGTTTACTCATCTCCCCCACCACCTCCTTATGTTTACAAGTCACCTCCACCTCCACCATATGTTTATCCATCTCCACCACCACCTCCATATGTTTATAAGTCACCTCCACCTCCACCATATGTTTACAAGTCACCTCCACCTCCACCATATGTTTATCCATCCCCACCACCTCCTCCATATGTTTACAAGTCACCTCCACCTCCCCCATATGTTTATCCATCCCCACCACCACCTCCATATGTTTATAAGTCACCTCCACCACCATCTCCATCACCACCTCCTCCATATTACTACGTATCTCCACCTCCACCCTATGTCTACAAGTCACCACCACCTCCTTCATATGAGTACAAGTCCCCACCCCCACCCCCTCCTCCATATTACTAGAAATCTCCACCTCCTCCATCTCTTTCGGCTCCTCCAGCGTATGTCTATAATTCACCACCACCTCCATCATATTACTACACTCTACCATCCCCGATCACCTCCTCCACCATATTGTCCTTACATCAATAACTCACCCTGGCTACCGTTGTATTTGGCTAGGGGTTATAGCTATTTGGAATTTTCAATTAAATAAGATTCAACATTGTTGCAGTTTGTTAGCAAGCCTTCGTTAACAATATGGTCTGCGATGTAGCAAGAGCCATGTTGTACCATTATGTATCAGTCAGTGTTATTATTCGGAAGTTTGTTTTAATTTCTTTTATCAAATTTCATAATGTCATATTTTGTTATTGGTTGGTGTTAGGTTTCCATTTCCTTCTCTGTGCATGTAAGTTCATACCTTCTCGAAATAAAAGTCTTGATTTTTTCAAAATTCCTTCTCTGTGTAAGTTCAATCCTTCTCTAAATAAAAGTCTTGATTTGGTCAAAATCTGATGTTACCAAAAGGAGTGGAAATTGCTCTTTCTCTTCTCTTTGTCTTAACATACTGTTGATTGATAATTTTTTTTAAGTAAGTATTTAGGACTTATTTTTAATAATTTATAAAATAAAATAAATTATATTTATACATACAATATAACGTGTGTTAAGTCAACGTCAAAGTATAAAAATCTCAGTGTACATATTATTCTTTTCCCATGTATACTCAAATATGAAACACAGATAGCTGTCCTCTTTAAAACTTTGCAGTGTGTATATGTTTCCGACACCAGGATCTACTACACACTTGTATGACATGGTAGACTCTTTTTTATTAAGTGTTTAATTAAAAAATTATTTTTTGTTGATTTGTATTGTTGAACCAACATCTTTATATAATTGAATCATTTTAAATAACACTTTCATATATGGACCCATATTAAGATTATTAAAAAAATATTTAAATATAATTTTTTTAGAAAAATTATATTAAGATATTAAAAAGAATAACGTTTCTTTTTTGAGACGCTTTATAATAAAAAAAATAGAAAGTAGGTCTAAGAAGGTAAATAAGCATTTCTTACAAAATATAACTTATTTTTTCTTATTGTAGAACTTTTTGTAAAAAAATAATGTAAAATAATGTCTGTTGATATTCTTTGCGAGATTCATCATTATAAAAAATATAAATATAAAAGAATATGCAAACATTTCATCAATTTAAGTATTTTATTATATTATTCATATTTTACCTTATTAGAATTTTTTTGCTCTATATTCAGTGTCCCATGCACCCATGTCTTATATTTTAAACATTAATTTGGTTAGAGTGTGCATGTCGCGGGGTGTCTCTATATTCAGTTTGGTTGGCGTTTTGAAAATGAAAACAGAAAGAAATAAAAAATGTGCTGTTAATATATCTAAACTTATTTGGAAACTCATCTTCCCAACATTGGGTACGTAAACGATAACTGCTTGGAAAGATAGAATGGGATCCCGAGTTCATGTTGTCATATTTGTTACTGAGAGCATATCCATAATTCAATGGTGCACTTAATGTGAAGGTTATCAATTCACTTTCAATTATTCTTACCGTATCACATTAGATTTGAAAACTTTAACAACTTTATATTATACTGGTGCAACTATGTAAGAATTTAAAATATCAACGAAAATTGAGTTTAGCACAAGTCTTTCACAAGTGGCAATTATGATTCAATCAAATTTCTTTTAAGAAAAGTGTCTATTGTTCAACAGTGTCTTGAATGATTACCTCCTAAAAAATAAATACTTGTAAGAAATAAAAACAGTTTAAGAACTTATAATGAAACTTAAATATTATCTCACAAAATGTTTTTGTATTTATACGAACTGGTTCAAACAGCTGAAAGTCATTAGGGTCTTCTAATAGAGATCACGAGTAAGAACTGTCATAGAAACTGCCATTGGTCTGAAACAAGAGAGAGAAAAATAAGTTAATGAGTAGTCCCACTTTAGGTCTGAATCCGGAAGTTGCGTAAGGAACGTGGACATGAAATCAGGGTTTGAATAACTGCTTACACTTTTTATAACTTTTTTATTTTATTTGTCTACTATATCTATTTTATTCTTTACTAGCTCTCTCTCTCTCTTTTTTGTATCCTAGTCTTTATGAGATGTTAATGATCGTGATTATTTTTGTTATGTTTTATTTATAAGAATAATTTAGGAAATTACTTTTCATTTTTCTGTTATGTTTCAACTCTATATAAAGAACAATGACATGCTTGTCATGTGTGTGCTTGTAATTATAAATTTCGTTATTTTATTTCTTTGCCTTTCATATATTTTCTTAGTTTGGCTTGTACTTTGTTCATCCATATAACAAGAAATTGGCACCAAAACTTTTGTATTGAGGTGAGTGATTTTAGACAACCATCGAGAATGAAAACAGAAACAAACTTTACCATTGCATATTCATCTTTGATGGTGAAAATTATCGTGGTTTGGTGGTTAAAATGTCAGCCTATATGACCTCTAAGAAGTTGTAGAAGTTCAATCATTTCAAGAAAATCCCACAGTTGCTCAGATGAAATATCACAAAAAAAGAAAAATGATAAAGTTCAAAGCTAAGTCCTACTTATTCTTTACGGTTTCAAGCACTCTTTTTGCAAGAATCATGAATTCGGGTTAACAAAATTAATATGGGTCTACCTAAAAAAGGAATATAAGATAAGTGAAAGAACATAAAATATGCAAATAAACTTGATTCGGGAGTTCGAGATGCTCAAAATGGAGGTTTAAACCACCAACAGTACTCAAACAAGTTTTTGAATATATTTAACAAGGTAACAAGGCTCAGTAAGAACTTTTCTTATCAAATAATCACGAAAAAAAAATTGGTTCCTTTGCCAGAAAGTAAGAGTAAAAAAAATTCTCATTGGAAGAAACTAATTAAGGATCCATGTATTTTCTCACTGTTGTAATTAAGAATTCGAAAAACTTAATTACATATTAAAAAATTAAAATCTGAAATCTAAATTAAACTTAAGAATAAAAATTATAAAAAATTTAAATATAAAAAATTTATTTAACTGTATTATTTACTCATTTTAGTAATGTTCTTTTATTTCATGTAATGAATATATTTAAAAATTAAAAAATGATTTTAATTAATAAAAAAATACTTTTAAAGATGATTTGAAAATATTTTATTGTATATAATATTAATTAAAAAAATTTAGATATTAATGACAAAAAAGTAAAACATTTAAAAACTTCAATAATATTTGTAGAAGATAAAAAAAATTGGTTTAACATAATTCAATAATGTCAATATACATTAAATAAGTAATCTAAAAAGCGTTTAACAAATATATATATATATTATTAGTTAAGAATTCAAAAACTTCACTACATATTCTCCTAAAAAAACTCAACTACAACATTTTTTTAAATCTAAAATTTAAACAATAAAAGTTATAAATATTTAAATTTTAAAAAAAATTAAGACCTTCATAATAAATAGATTCAGCTTTGAAATACATAAAATTGATAAAATAAGTTTGACTAGATAGATTGACTTGAATAACTGGCTTAATAGGTTGAGCTAAAATGTAGCCTAATTAGAATCAAGCTTTTTCAACTTACTCAATTTAGTCTGAATGGCCTATTAGACCAAGGTCAAATTGATTCGATAAAAAATTAAAGATAGAATATCTCATAAACAATAGAAGAGAGTAGGTACCAGTAACATATGTTATTTCCCTAAATCCCTAAATGAAACATCGTTACAAACTTTAATCGCTACTCTTTTAATGCTTGTTGGCATATGCACCACTGTTTTACTCATTGGTGCCATTTGACAATAATTTGCCCATTAGTTTCACTGGTATGCTGTGTTGACACCAAATGTTTGTATTTTAACTTTAATATTTTTTTTGTTATTTATATTTTTAATTTTAATTCCTTAATGTTTAATGTTTGTAGGTTAATAACTTAATGTTTGTAATATTAAAATCCGTTATACTTACATTTTATTAAAAAATATATTCAAATAATAATTAAATATATTAATTTCATTTACGTGATTTAATTTTAACAAAAATATTGATTTTTTAAAAATCTATAACTTTTTAAAAAAATTTGTTTATTTTCAATCTAGATTAATTTGATTCAATAACTTAATAACTCGATAACAATTAAAAAACACACAGATTAAGCCAAATCTGTTCAATTTTTACGTTTTAACTCACATGTCTATATATTTTACTAGGAGGGTGGTGATTAAGATTGGGCTTATAATCGTGGCTCGAACCGAAACCAACATATCCAATCTTCTTTTTCTATTTTGGGTATTTTCAGATCAATTATAAAATAAAACAAGTTAATTTTTTGATTTTTAATGAATTGCTTTGAGTGAATTCGATTTTAGTTATGTAAAACCATAAGAAACTGAACCCAACCGACCATGATAAGTATGTAAGGCCCATAATACAATAGGCCGATATCAATAACTTCATCTTCGGTCATTACATTAAACTTTTAAATGGCCTAATTCAAACAACCAAGATCCATTAAAAAATTGAGAAAATAAAAGTCTCATACATTTGAAGAGTCTCGTAATAATATTGGAACAAATAATAATCTTGCATGATATAATTATATTTGCTTGATTGTAAAATATAATTTAATCCACAAATAGTGGGTTATTGAAATTGAAATTTTAAGTGGGCCATGTAATTTGGACAAGATAAAAAATAAAAAATTATTTGGTCCAATTTGGCCTATATTCGAAACAACCCACCAATCTTAACCATAACCGCTCTAATCCAAAATGGTACTAAACCGAAGGTCCAATGATCAACAGTGGGCCACATTTTTTAGTATTTGATTTTTGTCCGATTAAATATTTTGAGCTGGAATCCGACCAAAAAGGAGCGATGTCCGGTCCTAGTGGTGATGATGTTTTCAGCAATGAGAATAGATGTTCAGTTGAAATATTGAAGCGTTACTAAACACAACATTTGAACTTGATCACAGTCGCAAATCTGGTAGGCTGTTCTTCAATCTATGTATGTTCCCACCCTGTCACAATCTTTCTCCAACACAACTTTCACCAAAATAACCGCTATCTTTTCCTCCTCCTCTTCTTCTTCTCTATTCACTGTTCAGGATTTTCAGTCCAAACCCGTTTTGAGCCCATTTTACAATCTTCTTAACCCAGCAACATAGTGAATCTCTCAAACATAAAAGTTCCCGGGTGCCCATCAAGTTTCAAGGGTCTTGCTCACTCATTTTCTTCATTTGGGTGAAAAATTATTTGAATACCACTCCCACTGTGCACAACTACTGTGTAATCCTTCACATACCTGCTTGCTCTAGAGTGTTCTCTCAGGCCATGAAGTTGTTGTCTGAATTGATACAATTGGATGAGGGTGTTTCTCCAAACGAGGACATTTATGAGAATCTTATGGGGTGTACGGAGGATTGTATGCGTTTGACTTTTTGTTATGACGAATTTGTCACATTAGCTTTCATAAGCAGCCCTTCTGGTGAACCGGTTGAGAAGTAGGCCTTGTTAGCTGCCCCCACCAACATTGGAATCCTGTGATCTTTGATGTGCTTATCAAGGCTCATGTGAAGGCTGGTATGGTTCAGAAGGGTTTGGTAACTTTTAGGAAGAACATTGAGGCTTGTTTTATCCCCAATGTAAATGCCTGCAATTATTGCTGAGTGGGTTCTCTAGGTTTAACTATATTGGTCAATGTTAGGAAGTGTATGAAGAGATGTGAAGACTTGGAATACATAGGAATGCAAAGATGGAGATACCGATAAGGTGAACGGATTCCTTGAGAAGATGGGGGAAGAAGGATTTGAACCTGACTTGGTTACACATAACACGCTCGTTAATAGCTATTGTAAGAAAAGAAGGTTAGAGGATGCGTTTTATCTCTACAAGATCATGTACATTAGAGGTGTGATGCCTGATTTGATTGATTACGCACACGGCCTTGAAATTCTTTGCCAAGGAATTTCAAGTTTACGATACTGAAAGCTACAATGCAGTTGTTAAAGTTTCATGTGAGGTTGGTAATTTGGCCTAGTTGATGGAGCTTGGGGATAAGCTGCTGAAGGTGGGGTATGTTCTAAATAGGTTAACAACTTAACATGCAAGTACGTTCATGGATTGCAGAAAGCTATGGAGCTAGATTATACGATGGAGATTAGCCATCTTTTAGTGGTTGGAAACTTCGCACATATCTTATGGATAAAAAATAAAAATGATATGTTTACCATGATATGCTTAAAGTCTAACACTGTCCCAATATAGGACTGTATCCAAAATCTTACCTACCCAATTAACTGGGCATGACATATAAGGATCACCACTTTCTGGAAGGATTGGTACCATGCTTCAAACATGAAAC
Source organism: Mucuna pruriens (assembly GCA_025330945.1). Classification (NCBI taxonomy): domain Eukaryota; kingdom Viridiplantae; phylum Streptophyta; class Magnoliopsida; order Fabales; family Fabaceae; genus Mucuna; species Mucuna pruriens. The sequence goes on along the minus strand of JAENHJ010000016.1, from coordinate 6,668,376 downwards.
ACTTGATGCGACCATCATTGTTGAAACTTGAAACATAAACTGCAAACTCTTTAAGGAAATATAGAATTTGTTTGGTAAATTTCTCTATATCCACCTGCAAGAAGAAAAAATAGAAAGAAAAAATTAAATACATTTTTTTTATAGGTTAAAATTAGCTTACGTAGAAGTTTATATTAATTTCTCCTAAAGTTGATTTTATGCGAAAGTTATTTTTAATTTATAAAATAATTTATTTCACTTTTTTTTAATTTTTTTTTTATAAGTGTTCCTCGATAAGTTTATCCAAACAAGTCCATGATATTTGAAATAGCAAACAGCAGAAGCAGAGAGACCAGAGTAAGTTGAAGGAATTTAAAGCTATTGGCTTGCAAAACCTTGCCTTCCTTTGTGAAGCAGATGTGATTGGTAATTTTTTAAAATATATTCATGGAATAATACTATACCAAGGCATAGTAAGTTATGCATGAACAATAGTTTGATACTAGATTGTGTTCCATTTATTTTTTTGTTAAATAGCATTCTGATCGGATACGTTGTCTTCTGCAGGTTTTTACACTGCATGGGATGCCATTGCAAAGCATGTGCAAGGTTACCAAGATATAGGTAAGCATGTTTAATTAAAACGTCAGCAAATTAGTGAGACAACTCTCATAATCTGGTTAGTAATGTGTCTTGTGTAATTAGCATAATGACATTTGATTGTTATGATCTTTGGTCTTGCTATTATCAGGATTTAAATCTGCTGCTTCAAAGTTTCTTTTGGAATGGTTGCTCACTTGCTCCAACATGAACACGAACACTACCAATTGTCTGCTGCAATTTCTCTTGGATTAATCTCTAGTTTCCTTCATGTACCGTATCATAAACAGAGATATCATAACAACACAGAACTTCTTGAGGTATTCTTGTTCTCTTCTTTTCTGTGTTTGTCTATGTCTCATTTTTTAAGATAAAAATTCTGATGACAACAAGCTTGAAGAAATATTTTTGAAGATTAAAGAAAGTATAGCATTATGATGAAAACAAGTTGAAGGTGTTTATTCTATCGAGATTGAATGTGTTAAATGTCTTGAAAAGTGAATTTAGGCTTAACTAAATCTTACAAAACTGGTTTAAAAGGTGAGAATTATCTCCATTTATATACACTATTCGGGCCATCTCATTAGTAGACGCAAGATCTCCACCAAAATGTTTATTGGAACTGATTAGGAAATGTTACTTGAATCCTTTCCCTTTTCTTGTCCATTTTGGTGGCATGCTAGGAGTTGTTAATGCTATTGGAGCAGGTGCAGGAATTTTGGTCAACATATACACCAGGCAATCTGGTTATCAGAACGTAATTTACCTTTTGATAAAATTGCTACTAGCAATCTCTCATCATATTTGTTAAATTTTTTTTTCTTGTTTCATATTTAAATATCTTACTATGTAAACAACAGGAGTCTTCTTCTGTCATGGGCCCTCCCATATCAAGTTATGATTTTAGACCATACTTGACATCATTGGTGCAAGTGATGTTTCTTGTGGCACAGAATTCTGATAGTCATCAGCTACAACAGTTTGCTTCCTGGGTACTCACCTTCCTTTGACATCATTTGTGGTCCAAGGAACTTTGGGGGATTGATAGTGATAGGCGTGTGGTTGAAACTAATTCAAAATCTGTTTCAGTTTTTCCGAGGACAATGTGGTTTTAAATTGTTATATGTATGCGTGTGTCATTCATTTTCAAGTATTTTACTGCTATTCTCTCTCTGTAACTAATATTTTCTCTGTTTATTCACCTTTCTTTGCTTGATAGGAGGCCTGTGCTCCTATGCAATTTAATTTCTAAGTTGATATTTACTTTTTCATTTCTGAAATTATCTAATGAGTTTTTGTTTCATGTATGGGAGTTGGAAATCAAACTAACTACAAAAGTCGCTTACAATCTTCAACTCATTACGTCGTGGTTGGTTATATATAATTTTGTCAAGCATTCACATGAAGCTAGTTGTTGGGTTCCAAGTTTAGATTCTGTCAAAAATCATGTGGTACATGTCACAGAATTCTGATCATTCATGAATAATAATATGTTTAAATTTGATATATTTTATTTTTCCTCTTTTTTGAAATGCAATAACCAAGCTGGCATGATCGAATCCAATGATTTTAGTATTATAAGTTTTTGTTTTTATTTTAATATGAAACAGGTACGAAATATAGTTTTTTTCTTCCATTGGTAGCGTTTGGTAGGGTCTTGTAAATGAATTTAATGTCACGTTTATTACTGTGTTTAAACAATAAAATCATCTTTTATTTTTGTTTCTTCTGGTTATTCTATGGTAATCATTTTAGTATTACTCCATCTTTTACATTGTTTTGTTCCTTAATATTACACGAAACTGTATTCAATATGAAGCAGAGAAAAAGAATGAGAGGCAGAGTGTTTGGAATTTCTTTCATTTTTCCACATTTTTTTTTTCTCTTACCACATTTTTTTTATTAAGAAACGAAGATACACCTAAACATTGTTAAGTCATTATTTTTTGCACTTGAAAAGGTATTTAAGGGGTGGTTGTTACTGTATCGTTGTTCATAAAAGAAAGTCTTCAAAAGTGAGCTGGCTACAGGGCACCGGAACAACCTGCCAAGCAAATTAATTAAGCTTTGAACAAATATATATATAATATAGAAGGATATAGAGTCTCCTTGTATGCCTCCCACTTAAAAAACTATTACATAGCAACATGAAAGATAACAAGCAACCTGAATATGTTTAATTAAAATGAACAATAAGATTTAATTATGATTTTGGCCAATAAGAAAGGAGACGTTATGTCAAGTGAAAAGACATTCCAACTTGCACTCGTAGGAAGCTAATTCTCTATGTATACAGCAATCTTATTGGGTATGTACAGTTAATCGCAAAAAGTATTATGATTAACTTTATAGAGAGAGAGAGACAAACACATGAATTTTCCTGTGTTTCAGAAAAATTATTTCAAGATATCTTTTGACATTTGCTACATGTATAATGTCTTTATATCTATTTCACAAAATAAAAAAGTCTAAGATAAGTCACATAATTGATAAGTATTCAAATGGAGTCCCTTAAATATACTAATTAATAATACCCAAGTGTAAACTTGAGGTATTCTTGGGACATTAAAAACAAATTATTTAACAAAGACTATAAGACTACACGCCGACGCGCACGATCAAAAAAGAAATAATAAAGATGGTAGTGAGATATTGCGAAAAATGCAGCAAGTAACTTGGTCAAGTTGGGGGCAAAGGTAAAGTAACAACGTTAGATATATTTTTCGATTATACTTTTGTGTTAACGGAAATTTTTTAACCTTTCTATCCATATCATAATGCAACAAGCTAGCGGAGCAAACTGCGTTGAAGTCTGCAGTTAAATGATTGTGAAAGTGTAATTCGATTATGTTCCTAACCACACTTCTATGGAGAAACAATTGTAATTCGATTAACATCAGTCTCCTGCAATATATCAGTACATATCATGACAAACAATTTCTGATTAACCAAGTGTCATGAATCTATAATAATGAATTCTCAATGCAAGGTGAAAATAAGTGCATCTTATCCGCTGAACTTGCACTGTATTATTCATGTGATTCGAATTAAATGGGAAGTAATAGATAACAAGAATGACAATTTTTTTATTTGAAAAAATTGAGATATTAAAACATTAACAAAAAGGAGAGTTACGTTATCTGGGAGGTAGAGAGACAAATTCAATGAAAAAGAAATACTCAGTGCTAAAAAAGTTATAGTCACATGGTGGAACTGATCAAAGAATCTATTAGACCAAGCTTCTGGTGGTGAAAAAACCGAGGCAAAATGTCCTACATACTTGATATGGATTAATACAATTAATGTAGGTCTACAGGCCTAGAAAGTAATTATACCAAGTCAAAAATTGAATTTTTTAAGCAACGATGAGAATTTTCTAGAATTGGTTAAGTATGTTAGTTAGCCTATTGACAGGGATACCTTATATGCTGAAACAATTTTCACCGACAACATGAGCATAAAATAGCAATAAAGATAAGTTTGTGTTTTATAATCTGGAAGTATGGCGATTAGGAAGAAAGAACCAAAGCTAATTATAAAGAAAAGACATTTTAAAGAATTGGGGCAAGTTTTGCATTTGACTTTATCAGCTGATTCACACTTAAGCAGGCTCGCTCCCAATCATAATGCCATGAGTTCTCCCTATAAAGGTAACGGAAATAATCAACTTGTCTGATATGACGCGCTTTTATAATTATTTGTTTAAATCCAACAAAAACTCATTCAGCCGTACAATTACCAACTCTTCTCTTGACTTTCTTTCCATCCCATGTTGTGGAAAATATCAAATTCTTTAATGGAAAATCACAACATCAAGTTGAAATCTTAAAATAATATAAATATATTTTAAAACTTTAAACCAGACTGTTATCTAACAGGTAACAAAGATATCTTACGGGCTATGATCGAAGGGAAACACTATATAAAGGCTTACAATCCATACTTTGCCAAGCATTAGCAAGAGTACAACATAAGTCTTGTAATTAAGGGACAACAAAGGCTCCACACATAGAGAAGAGAATATGGGAACGAGGCAATGGCCTCCACTTATCATTGCATTAGCATTTTGCCTAATGGCTATGAATGTTGCCGCTGATGATACACCTTACTATGGCCAACCATCCAACTACTATCCACACCCAACACCACCATATCACCAAGTAAAACCACCATACTATTACAAGCCACCTCCATATTACTACAAATCTCCACCTCCACCACCTCCTTATGTTCACAAATTCCCTCCATATTATTACAAATCACCTCCACCACCATCTCCTTCACCTCCTCCACCATATGTCTATAAGTCTCCACCTCCTCCATCTCCCTCTCCTCCTCCACCATATGTATACAAGTCCCCTCCACCACCTTCTCCATCCCCACCACCACCATATGTTTATAAATCTCCTCCCCCACCGTCTCCCTCACCTCCTCCTCCATATGTCTACAAATCTCCACCCCCACCATCTCCATCACCTCCTCCACCATATGTTTATAAGTCACCACCACTTCCCTCTCCGTCACCACCTCCACCATATGTTTATAAGTCTCCTCCTCCACCATCTCCTTCACCTCCCCCTCCATATGTTTATAAGTCTCCTCCTCCACCATCTCCTTCACCTCCCCCTCCATATGTTTATAAGTCTCCACCTCCTCCATCACCCTCTCCTCCCCCACCGTATGTTTACAAATCTCCACCTCCACCATCACCTTCACCTCCTCCACCCTATGTCTACAAATCCCCGCCGCCACCATCTCCCTCACCACCACCTCCATATGTTTATAAGTCACCTCCCCCACCATCTCCTTCACCACCTCCTCCATATTACTACAAATCTCCACCCCCACCATCTCCATCACCACCTCCGCCATATGTTTACAAGTCCCCTCCTCCACCATCTCCTTCTCCACCCCCTCCATATGTTTACAAGTCACCACCCCCTCCATCTCCTTCACCACCTCCTCCATATGTCTATAAGTCACCACCACCACCATCTCCTTCGCCACCACCTCCCTATGTTTACAAGTCTCCACCTCCACCATCTCCCTCTCCTCCTCCACCATATGTCTACAAATCTCCACCTCCACCATCACCTTCACCTCCCCCACCTTATGTCTACAAATCCCCACCACCACCATCTCCCTCCCCACCACCTCCATATGTTTATAAGTCACCTCCCCCACCATCTCCTTCACCACCTCCTCCATATTACTACAAATCTCCACCTCCACCATCCCCTTCACCCCCTCCACCTTATGTCTACAAGTCACCACCACCTCCATCCCCTTCACCACCTCCTCCATATGTCTACAAGTCCCCACCTCCACCATCTCCTTCACCACCTCCTCCATATTATTACAAATCTCCACCCCCACCATCACCGTCGCCTCCTCCACCGTATTACTACAAGTCACCACCACCTCCTTCACCTCCTTCACCTTCACCACCTCCTCCATACGTATATAAGTCTCCGCCTCCACCTTCTCCATCGCCTCCTCCACCATATTACTATAAGTCACCACCTCCTCCATCACCTTCACCGCCTCCTCCATATTATTACAAGTCTCCACCTCCACCATCACCTTCGCCTCCTCCACCATATTACCCCTACGTCTATAACTCACCCCCGCCTCCTGTGTATTAAGCTTGCGGCAAAATCAATTTGAATTTTTTCAATAAGTTCAGCATTGTTGCACTTAATTTTTAATACAAGAATCTATTCATAATAAGGTCTACACTGGCCTCATTTTGGCTGTAGTGTAGTCCATGCGTGTGTATGGTGTTAATTCAGAAGTGTGTATTAATCTCTTTTTCCAAATATACATTTAATATCAGATTTTGTTCTTCGTTGTTGTTTGCATTATGAAATTACGTTCATCATGGCATTTATGATCATGAATTTTTAAGATAAAATTTTATTTGATTTTACTCGTGTTACTAAAAGGATAAATCGATATTTGCTCATTAACACTTCTCGCATGCTAACAAATATGAGATTTTGCATATCTGCCTTGTTGTAGCAAATTTGGGGTGTAGTAGGCCCAATCAAACAGCCCATTTTATCGTGAGGCCCAAATTTGATCCAGCTAATTTTAGTGCCAACAGACAATTATCACTACCAAATTATTTGAATATATATATTAAAAATGATAAATTATAAACTTAATACCAGCACATAACACCAGTTATTGCAGTAATTATATATTCATAAAACCTTTCCTTAAATAATTTGATCGTCACCTTTTTTGGCGCAATATATCGTAATATTCCGTAATATGATCTATTTATAATAAGTTATTATTATTAGAAAAATCACTATATATTGACAACATATACGAGTAAATTTGTTTTCTTTTTATCATAATTATATAAAAATTATATAAATAATTTGTGATTACAAATAATATAAAATTATTTTATATTATTAATATATATTTATTAAATTTTTATTATTATATATTTATTTTTTAAAAAATAGATTATTTACTAACAATATAAAATAATTTTACACAGTCATCAAATAACAAATGATGTAAAGTAAGTTTGATGTCTTTTATAATAATTAATTTGGTTCTTATTTTCATTTTCTATAATTTATATTATTTGTCATATTTAGAAGTGTTATTCGCACGATGTAAAAGAAAGTCTTCAAAAGTTAGTACAGGGCACGGATATGATGGATCAACCTGAAAAGCAAATTGATTTAGCTTTGAACAAATATAGAAGGATATATATTAGGAAGCTAATAAGTATATGCGTCCCACTTACTAAGCTAGCTTTTTGCATTCTTTGGTGCATATGCATGCTGATCTTTCCGTTTACGTAGGATAGTCTTGTACAGTTTTACGACAGGAACCTTTCACCATAAATAACTATAGAATTAAACCAGAAGAATGACTCTCCAAAGTTCCTTGGCTTGGCTATGAGTATATATAGTAAGTATTTCAGACTTGGAAAGCCTGAAATGGAAGATGCATTGTCCCTTCCCATAATCATTTCGTGTTGAAATTAAACCCGTGGCACAATATTGCTGCTATAATTGTAACCGAAGCAGCGATAAGGCTACCTAGCATAGTTTTATTTTCTGCTAATAATATAATTTCACGTCCCTTCCCGTTTTCTCACTAGGCTTGCGACATGTGAAAATTATAGGAAAATTTTAACCATTCTATCCATCTCATAATGCAATAAGTGGAGCAATGAGGTCTGCAGTTGAATAAGTATAATTCAATCACCTTAGAATCTGCTTCTAATTAACCACAATTCTCGGAGAAACAACTGTAATTAACAATTTAACATCAGTCGCCTGTAATATATCATGTGTGTCAATACATATGACAATCAATTACAGGATTAACAAACAGTGTCATGAATTGACTATATAAAATTGGGAAAGAAAAAATAAAGTTAAATTCATCTTTAGATACTTATAGTTTTTTTGAGTTTTTAATTAAATCCTTTAAGTTAAAAACACTTTAGAAATATTCTTATAATTTAAAAATTTTGTAATTCAATCCTTACAAATTAATATCATTATAACTCAATTTGTTTATGTTGGGTGAATATTGTAACATAACAATTTACTTTTCTTATTATGTTTATGTAATATTTTAATATGATAATTACTCTTTTTTTTTTAAGATTTTTTAAATATTTAATTTTATCTTTTAGTAAAATCGTGCAAAGATACTTTGTTGCAGAAAAGAAATTTTATTCTCATATTTTACACTTTTTACATAGAGAAATAATAAAAAAAATAAAGATAAAAAATTAAAAAAAAAAGATAAATTTTATTTCAAATTTTATTCTATTATTTTGTTTCTTGATAACTAAAAAAAGAGGAAGAAATATTTTTTCTTCAAATTTTGTATTTTTATCGTAGTATTTTATAATAAAAAATTATAAATTTTCATACAATTCTTTCGACTATTTTATAAACAACGAAAAATATTGTTTTTTAAGTATTCATTGTATATGCAATTTAAAAGAAAGAGTATTATTTTTCAATCCAAGATCATATGATTTTATGCAATACACTATACCTAAACTTTTTATTAATTTGAAAAGACTGCAGTATTAAAAAAAAATTCTTCTAATAATAAAGATGAGTGGAGGAACAAATTGTAGAGACATGTGGATTAATTTAATAAAAGAATAACAAAATGGAGCATTATATGATAGTTAAAGAGACTAATTGAATGAAAAAGAAACGTGCATTCAACAATAAAGCAACGTGTTAAACAAATCAAATAGTCTTATATATAGTATTCTTCTATATAGTCTTACTGTATCAAATCAAATAAACAATACATCGAATAATAATATCACACGTTCACACAGATAAAGAAATAAATAACATTACAAGTTTACAACAAATATTTCCACAATCCATCCACATTTTGACACCTAGGATTTTTTTTTATTCACAAAAACATCACACTATCACTCGCGAATCTGTTTACTGCTCTAGAATAAAATTAAAAAATTTAGTTGCAGGGTAGAATTGATAAAAGAATCTATTTGAACAAACTTATGGTGGTGAAAAGAAAAATAGACCCCAAAGGTATACATACGTGATATTGATTAAAAAGAATTAATGTAGGCCTACTGGCATAGAAAGTAATTATACCGAGTCAAAAAAAAAAATTCAGAACGAGAATTTTCTACGTATTATCATTTGTCAAATATGTTAATTAGCCAATTGACAAATCTTATTAGCTGAAGCAGTTTTCACCGGCAACATAAACATAAAATTAATAGCAATAAAGATAAAATATAGTTTTTATAATCCAGAAATATGGCCATTGGGAAGAAAGAACCAAAGCTAATTATAAAAGAAAAGACAGAGAATTTGGGCAAGTTTTGCATTTGACTTTATCAGCTGTTTCACACTTAAGGCTCGCCAGTTCTTGACTATGGTGCCCGTTCTTTGTAAAATGGCAAAGGAAACAATCAGAGCTGTATGCTATGACGCGCTTTTTATTTTTATTTGTTTAATACTAACAACTCATTCAGCCACACCAACTCTCTTCTTGACTTTGTTGGCAGCCCGTGTTGTGCAAAATATGAAGGCGTTTAATGGAAAACCTCAACATTAAGTTAAAATGTTAAAATAATACAAATATATTTAAAAACTTTAAGCCAGTCTGTCATCTAACAAAGATATCTTATGGGCTATGATTGAAGGCAAACACTATATAAAGGCTTACAATCCATACTTTGCCAAGCAAGAATAAGAATACAGCATAAGTCTTCTAAGGGACAACAAAGTGCTGCACACTCACAGAAGAGAATATGGGAACGAGGCAATGGCCTCCACTGATCCTTGCATTGGCATTTTGCTTAATAGCCATTACTGTTGCCGCTGATGATGACAAGCCTTACTATGGCCAACCATCCAACTACTACCCACACCCAGCACCACCGTATCACCAAGTAAAACCACCATACTATTACAAGCCACCTCCCTATTACTACAAATCTCCTCCTCCACCACCTCCTTATGTCCACAAACTCCCTCCATATTATTACAAATCACCTCCACCACCATCTCCCTCACCTCCTCCATCCTATGTCTATAAGTCACCACCTCCACCATATGTTTATAAGTCTCCTCCTCCACCTTCTCCATCACCTCCTCCACCATATGTCTATAAGTCTCCACCTCCTCCATCTCCCTCTCCTCCTCCACCATATGTTTACAAGTCTCCTCCTCCTCCATCACCTTCACCACCTCCACCTTATGTTTACAAGTCACCACCACCACCATCCCCTTCTCCACCTCCACCATATGTTTACAAGTCACCACCACCACCATCCCCTTCTCCACCTCCACCATATGTTTACAAGTCCCCTCCTCCACCATCTCCTTCTCCACCCCCTCCATATGTTTATAAGTCTCCACCTCCTCCATCTCCCTCTCCTCCCCCACCATATGTTTATAAGTCACCACCACCACCTCCCTATGTTTACAAGTCTCCACCACCACCATCTCCCTCTCCTCCCCCACCGTATGTCTACAAATCTCCACCCCCACCATCACCTTCACCTCCCCCACCTTATGTCTATAAATCCCCGCCACCACCATCTCCCTCGCCACCACCTCCATATGTTTATAAGTCACCTCCCCCACCATCACCTTCACCACCTCCTCCATATTACTACAAATCTCCACCTCCACCATCACCATCACCTCCTCCACCCTATGTCTACAAGTCACCACCACCTCCATCCCCATCACCGCCTCCTCCATATGTCTACAATTCCCCACCCCCACCATCTCCCTCACCACCTCCTCCATATGTCTACAATTCCCCACCCCCACCATCTCCCTCACCACCTCCTCCATATGTCTACAATTCCCCACCCCCACCATCTCCCTCACCACCTCCTCCATATGTCTACAATTCCCCACCCCCACCATCTCCCTCACCACCTCCTCCATATTATTACAAATCTCCACCCCCACCATCTCCCTCGCCTCCTCCACCATATATTTATAAGTCACCGCCACCTCCTTCACCTTCACCACCTCCTCCGTATGTTTACAATTCTCCACCTCCGCCTTCTCCATCACCTCCTCCACCATATTACTATAAGTCACCACCACCTCCATCACCTTCACCGCCTCCTCCATATTACTACAAGTCTCCACCTCCACCATCACCTTCCCCTCCTCCACCATATCACCCCTACCTCTATAACTCACCCCCACCTCCCGTATATTAAACTTGCGGCTAAATCAATTTGAATTTTTTCAATAAATTATGTTCAGCATTGTTGTGGTTAATTTGTAAATATAAGAATTTGTTCATAATAAGGTCTACACTGGCCTTATATTGGCTGTAGTGTAGCCCATATGTGTGTGTTGGTGTTAATTCAAAAGTGTGTATTAATCTCTTCTTCCAGATATACATTTAATATCATATTTTATTCTTCGTTAGTGTTGGTTTCCATTTTCTTCTTTGCATTGTGAAATTACGATAATGATGGCATTCACGAATCATGAATTTTTAAGATAAAATTTGATTTGATTGCACTCTTGTGTTACTAATTAAAAGGAATAATCGATATTTGCTCATTCACACTCCGTTTCTCTCTCTATATATATATTTATTTAAACTTCATACAACATGTACCATAACTAGCCATCCCTGACATTTTCAGAACAATATAACTATTCTCTTGTCATTTTAGATTATTGAGAGAAAAATTTGAGAACTAAAGCAATGTACATAATGGATTCTTTCGTTTCTGTTCAATATAACATAATGGAATCGGCTGCCAGCTTCATCATAACATGGATTACCCATTTCATAAACACAATGGTGATCTCATCATAATATAGATTGTGATTTCTTTTTTAGCCGATACACTATTGATCCAACAAGGCCAAGGTTGCAGAATATCACAATAGAAGGAAATGATTGGAAGAGTTTTCACATTTTCAAATAAGGAGAATGCGTGGTTGAAATGGAAAAATTACCCACGAAAGAACATGTACAACAAACAAAGAAATAATTAGGGTAACAAAAAAACAAGTAAAGAAAAGACTAGCTCCGAGCAAAACACAAAACTCAAAGCAGCTTATCCTCGCTTCCGCGAAGCAGAAGCAACCCCATTCGAAATGGTTGTGTTTGGCAGACCTAAACCCCATTATGTTCTAAATAATGGTTCAACCCAAAGCAATAAGCGCTTTATTCTCACACCCTATTAACAGTTAAAATCCCCAAACTGTGAGTAAACATACAATATTGTCAATGAGTCGATGAGTAAACGTACTGATGGTGATGGCGACACAAGAGATAGGGAAGGCCGCATGCCAGAGGAGGAGGCGATGCCGACGGAGGAAGATTTTAGTAAAATATTTCAATGAGTCGGTAGGTCATGCTTACATTCAGGATTTGGATACCGCTTCCTGCATGAAGTGCTATCTTATACTTTTTTATTTTTAAAAAACTCATACCCTCCCCCAACGAAAATATAAAAGAAACAAAATTATTGTTATAGTTCATTCACCTTGTATAACTTTTTGCTATAGATTATTGATGTGCAGTGTTTTTTCCTTCCCCTCTCCAAAAAAGAAAACAAAATTATTTATGTTAATTAAAAATTAATTAAAATTATTTAATTTTAATCTTAATTATATTGTAATCGTGAAATTTTAGTGTTTCGGTTTTAATCGATAAATTCCATATTTCAAGAATCATAATTTTGTAATTATAGTCTCTTCACATCTTTAATTAAATATTTAATATGTTTTTACTTATGTGAAATTAGATATAATCAACTAATATAATCTGTTACATTTAACAAATTACCATGTCAAATAACAAAAAAATACGTTAAATATTTAATAAAAAAGACAAACTTATATAATTATAATACTTAAAAAGTTTTAATTTTTATAATTAGAAATTAAAGAGAAGACCAAAATCACATATTGTAATGCCTAAGTAACAAAAAGTGCAATTAAGAATTTTCCTATTGTCATTTAAAAATAAATTATTTTTTAAATTATCCTTCATTAAAATTTAATATTAAAAATAAAAAATAATTAAAAATACAACTTTAATTAAGTAAAAAATATTTTAAAAATAATATAATTTAATATTATAAAATTAATTAAAATTTACTTATATTTAGTCTATTCCCCATCAAATTTGTTTTCTTAGATTTTGGTTCAAAAAGAATATATAATTAGATAATGCTTATTTTAAATAATCCTAATATTAGATAACGCTTATTTAAGTAAGCGCTATTTGAATTTGTTGTGTCTTTTCTAAATTTCTTACACTAGTTTGACTTTAAAATGGTATCTAAATTTCGTTATCTATCCTCTCTTTTAGCATTGTGAAAACTTAATTCCATTAAAATTTTGAAAAAAAAATGAGGTGAGAAAAACATTTTTCTAAATTAATCTATCGGTGAAAGAAATGATCGATTCTAACAAACAATGATCAGTCAAATTACATAAGAAACTATTTTATTTGACCATTTTTGGCTACACCATGGTTTTTTTTAAATGTGATTAAGTAATAAAAAATAATTACAAAAGCATTAAATTTTTTATTTTGTGAAAATTTTAATTAATATATATGTATAATTTTTTGCTTGAATTTCAGTGAAAATTTTGGTACCTGAGATTGTATTGGAAACTAATTAATAGTGTGAAATTCCTGTGAACAATTAATTAATTAATTATAATTAAGTTTCTTGCGAAATTTTAAGAATTTTTTACGCTATTGGTTAAAGTAAATTTTATTTTAATCTAATTTTTTATACAAATTCAAAAGAACTTGCAGTAACAACTAATATTTTTGTTATATAAAATAAAGAAATACAAGAGAGATAATAAGGTTAGAATTTAAGAATTTTAAATATTTAATATTTAATGAAAGAAATCACTTATAAAAAAAGAATCTCATTTTTTTCCCACTAGTAAAATAATGCCATGTAAATTAATTTTTTTTTTCTCGTTTTTTTATAAGATTGACTCCTCCCTCTACATTGGTGCCTTGATCTACGCTAAGAGCGACGTCTGAGGGATCCACCAGTGGGTCGCATTCTCGATCTCATCTTCTTGCTGGTGGGACGAGGAGGTGAGGGTGGTGTCAAAGAATGGTAGATTGGAGGCAGTGCAGGAAGGGGAACACCAGAGGCTGTTTTTAACATTATTTATCACTGTTAAGTCTTATGCATATGTCAAAATAATTTAATTCATGTCATCATTTTACCAGTGAGACATGAAACCAGACACATCCTCTAGAATAGGTGATTTCATTTCACTACCTAAATTCTCCACCATTATACCAATTTTAGTGCTTCAATTATTACAATAGTTATATATTTCCTTACATAATTTGATCACTTTTTTTTAGTGGCACAATATATTGTAATATTGTGTAATCTCCTCTATTTAAATATAATGTGTTGTTTTTAGGTAAAAGAATTCATTAAAATGAACGATCATTAGCAAAAGGATGCTAATTGCTAAGTCCAATAAAAACTGTCAAGTAAAAAAATCTCAACACAGTAACAAGCAATAGTACAAATATAAGCTATTATGTGAGACACAGGAAGATTTAGAAATCTTGGAAAAAAAAATTATTTGTATTATACTTTAATATAATTATTTTTAATTTTTAATTTTTAAAGGTATTAATTAAACTTTAATAGTCAAACAATTTCAATATCTACTCAATAGTAATTTGTTCAATCACTGTGTTGCAAAGTGGTTGATTTTCAAATTAAATATAAAAAAATGTAATTTAATTTTTTTACAACGACAATAGTAGTAAAAATTATTAACAATATTTTATAAATATTATATATATATATATATATATATATATATATATATATATATATATATATATATATATATATATATGATTTTTAAATATAATTTAATACTTTTGAAGTTTTAACTAGATTTTAATTTCTTTTATTAGTGTTTCTTTTAGTATCATCAATTAAAAAAAAAGTCATAACTACTGATATTAAATTAATGTTCAGTAAAACTTAAATTTGTTTCTATTTAAATAAAAAAAGTTCAAAGTGTTTTCATATTTTCAAATTTGTTCGAATAAATTGTAAACAAAAAGAAAATAAATTAGTTTGGTATGTATAAAAAAATAAAAAAATAAAAAAATTTAACTTAGTGTGTGATCTCATTACTATCATTTTCATCTAATATTTTTTATGAACTATACCATTTTTATAAAATAGAATCTCTTTATTGATTTTAATGCTATTTTTTATTTGAATTCAAAACAAATACAAACTAATTTTTCTATAACTTTTTAAATAAACAATAAAACTTCTCAAATAATCTATAATAGTATTAGATTATATAATCATATTAAAAATTAACTATAAACGAATATAATAAAATATATCATTTAATAATTTAAATTAACTTTTAGAAAATATATAAACAAAATTAGAAACTTAATCGGAGGCCTAAGACTACGACGTTAACAGCCATGCAGTAAACAGAGGCTTGGTGAGACACAGTACAATTCGTTTGCTCAAAGTGTGCCACTCACGAGGATATTTCCCCCCACGTTGATACCAACCAACATTCAACATTATACGGCAAATACAAATTAGTCTACGTTCTGCCAACCATGTACCCCTTATATGATATCAAAATATCAAAATATTATATATTTATTTCTTTTCATTCTAATTTTTTATTTTTATTTTCATTTCCTATCATATATTATTTATCATCTTTAATATTTTTCTTTTTTATATTTTTTTTATATTTTTCTTGTTTCTACTTATACACTTCATTTTTAGGGTGTAAGCTTCAGTATTTTCCAAATATAATCCTGTTATCTGTGTTAGATTTGAATTGTTCCCATCCCATTATTCTGGATTCGAAGAGAAAGTATGAACGTATGGGGAAGTAATATGAGCCACAACGACTTCAGAACAGTGATGTAAAAGAAAGTCTTCAAAAGTGAGCTGGCTACAACAAGCAAATTCATTTAGCTTTGAACAAATATAGAAAGCTATATATATGCCTCCCACTTACTAAAGAAAAAATAACTATTACGTAGCAAATTTTGAAAGATAACAAACAACCTGCATATATATATATATATATGTCTAACTTAAGTCAACATTAATATATGATACAATTATTATTTTGGCAATGAGAAAGGAGAAGTTACCATGTCAAACGAAAAGACATTCCAACTTGCACTATTAGGAAGCTAATTATATATGTATACAGCAATTTTATCACAAAAAAGTATTATGGATGATTTTCTAATCAATCAGAAAAGAAAGATAAATATATGAGTGGAGAGAAAAAAAAATTAAAAGAAAATACTGTCAGGAAATAAGAAGTATTTTATAATTTTCCTGTGTTTCAGAAAAATATTTCACGATCTTTTAAAATTTTCCACATGTATAATATATTTATATAGCTATTTAATAAATTAAGAATGTCTGACATAATTGATAAATATTCTAATGGAGTCCTTAAATTAATATCCGACGAAAAAGTCGAGAAACTCTTGGATAATAATTAAAACAAAAAGTTATTTAACAAATACTATAATATAAACAGACGAAACTGAAAAAAGAAGGTAAAATTGACGACAAAATTTCCTATGGCAAAGTAACAGCGTTTTAGATTAACAAACACATACATATATATATATATATATATATATATATTTATATTTATATTTATATTTGTTGATCAGTCACCAGCAATATATCATATATATCAATATCAATACACACGAATATTAATTTTCGATTAACAAACAGTGTCATGAATTGATAATAAGGAATTCACAATGGAAGGTGAAAAGAGGTCTTGTCCGCTGAACATGCACTGTAGTAAGGTAATTCGAATTAAATGGGTAGCAATAGAAGATTACAAGCGGGATTAATTTAATTAATTTGATAAATTTGGGAGAGAGAAAAAATAACAAAAAGAAGAACTGCCTGGTAGACGGAGAGATTAATTGAATTAAAAGAAACGTGCATTCAACAAGCAAGCAACGTGTCAATCAAAGTGTTTTTATAGTCTTACTGTATCAAAATAAATAACAAATGAATAATAATATTACACGTTAAAAAAATAAAGAAAAAATAAAATTACAACAAATCTTTCCACAATATATCGATTTACATTTCTACACTTAGAATTTTTTATTTTAAAAAACATTGCACGAGCTTTCAAATTCGCGAATCCATTTAATACTCTAGTATAAAATTAAAAAATCTAGTCGCAGGGTGGAATTGATCAAAGAATCTATTTGAACAAACTTGTGGTGGTGAAAACAAAGTGTCACAAGGTGTACACAGGTTGTGTTGATTTGAACAATTAATGTAGGCCTATTGGCATAAAAAGTAATTATACCAATTAAAAAATTAATTGTTTAAGTCATCATGAGAATTTTCTACAATATTATCATTTGTCAAGTATGTTAGTTAGCCTATTGACAAGGATGTCTGATAAGCTGAAGCGATTTTCACCGACGATATATAAGCATAAAATAGCAACAAAGACATGTTTATGCTTTTATAATCCGGAAATATATGGCGATTAGGAAGAAAAAACCAAAGCTAATTATAAAGAAAACACAAACTGTTTCACACTTAAAGCTCGGGATTATAATGGCCAGTTTTATGTAAAAAGACAAAGGAAATAATGAAGGTGTCTGCTATGACGCGTTTTTATAACAAGAACGTACTCATTCAGCCATGCCTCACCTACTCTCTTCTTGACTTTGTTCCCAGTCCGTGTTAATGGAAAACCACAACATCAAGTTGAAGTGTTAAAGTAATATAAATATATATATTTAAAAACCTTAAGCCAGTCTGTCATCTAACAAAGATATCTTATGGGCTATGATTGAAGGCAAAAACTATATAAAGGCTTACAATCCATACTTTGCCAAGCAAGAATAAGAATACAGCATAAGTCTTCTAAGGGACAACAAAGTGCTGCACACTCACAGAAGAGAATATGGGAACGAGGCAATGGCCTCCACTGATCCTTGCATTGGCTTTTTGCTTAATGGCTATGACTGTTGCCGCTGATGATACACCTTACTATGGCCAACCATCCAACTACTATCCACACCCAACACCACCATATCACCAAGTAAAACCACCATACTATTACAAGCCACCTCCATATTACTACAAATCTCCACCTCCACCACCTCCTTATGTTCACAAATTCCCTCCATATTATTACAAATCACCTCCACCACCATCTCCTTCACCTCCTCCACCATATGTCTATAAGTCTCCACCTCCTCCATCTCCCTCTCCTCCTCCACCATATGTATACAAGTCCCCTCCACCACCTTCTCCATCCCCACCACCACCATATGTTTATAAATCTCCTCCCCCACCGTCTCCCTCACCTCCTCCTCCATATGTCTACAAATCTCCACCCCCACCATCTCCATCACCTCCTCCACCATATGTTTATAAGTCACCACCACCTCCCTCTCCGTCACCACCTCCACCATATGTTTATAAGTCTCCTCCTCCACCATCTCCTTCACCTCCTCCTCCATATGTTTATAAGTCTCCACCTCCTCCATCACCCTCTCCTCCCCCACCATATGTTTACAAATCTCCACCTCCACCATCACCTTCACCTCCCCCACCCTATGTCTACAAATCCCCGCCGCCACCATCTCCCTCACCACCACCTCCATATGTTTATAAGTCACCTCCCCCACCATCTCCTTCACCACCTCCTCCATATTACTACAAATCTCCACCCCCACCATCTCCATCACCACCTCCGCCATACGTTTACAAGTCCCCTCCTCCACCATCTCCTTCTCCACCCCCTCCATATGTTTACAAGTCACCACCCCCTCCATCTCCTTCACCACCTCCTCCATATGTCTATAAGTCACCACCACCACCATCTCCTTCGCCACCACCTCCCTATGTTTACAAGTCTCCACCTCCACCATCTCCCTCTCCTCCTCCACCATATGTCTACAAATCTCCACCTCCACCATCACCTTCACCTCCCCCACCTTATGTCTACAAATCCCCACCAACACCATCTCCCTCCCCACCACCTCCATATGTTTATAAGTCACCTCCCCCACCATCACCTTCACCACCTCCTCCATATTACTACAAATCTCCACCTCCACCATCCCCTTCACCCCCTCCACCTTATGTCTACAAGTCACCACCACCTCCATCCCCTTCACCACCTCCTCCATATGTCTACAAGTCCCCACCTCCACCATCTCCTTCACCACCTCCTCCATATTATTACAAATCTCCACCCCCACCATCACCGTCGCCTCCTCCACCGTATTACTACAAGTCACCACCACCTCCTTCACCTTCACCACCTCCTCCATACGTATATAAGTCTCCGCCTCCACCTTCTCCATCGCCTCCTCCGCCATATTACTATAAGTCACCACCTCCTCCATCACCTTCACCACCTCCTCCATATTACTACAAATCTCCACCTCCACCATCACCTTCGCCTCCTCCACCATATCACCCCTACCTCTATAACTCACCCCCGCCTCCCGTATATTAAGTTTGCGGCTAAAGTATTTTGATTTTTTTTCAATAAATTATGTTGAACATTGTTGCTGTTAATTTGTAATCACTCCTTTATTAATAATATGGTCTACACTGAAGTGAGAGCCTTATTTAGGCTGTAGTGTAGCCCATGCGTTTGTATTAATTGGTTTTAATTCCGAAGTGTGTATTAATCTCTTTTTTCCAAATATACCTTAATAGCATGTTTAGTTCTTCCTTGGTATTGGATTCCGTTTTACTCTTTGCATTATGTAATTCACGAATCATGAACTTTTGGTAGAAAATTTGATTTGATTGTACTTGTTAGTAAATGGAGAAATTAAGATTTGCACACTGGTACTTCCTCTATCTCTCTGTATATATACGCGCATGCACTTGTATGCAATTAACAAGTGGATCCTTTTTAGTTTGGATGGTTTTAATTAAACTAAAAAAAGTAAAAAAAAAAAAAAAAAAGAAGACACAGCATGCGGGTCTCTGTCTTTGACTTCCGTGCTTACTAGTTTAAAATTGTGTGTTTGGTTCTTGGTGTACTTTTCCCAAACAGTTAAATGTGAAAGCAATAACTTGGTAACATTATTTCTAATGGAACCAAACATGCTATAAATTAACAACCATGCATGACTGTGATACTGATTGTTTTAGGAAAAGTCTACAGGAAATTTTACTGAGAGGATGGGGAGGAAAATGAACAAATGCATAAAAAAAATGGACAAAGCAAGTAGTTGGGGTTTGAAACTGTTTGAAGAGTCACTCTTTAATATTTTTTTAATATATACTTTTATTTTTAATTAAATTAAATTATGAATATTTTATAATAAATAAAGAGATATAACTAATTTTATGATTTTCAATAATTTTTAGCTAACAATAAAAAGTGGGATAGAAATAATGTTTTAGGTAATATATTATTAGTATTTTTATTTATTTATTTCACGACTTTAATAAAAAATACTGTGTTAAAGTTTTTATCATATCAATCCATAAAAATAATTATTATTATATTTTTATGATAATTATTATAAAAATGAATAAATTTATTAACTATATAATATAGTTTGTTATAATTTGTGATTGTATGATAAACAGTGTATTAATTCTTTATTTCACTAGTCTAACAAGTATGTTCTCTCATTAGGGTATATATATATATATATAAGTAGATAAATAAATCAATCCGAATTATTATACTTTTTTACATATTCACTTTTATATTTATTCAAAAAAGTTTTTCTTTTCTTTCAATGTGTGTCTAATAATTTGAGATATTATACGAATTGCAAAAGGAGGAATTCAAAACACGTCTACTCTTTGTTTCTTTAATTAAAAAATGACATATATGATGACTAAGAATTTGTGTCTTGTTTTTAATATAACTTATTAGTAGTGTTAATTTTTGTTATTGGGATGTATTATTTTTTAAGTGTTAGGAAGAGAGACATATAAAAGAGAGAGAGAGAACTTGATGCCGTAAAAAGTTTGCAAAGAAAGATAATGCTCGATAAACATTTTTCTCAATAAATCGAACATGACATTGAGAGGCCAACGAGACAATAAGACTGCGAACGATGAATTCAAGAAAGAGACATCATTATTTTTGAAAATAACAAATCCACTATTGATATTAATGTTAGATTTTAGAAAAAGAATACATGCAACTCCGCCTGTATGGATGGGCCAACTACGGTCCAGGCCCAGGCCCATAGCGGTGTTTAAATTTAAAAGTAGGCCAAATCGCAGTCGAAAACGAAAAAAAAAAGGAGGGTTAAGCTTATTGGGTGCGGTGGTGAAAGATGGTGACGACGGGGATTGAGGAAGTGCGAACTCTATGGATTGGGGATTTGCAGTACTGGGTGGACGAGTCGTATCTTTCACAGTGCTTCGCCCACAGCGGAGAAGTGGTTTCCATAAAAATCATACGGAACAAGATGACGCAGCAGCCGGAGGGGTACGGGTTCGTGGAGTTCGTTTCGCACGCCTCAGCGGAAGCCTTTCTTCGGACGTACAACGGCACTCAAATGCCCGGCACCGAACAAACCTTCAGGCTCAATTGGGCCTCGTTCGGCGATTCTGGGCCCGACCACTCTATTTTCGTGGGCGATCTTGCTCCCGACGTCACCGATTTCCTCCTCCAGGAGACTTTTCGGGCCCATTATCCTTCGGTTAAAGGGGCCAAAGTCGTGACGGACCCCGTCACAGGCCGGTCCAAGGGATATGGGTTCGTTAAGTTCGCGGACGAGACACAGAGGAATCGCGCCATGACCGAAATGAACGGCGTTTATTGCTCTACTCGCCCTATGCGTATAAGCGCCGCTACTCCTAAAAAGACCGCTTCTTTTCAACACCAATATGCTCCACCTAAAGGTTCGTTCTTCCTTCCTTGGTTAGTTCCATTCATAGTTCTTTTCTTTTATTTTTAATGCAACTTAGAAGAGACACTTAATTATGAATCACTTTCCAGCAATATATCAAATTCCTTCATATACTGCTCCGGTGAATACTGTTCCGCCAGAAAATGATGTGAATAATACCAATGTAAGTCGGTTACGGGATACATCACTGACCTATAATTTATGTGGAATTTTATTTTTATGGTACTCTTACTTACTTACTTACTTGCATACGTTTGCATTGCAGGTTTTTATTGGTAATTTGGATCTTAATGTGACGGAGGAGGAGCTGAAGCAAACCTTTGTGCAATTTGGAGATGTTGTGTCGGTCAAAATTTATGCGGGCAAAGGATATGGTTTTGTTCAATTTGGAACTAGGTTTTATTTTTGTACCCTTAATCTTTAACATGTGAATCTTAATTACTCTAATATTTTGAAACTCAAAGGGTAAATGATATGATTTTTGACTGTTGCTATGCTACCCCCTTTCCAAGGCAATAGTTTCATGTGGCCTGATGTGATGTTACTCTGCATCTTATGAGGTCTTCCATCAATCTTAGTGTCTTCTACTTCTTCTTTATCCTATTGTTAATTGGTTTTCTAACCTCTTCCGTGGTTTATGTCTGTAGAGCGTCTGCTGAAGATGCCATTCAGAGGATGCAGGGGAAGATAATAGGTCAACAAGTGATCCAGATTACGTGGGGTAGTACCTCGGCAGCTAGACAGGTGATTTTGCCTTTCCAAACGATTCAGGTTATGTTTGGATAAAAGTTGGAAAGTACTTTTGTGAATTCCAATGCACATTTTCAAATTCTAATGCACAAAATGGAGAAGGAAGAAATTGTTGCTTTGGGAGTAAAGTTACTTTTGAGTTGTTCCCTTTCAAATCCAAACATTGTTTTCAAAATGATATTTAGTTTGTCTTGCTGACAATGGCCTCTGGCATGTAGCAGTTACATGTGAATGCTCAATGTGTAGACTGAGAGTTCTGAAAAAATGAGACTAAAATTTAATTAAATTATATATTGTAGAAGGGGTATTACTATGGTGGCTTCCCTTTTTCCTTTTTTTTACTAGATACCAAACATTAATGAGCTTTCATCACTGAAAAATATTGATTTATAAAATTCTTCATTAATGATGCTGGGCAACCAGATTATCTTGTTGCAATAAATATTAGATTATCTGATCTGCTTAATTAGTAGCTGATATGTGGATTCACCTTTTAGTGTTTGTTAGATGCAGAATTATATTATAGCACTAAATTTTTTTTAATGAAACCATTCTAGGACGTACCTGGTGGCTGGGGCACACTGATGGATCCAAGTCAATGGAGTGCCTACTATGGATATGGGCAGGGTTATGAAGCATATGCTTATGGTGCTACTCATGATCCCTCCTTGTATGCTTATAGTGCATATGCTGGTTATGCACAATACCCTCAACAGGTAAGTTAGCTTAAATTTAGTTTACATACACGTCCTTTGGCAGAGTTTACCTTTTTTGGGCTACTCATGCATATTGATTACTTACTTTTCAGGTTGAAGGTGCTCAAGACATGTCAGCAGTGTCTATGGAGGAGTTGTATGATCCCCTGGCAATGCCTGATGTCGATAAGTAAGCTTCTTGTCCCTTCTCTCCTATTTTTCAACTTAAAAGTTGGTTAATGGTAAATGGTTATGGACACCTAAAAAAAAATGTATATTGGCTTTCGCCAAAGAAAAGAAAACCTTATATATATTGGCTCGCTGTGTATTTATATGACGGATCTTTGATTGCTTTCTCAGATTGAATGCTGCATATCTTTCAATACACGGAAATGCCATTTTGGGGCGATCCCTTTGGCAGAAAACTTCGCAATCTTTACAGCAAGCCTAGGATCTATTTGCATTGCCTGGTCAATTTTACGCTTGAAGGCTTCAAATATGGCGGTCTTACGATTTTTTTGTTTATTTCAGTGTGTGGAATAGCATGTTAATTAGATTAATGGTAGTACTTTATGAGGTAATACTGAATATCAATGTTTCTATGTAGTTTAGGATTTGAGTTTTAATAGTAATCTTGTATTAAATTTAGATATGGTGTCATAAGGATATCGTGTCTTAATTTTCAGAATTTGTTGTATTATAGGCTCTTTTTCCTATCTGTGCGTCCTAAATTTTGCGTGCTTATTTTCTAATAAATTGAGTACGCTTAGGTTTATAGTACTGTTAAGTCTGAGGCAGCCTGCTATCTCCTATCTTCAATATGTTACAAGTTTTGAAGTAAAAAATATTTTTGGGAGTGGTTGATTTTTAAGAATATAAAATTTTTATATTTATCCTTTTTTTTATAGTGAAAAGTGAGTATTCGAAAGTTATTTTTTAGAGTATTTGTCTTTTCTCCATTTTATTATTTCATATTTCTCTTTTCATTTCTAATTTTTAAAAATTTTAGTTATATATATGTTAAAATTATTAACTATTAACTATTAACTAAACATGTGTATATAAATAATAATTTTAGGTATAATATTTTTAAAACGTGATTCTCGAAAATATATTATTATATCATGAAACAAACTTTTATTGAAGATATTTTTGTATTTGATGAAAGAGATGGAATAAAGGACGGAGTAGAATGAATTAAAGGTCCACTGTTTGGATTAAAAATATAAAGAATAGAATATAATAGAAAAGAATTGACCATTGAATACTATTGTATTGTTTTTAGTCTTTTTATCTTACTCTGAAATCGGAGTGTATGTGATGGACCGTGATTTCTCTTTTTTTATTGTAAATTTATAATTTGATTCCCTACTTCATTCGAACACAACAAAAATAGCGAGAGCAAGGAGCAGAGAGCTTGACCATGCATTCATTCCTGGTTCTATGGTTATTGAACACAGTGGGTGCATTTTTTGTGAAGAATGCAGTACAAATAGTAATACATAGACGAAGAGAACATAAAGGAAAGAACCAGAACAAGAAATTTGTCTCTGCTTAATACTGATATCGGATCAGCAAAAAGTGTTGTGTTGAGAGCAAATTAACAAAAAGAAGCAGCTGATTCAACAAATGGAGCAAAAATTTTAAAATGTCAAAGTATGACATGAGCATATACATGCTCCCCATTGTAAATCTGGTATATCTTTTTCTTGGGTGATGTAACGTCCATCACACATCCTCATCTTGAGATGCAATACTCTTTTCTCAGATCAAGACAATTCTCCACTTGCTTTCTCCTTTCACGAACACGCCCCTTTTATGTAATATATAATCATTCAAATGTTTTTTTTAATAATTATTGATTAATTTACAACTAATATTAGCCCTTGGTACTACTTGAACAACACCTGTCTTGCAAGATTAAACCATATATTTTCTCAAAGTAAATAAATGAAATATAGTGTTTTTATATAAAAGATAATACAAAAATTAAAAATCCAAACAATTAACTGATATTTTTATTCACTCGTATTCCAATCTATTTCGTTCTATTATATTCCGATTTTTTCCATTTCATTCTCTACTGTTAATATTCTTTTCATAACATTATTTTTTTTCTTTTCTTTCTACCTAATTCGCCCTTCATAAGGAAGTATGAAAACAACATTTTCGTTAATCCAATTTTAATTTTAGCGACAATTATGTTTTCTGTTTACCTTGACACGAGCGAACAGTGATTGTCTTTCGGCTTCGGCTCTTTAATTGATTGATTATCCTGTAATAGATCATTTGTTTGTCTTTTTTTTTTTTTTTTTTACTTATATTACGTGTAATAGACCATTTGATTGTCCCTATCAGGTTATTAAATATTTAGATGATCAATTAGGTGATTCACTAACCAGCACATTACTTAGTGGTGTTTGGAAATTAAATTTCATTAAATAAGCAGGAAAGAGGGTTCATTTAATGAAACTCACATCAAGTTGATCCAATAATTACAAATATAGTTTAAAAATGAAAAAAAAGGCTAACAATACTACTATTTTTCACCAAGTGTCTGGTATATATTTTTCAACTACCGACCGATATACGATCACAGTTCTCTACCTCTAGTTTTCGTGGTTGCAAACATTTAATTTGAATAGTCATAATGATAGGGCATCTTTTGGGAGCAAAATAATTAATAAGGTAGGTGGAATTGAGTATGTGGGAGTGAACCTGTTAAATATGTTTACTTCATTTATTTGAAATAATTGTCACTTTTAAGTTAACGTACAAAGATAAAATTTCTTCTCATTTCATTAATTTTTTTTTATTTCATTTAGTAAATATTCTTAAATGAAGTGATAAAATTAGAAAAGAAAAATGACGCCTTCCCTGCTATCTTAAATGATAAATAGTTTAAATAAATTAAAATTTTAAAAGTAACCATCTTCTATATAATATAAATTGGAATAACTATTAAGCAAAATTTTAATAGTTATTTTCAACGAGAACACTTGTAGAAAATTTTCTTATTTTCTCATATATTCAAATATATCATTTTCATATTTATTTTAAATTAAATTTTAATAATAAATTATTAGTAGTTAAAAATAGATTAAATTACATTTTTAGTCCCTCTAATTTTTTTAATTGTTTAACTTGATTTCTTTATTATTAAAATATTTAATGTGATCTTGTAATTGTCAAAATGTATGCATTGTAGTTTCTGTCTATTTTCTCACTAACAATCTTATAGCATTTTATTAATTTGATTTTTAAAATTAGTATTGTTGATCAATTTGGTATTTAATATTATTAAATAAATCAACTTAATCTATGGCTAATTTAGCTAATGGATATTAACTTTACAAACCAAATTAATGATATAGAGATGACTGGTGAGATTTGGATAATATGAATAAGATCTTCAGTTCAAGATTACTACTGTCGATAACTTTACTGTCATTATTATAGATCAAATTTACTAGTCCTAATCTACAATGACATATAATGGTCAATTTCAAAGACTAATTTTATTTGTGGCAATTTTAAGTATTATAAAATGATTAATAGTTGTAATTTGGAGGGTTGATTTAATTGAAGTTTTATATTAGAAATCTTCGATGATATTTAATATAATTTTTTTATTAAATATACGTAGATTATTCAAATAAAATTTTAATTTCAATTAAAAAATAATCTAAAGATATTACTTAAAATTTAAGTTTTGTCTATCATATCATATAATTGCAATTCTTTAGCACCTCAAATTGTCACATACATAATTCTTACAAAAACCACAGCATATTGAACATGGATCACGATAAGAGATAGATCAAGCTGTATAAGAGTTTAATACGCAAATCTTAGTACATAGATCAACGAATTTTATTGAATACGCTCTTAACAGCTATTAAAAAAGAAAAAAGAAACTATTAGCTAAAAATGATCTAAGATGAAGCGTTTTGATGGTCTCTTTAAGCCCAGCACGACAAGGAGCAATCCCAGATAATCGTAATTGTAAGAGACTTCAAGTAGTTGCAACTTATTTAATGTCCATGGAGGATACCTAAACCAAAAATCAGTGAGGAAACTTCTTCTGACAATTGCCTTGTGGTGGCTAAATGTGTCGAAGGAGAACTTCCCATGATACATGCCAAACCCACTTCCACCCACCCCTCCAAATGGTAGAGTATCAGCAGCATACTGCACAAATAAACATATTATTATGTACTAAGTCTGAAAATTAAAATATGCAAAAAAGATTAGGAGTAGAATATGATGCATGGTAGATTCTGGATAGGGTATTACTTGTAGGATTGCATCGTTGAAAGTCAAACTGCCAGATGATGTTTCAGATACCATTCTTCTCTGAAGTGTTTTGTTTTTGCTGAAAACATAAAGGGCAAGAGGCTTTGGCCTAGAGTTCATGAATTTAATACTGTCCTCAATCTTGTCCAGCTGCATATTATTAACGGTAAGGAACACAAAACAAAAATAAAACACAACTCATTGGTCAAGTTGAAAAATAAATATAGATATAATCAATAGTAGAGAAAGTAATATCCTTAGTTGATATCTCAACCCATTCACAATTTATTGTCCATGATATCGATAGTTAATGCTATATAACTAAGAAAAATATTGAAATTATATTGTCACACGTGTGTGCATGAAGCTTACAGTAATAATTGGAAGCAATGGGCCAAAAATTTCCTCTGACATAATTGCTGCTTCCAGTGGAGGATCCACTAAGATCGTTGGCTCAATAAATCTGTACCAATTAACATTTTTTCGACTAAGTAAATCTTGTACATCCAAATTTCTCTGGCCTTTTAAAGTAATTACCGTATAGAAATTAATGCGATAAATCTATACACCACTAAATAAACAATTCTATATTTCTTATAGTATTCTCTTTTTTTTTTATAAGTATTAAATATGTTTATATCTAAACACTATTAAACATATTATTTTTTTATTTAATAAATTTTGTATAGAAAGATTTGTAGAAAGATATAGCCTTATTCTTACTGAGTATAAATTAATAGAGACACGAATAATATGCGAGAATCTAGTAAAAAGGGCAGAGTGTTAGTTAATTACAAGTTTTCTTCGTCCATTGAACCACCATAAACAACAGATTCTTTGACCTGTTTTTCAGCAAGAAGATTCTTCAATCTTAAGAAGTGGTGTTTATTAACTATCCTGGCAATAGTTTTGTAATGTTGTGGATTCTCTCCAAACATTTTCTTGATCCAGAGCTTCATCAATTCGACCTAAAAGAAAAACAAGAATAAGCACACAGGCTCCTAACTAAATATGATATATCAAGAAACAAAGAACAGTGAAGGTGATAAATAGTTAAAAATGTTAAGGGATGTACCAGTTTTGAACAGTAGTCCCTTTCCACTAGAACATAATCAATAGCTATGCATGCTTGACCAGCACAAGTACCATATTTCCCCACAATAATTCTCTTTACAGTGACCTCTAAATCCCAAGAAGATGAAAGGGAGTCAACAACTGCAGGGCATTTTCCACCCAACTCCAAAGTGACAGGAGTCAGATGATTCGCAGCAGCAGACATCACAATCCGCCCCACATGTGCACTTCCTGCCATTAGTTTTTACAACAATGGAAGAGGAACAAAACATTTTGTTCGGTTAAAAAAGAGAAAAATACAATGTGTTTTAATTTCTTAGGTTAAAATTGCTTTTAGTCCTGTAGTTAAAAAAATTAGTTTTGATTTTTGTATTTTTTTTCAAAAACAAAATTTAGATGCAGCTTCATAAATATTTTTAGTATTATTTTTTAATTAGAATTAGAATTAGGGTTTCACTTTAATAATTTATGTTGACTTTTAATATAAAATTTTATTATTAGATTATTGAAATAAAACTTAAGATTTTGATTAAAAAATGAAATTTACTCCATATAAAAAGTATAAAACCAAAATTATCATTTTTAAAGTAGGTAGATTAAGATCAATTTTAATAAAAAAAAAGTTTTAAAACTGGATTTTAGTATATATATTTGAAAATGAATAATTTTATTGCTATTGTTATCTTATTATTTAATTTTTAAAGAATATGACAAAGTCAGTAAATTCTAAATTAAATAATTTATGATTCATAAATATCTTATATATGACATTAATTATTTAATTTTTTATAAATTAAATTATTTAATGTGTACTAAAACTACTATTTTTTAATATAAAAATTAAAATTGAATAATTAAAACTACCATATTAAAATTATTTATTTTTTAAATGTGTATGTGAAAATCAAACCATTAAATCTATAATAATAAAAATTGTCTGAAGAAAAAAAAAATCAATTAAGCTTAAAACAAATTGAATCATTAAAAATATATTCCCAATTACCAGTGAAGAAGATTTTGTCCCATTTTTGCTGTAGTAGTTGCTGGGTCTCGTGTGGTCCACCTTGGATGACCTTAATGGCTTTATTGTCCAAGTAAGTGGCGAGATTAGAAGCAAGTAGAGACGAACATGCTGGAGACAACTCTGAAGGCTTTAAAACTGCTGTGTTTCCCGCAGCTATTGCTCCTATAAGTGGCTCCAAGGATATTCCTGTGTTTATTAGGATTAAGACACTTCTTAATTAGCTACACAAACCCATGAACGTGATGAATAAATGTTGTTTCTAAGGGATTGTTTAGTATAACTCACCAAAAGGGAAATTCCAAGATGAAATAATGAGGACCAACCCAAGTGGCTCTGGAACAATTTCTGCACTAGTGAGCAATGCTATTTGTGGCAGCTCAGCCTATGAAAATTAATTTGGTCATCTTCAAACCATTTCCAAAGGTGAAGTAATTATAACATTATAACATTATTTTGAATGGAAATATATCTTACCTTTTTGCCTGACATCCAATCTTTCAAAGACTTCAATGCCAGATTTAAGGTCTTGATCAACGTTCCTACCTGCGAGAATGGTTCAAAGAAAACTTTTAAAACCGAACTATTATTTTCTAAAAATAATCTGAACCAAAGAAAATACTTTTCATTGTAATATAACATAATATAATAGCAGAAGAAAATAATATGTGAAAATGAAGATATAAAATATACCTCGTCTCTGAAAGCTTCAAGTTGATGTTTCCCTAAATCTTGCATGAGGGCGTTCATGATATCTGGTTGTTTTTCCACGAGGAAACGATGCAAACCTTTGAGCTGCGAATGTCTCCAAGAAGCTTCCTTTGTCTTTCCACTCTCATAATAGTCCCTCATGTTCTCCAAACTTTGCATGATCTCCATGGTGTGCTGATTAGCCTCTCAGCAGCTAGAGAGTATTTATATCTGTTCAACCAACTCAATCACTTCAATTCAATTCAATTCAGAGAATAGTTCAGCTTGCATAAAGGAAAAAGGGCCCTTTACGTTCTGTCAGTGCACATTTATTGTCATACACAGGGGTTGCTCAGAACTTCAGAAAATAAACTAGCCAATCCTTTTTCCGGATATTCAACTCACAATTTTTGTATTTTTAATCAATTTTAATTAATAATAAATAGTATATTTAAAAAGTGTGTTAATAGTATATTTATCTAATATCTATACTTTACTATTTTTTGCATTTTGATTATTATACTTAAAAACTAGACATTTTAATCTTTACACATAATTTTAAATTTGTTTTAGTATTTACTTATAAGTATATCTTAACTCAGTTAAATAAATTTATCATAAATTTTTTAATGATAAATTATAACGATTTTAGATTTTATATTGCTAATTTTTATTTTATTCAACAAAATTGAAACATGCTTACCAACAAAAATTAAAATAAATAAAAAACGCATGTTTTTATTTTCTTCTTGACAATAATAAGTTGGCTAAAAACATCTTTTCTTTCCCTCAAATCAATGTGACCTGTATGTAAGAGGGTGGTGATTGCAAGAGTTAAAAGAAAAATTTATATAATATAATATAAAAATAAAAATATATTTAGATAAATTTCTCTTTAAATGCTTATAAGAAAAAAATAAAAAAATTATTTTATAAATTAAAATTAATTTATGTATATAATTTATAAAAAAATTCTTATTTTTTAATAAATTAATAGGAGAAAACTATTACAAATGAGATTAAATAAATTTAATTTAATTTATGAAAAAAAATATTTTTTTATTTTTTATTTTCTATCTTATAAGTAGCTATCTAAGTAGACTCTAAATAAAATATATAAATAAGAGTATATAAATAAAAATTGAAATAAGTGTGTAACGTGTGGGTTGGATAGGATCTTCTATTATGGTTGAAAAAATAGGGGCACGGACATGCAATCATAATCTAGCTATGGCTTATATTAATAGATAATAAAAGTTGGATGCGACGGATTGAGTTGCAAGGGCCATAGGATTAAAATTGCAAGTTGGTTGGTAAATCGGGGCTCTGTGCTTAATTTGTGTATTGTACATGCCACATGGTGCAGTTAAAGCTGTGAAGGTAACTTGCAAGATCTAGCAACAACTTGCAGGGTGCTTTGCTCCTCATCCACACATTTCTCCTGTGTGAGTAAAATGGATGGTTAGTAGGTACATTTTGTGAAATAAATGGATTTTGTTCTTAAGTTGGTTAATACTTAAATACATTGATAAGGACTAATTTTTTAACTTCTCTATAAATAAAAAGTTTTGTTGATATATGCCTTTACTTACGTCATAAATAAATACGCAAAGTTAATTAGAAAAAGTTAAATAAAAATATATTTTTTTAATTCTTAAATTGGTGGTGACTTCTTTCTTATTAACATTTATTTCAATGAAGGTTCTTTTCTCATACATGAGGTATAACTTCTTTCTCATCGACGTTGATTGGTGGTGACTTTTTTTCCACCAATGTTTATTCCAATGAAGACTCTTATCTCACACACGAATTATAGATATCTCATCTTGAGGGGAGTGTTGGAGATTTTATAGATATCTAATAAGATATGATAGGTAATTCATTAAAATGTTACAAATATCTAAATATCTCATTAGATTTAGAGGTTGTAAATATCTAACTATCTATTAGGAAATTGTCAATTTATTTTAAACTAAGGGTATAGGTATATTTGTTTTTCTTTACTTGAAACATTTCTTCACATCAAATATATACGCAGAAGAAGACTATTAATATACTATACTTGTTTTGAAAAAAAATGTATTTTCTTGTTTTTAATTCATCGTTTACCATAAACTTGGTGATACAGACGAGTGTATATTCATATCCCTTTTATTGAAAGTAAAAAAAAAAAAAAAGTATTCATTAAATTGAATAATATAATTTTAATCTCTCTTTATAAAATAAAAACTATTTAAAAATAATATGAATAACAGAAAAATAAAGATAATTATTATAAATAAACTATAATAATTACAATCTCCTAATAAAAATATTTATTTATAATTTTTTATCTAATAAAATATTTAAATATTTATAACCTTTTCTAATAATTTTAATAAGTTGCGTATATATCTTCTCGGGCATATGAATATCCATGATTTCATTAAATGAATTTGACCTCCTGCCTGCTGCTATAAATTCACTACTCATCCTGATCGATACTTCACATTTATTTTTATTGTATTACTTATTATAACTAATTTCAAGAGGGGGAGATCCTCTGCAGTTTAAGGATCCTGGTCCTAGATGATCCATACTTCGACAGAATAGTCAGAAAGTTGGTCCTTGATGATCCTTATGGAAGACCGTGATCTTCCTCCTAACAATTAGGATTCCAGATATTGTTAATTCCCACATGATAGTGGATTGGACAGTGGATCCTTATACCAGCTGCCCAGCATCCTAACTCAATTGTTTTTCTTTTTTTATTATATATATTATACGTGCCACCCATTTACTAATTTACTAATTTTATTTATGGTTAATTTTTGTTGAGAATCTGCTCAACTATTTTGAATAGAATATTTTTTTCAATTATATTTTTTTTTCGTCAATAAAGTTCAAATTCAATAACTGAAATTAAATTCAATATCACTCGTATTCAACATAATGTGGGGGAGGAGACTTCATTTTTTTTCCCTATCCTCACACCCCAGATGGACCAATTTTATTGCAATTGATTATTATGTGACTTGGCTAGCTAGATTAATTTTACTCGGATGACGGAGGCTTTGTGGGTTTAGAAACATTTTAGTTTCATTATTTAACTGTAATAATGAGGTTGGAAGATATACAATTAATTTAGTTGGTTGAGCATAAATATTATTACAACCTAATTGATTGTCTTCTAACACATCTTGGATTTTATATCTAGAAAGAGAAATGTGAAGATTAATTAAGCCAAAAATGTCAACAATAAAAGATGGAGGGGAGGATATCACAGTTCTTGTCCTTCCCCACTCTAGTTAATGTATGTGCAACTACATTAACTTAATCCAACTACAATAATATTTATGAAACCTCTACTACCGACTTTTCAAGATAGCATGGGAGGTGCATGCTTTGCAGAGCTTTAAATAGAAGCAAGCGGGCATCACCTTCTATACACGTACACCTGCTGAAAATCTCAAAAACTAGCAACTTCTCTATGGCCACTTCAAGTGTTTCGAAAGAAAGAACATCAATTAATTATATTACAGGCCCATGCTACAATGAATTCCCATAATAAAACATTTATTAGAAGTAATATCTATTCTGCTGCTGTATATAAGGAGTAATTATATCTCCTACTGATCTTCCAACAAATCTTCTTATTACCTTATAAAAAAATATTAGATCAAAAAGTAAAATATTTAATTTCTTAAAAATGTAAAACGAAAATAATACTTACCATACAAAAAAAAAGAGTAGGAGGATTAGTTGGAGGATGTGTAGCCTGTAGGAAGATTTAGAATAATACATATACAACTAATACATAGGAATTAAGAAGGTTGGATAACGTAGTTAATATTAATAATTTTTTTATTATTTAAAATTATCTTTAAAATTATTGAAAAACTCATCATCTTATTTTCTTTAACTTAATTGATTAATTAATAAATATGTACTAGTCATCTTCATTAGTTTATTTTATTAATTTATAACATTTATTACAATGTTAATCAAACCAACAAATTACTAGTTGAAGAGCTTGAATTATTAATTTTAAAATTTCAAATTTTATACTAAAAATATACACATGTAATATATTATGTACATATATATTACAAAAGTATTGACACAGTGACCTTTCCTTTTTTAAAGAGTCTTGAATTTTAGGTTCAAGTCTTTCCCTACACAACCCAAAACTAAGAAATATTGACTCCAAGACTTGAACATAATATCTAAGACTTCATAAAAGAAAATATATTACTAAGATGAAATATTTTATAATATATATGTATATAATATATTACATATGTATATTTTTATATAAAATTTATAAATTTAATATGTACGGGTTCATTCAATTCATCCTATAATTCACTAGTTCGATTGGTAATTCAATGATTTAGTGTTCGATCAGTAATTCAATTTAGTATCCTAACCAAGTTATGACTTACCCGAGTATGATAATATTGCTATTACCTACTCACTCTTCAAGCTGAAACTGCCCACGAAAAGACTCAAAATACAATGCCTTAAAAGCTTTAACTAATCATTGGGTGTGGAGGTGCGAAATAAAGAAGTTAGGTTCACGTGGGGGAAACAAACTTAAATACACAAATCCTGCGTAGTCGGTATACATACGTAAATTATCAGTCACAAACCCATGAGGCTATGACCAACGTAAAGAAGAATATATGGGAATGCTTTTGGACTGTGGTGTTTAGGCAACAACTAAATTTTTAAAAAATGAGAGATGCAGAAAGTAAGATGGAGATAGTATATGCTTTCAGCTTGTTGCAACTGTTTGTGGAACAACAAATAATTAATCATGATTTTCAATTGCGATTATAGTTGTGTTGGGATTAATAAAATTAGGGACAAATACCGCGGATGTGATTACAATTGTGCTTGTAATGTTTATGTGACTAAATAGACTCAAACCGTACTACGGCCACAATGACAGAAACTATGCTATTGAATATTGAGTTTACTTTTTAGTATCTATTTGCACATATTTATGATTAATAAATCCTTAAACCCTTCTTATAAAGCCAAATGATCGGGTTGAGTTGGAATTTACTAAGTCATATCATATACTTGTAATTCAGTATTCTTTCTGCTGTTGTCCAGCCGATAGTGAAGTCATTATGTAGCAGCTGCAAGAATGGATGTAACAAGCACTATGTATTTATGTGGTCGTAGCACGTTCCCTGTCAATAACTGCATTGTACATTTATCTATAGAAGTAGTTGTTGAATCAAATGCAAGTTCGTGGATTTCTAATTCCGTGACTCATTCTCTCACAACTACGATTTTTTTATATACAAAATTCGATTTCGAAACCTTCTTTACGAGATCTAAACTCATTCTCGTTTGGACCAACATAATGTTGGTACAATTATTTTTAACTAAACTGTAAATGAATTATTTTTTACTAATAAGGATAAGATGTATATGAGTAGAGAAACAACTTGTTCTTTAATAAGAATTTTATCTCGCCAAGTGACATCATCTAAATGAATTGCACAATGTCATTGTAGTTACAATGTCATTTGAAAAAAAAAAAGTATTTTTATGTATTTTGCTAAGACTGCTTGTTTATGACATCAACGACCACATAAATACATAGTGCTTACTAAAGAATTACAGAATGATCACGATCACTGTAAATATGACGGATACTCATCCAAACTTCAGGCACCCATCTAGTCCTAGTGGAGCTTGTACTAACCTTGATGAATTTCAGGAAGCACACGCGTTTGAGTAATTAAGTAATCCCAGATAATAAGCCTCTTCATTTCCCAACACAAACAGAATAACAGCCTCTTTCATGATGATATGTCTGATTCTATGGTGTAGTTGATACCAATTTTCGATCATTTGATGTAAGATTCTCTTGGGTCCTTGTTACAGCTTTGCCTGTGAACAAATCATATATACATGTCTATCGCATCATTTTCCATTTTTTGGAGGTGGGAGCAGCAAAACAAAAATAACGAAAGCAAAATGTGGGGGACTTAAATATTGATACTATAAACACCTAAAACAAATACTGACCTTCATCTTTTCCCATTTTCCTTCTGCTGCGCCACAAAAGTCGAATGGGTGTACCAGGAAAACCTGCATCTGTACGCAGTTGCTTCTCCATATAGCGCCGGTAAGTCTCAGGAAAAAGTTTTGCATCATTGACGAAGAACACAAATGTAGGTGGTCTTATAGCAGCCTGCAAAAGCAGATCCAGTTAGAAAAGGAATTCAAGCCTGCACCACTAATCATTTCGTTCATTTTCTCATAGTCAAAATTTTGCCAATAGAATATATTATTCCATATGACATCCTAATAAATGAAATGGGAACGTCTCTAATAATAAAAATGGCATAACAAGAATGCATCCAAACATTCACAGTAAGCTAAAAGACATACAATAACAACTATTGAACTATTAACTACCATCATTACATGATACAAATACCTGAGTGCAATAGTAAACACGCCCTCTTTTTCCACCACGTGTCCTGGGAGGAGGCTTAAAAGCTACTGCTTCCCGAACTACTTGATTTAATATAGAAGTGCCAAGTCTTCTTGATCTCTCCTTTTCAACTTCACTAGCAGCAACAATAATCCTATTGGTTAAAACAACAATAAGCAATCAGCTATCCACTTAGGAGATCAACTACAATGAAAAGTATCAAACCTGAATAAGTCATAATTTTAACAATTATGATACCATGTTAAGTCTACATCCAAGAAAACTTATTCACCACTAAAATTTGTCTGACACTATTCGTGTGCTACATCCAGAAATCCAAATAAAAATGATTCTGAAAAGAGCCAAATTCTCAAGTTCATTTCTATGTGCATTGCTCAAGCTCCAGAAATTACCAAGGATTTTTTTTTTACGTACCACACATCAAGAAATACCAGTACATACAAAATTTTGCAGAGCCTATAATGTGACTAGTACTTATTTGAAGTCTACCATAACTCCTACATTGAAACTGATAATTTCAACAAAACATGGAAAGCTTGACCTCATTCACCATGTCATATTCAAGTTGATATTTGTTTATATACATGAATGCCTATGAATGGAGAACTTGTTTTAAAGGGAAAGTTAGAGGAATTCAAAGCATGAATTTAGCATACTATGCAGCATAAATGCATCAATAATTTTCCAGATAAAACATACTTGTCAACACTTTGACCAGCTATAGCAGTAGAGTAAACAATTGGAGCCCAGTCAAGTGAGCGAAGCTTCTCCCTGACATCTTGCTCATAGTATGATGCAGTCTGCTGATTTTTATTTGGTATTGTATCCCACTTGTTTACAACTATCACACATCCTTTCCCTTCTTTTTCTATCCTTTCAGCTATCTTGTAGTCCTTCAACAGACATTTAAAATAGTTTAAGCCTTTAAGGGGTGGAAAAGTATATATTAAACAACTGGTAACCCATTTGCATCCTAGGCCTGCAGTAATACCTTATTATAACAAGAAGAAAACCAATCTGATTTCAGGTAACAAATAAAAGCATTAATCAGGAACCTGTTCTGTGATACAAGCCATGGCCTCAATGACAAGAGCAACAACATCAGAACGACGAATAGCACGAAATGCTCGATTCACTGACAAAGCCTCTGTTGTACTCCCAGCTGAAGCTATTGCAGTTCTTTTCCTGATTCCAGCAGTATCAATAAGTTGGAACTTCTAGAAAAAGAAAATAAAAAATAATAATTATTGTGCTGACTCAAAATTCTAAAAGATTACCAAATCACTATGACAATCTGGTATGGTCCAAAAAATATACAGGCTTAAACAAAGTTGAGGCAGGGAAAACCTTATAACCAACTAATCATTTTCAAATTTTCAAATTTTCATTCTCGCAGCACATAATAAAGCATTTGAATTAAGACTAGCTTTTTTTTTTTGTGGTGCTACATGCTAAGTGGTTACTAGTTAGTCACAAAAAGAATCAAACCTGTCCATCTGGTCCAGTAAATTCAGTATCAATAGCATCCCGGGTAGTGCCACTGATGGGGCTGACTATTGTTCTGTCCTCGCCAACCAGTGCATTCAAAATGCTACTTTTGCCAACATTTGGTCTACCAACAATTGAAATTGCCGGAACATATTCTTCTTCTTCAAGCTTATTTGAATCCTATTGTTTAGCATAAAGTAAATTATAAATTGACAAATCAAGGGTGTCAAAATAAGAACAAAACAAGTTGATCCCAAATTGTATAGTGATCAAGAACAATTCCAACTA
This sequence comes from Mucuna pruriens, assembly GCA_025330945.1. Lineage (NCBI taxonomy): Eukaryota > Viridiplantae > Streptophyta > Magnoliopsida > Fabales > Fabaceae > Mucuna > Mucuna pruriens. The sequence goes on along the minus strand of JAENHJ010000016.1, from coordinate 6,629,594 downwards.
AATCTAATGACTTATTATCAGTTGGTGAATGCAAAATATAGTCAAATCAACTTGCTGGCTACCTAAAAGTAGAAAATAGCACCTAAATTTACCCATTGTCAATAATATATAGTATATACAGAAGAGAATGCAACTTTTATAAAAAACAAACCTCAATTTTCTGTAGCCCAGAACAAACAAGGTCAAGAAGCTCTCCAGTTCCAGTCCCTGAGATAGCTGATATTGGAAGTGGTTCAAATCTGATATAGCAACCACCAACAATTTTCTGATTACAACATATGAAACTTAGGAAACATCAATAAATAATATGATGCAACTATGCAAGAATTCCACTCTGCATGCTTAGACACTAAAAAATTCCTATTTCCTGGTTTGAAGGGGAGCGATGATTTAGATTTTTAGTTGTCAGAGACAATTTTGTTGATTTCTTATACTTTTAATTTTAATATATTCAAGATGTATCATGATGTTACTGCTGAACAATTTTATAACTTCTGAAAGGTCCAAGTCATCAAGAGAAATGAATTTCTTTATTAATATGTGATTTTTGTGTAGCCTTAATCACATGAATATATAAAACTGCATAACTGATAACGATATATATCTTATGCCTGACCATAGTTATTTCCCTCCTTATAATTACTCATGTATTATGAACTAATAATAGGAAATATGAAGTAGCAGATAGTAAAAAACAATGTAAATTGAAACAAGCAAGGGTGATTCTGTAACATAATGGGGGTTAAAAGTGATATTCACATCTGTTTTGAATTTACCCATTTAAGTTAAACTAACCAAACTTAGTTTAACACTAACAACATCAGATCATAATTAAAATAACTGCTTAGCACCTGAACTAGCTATTTATTGAAAAGTTAACCACTTTTATGTTAACCACTAGTATAAAAATAATTAATCCAATTCTCCTTAATGGTCAATTAAGTTTAAATGTTGGCAAAGACAAAGTAAGTATTAATAACACTATTGACCTTAATTGTATCTTCGAAGTGGCACACAAACAATTCATGCTTGTTGAGGCACATTCAAGTTCTTGTCCCAGATATTCATGTCATGAAAACATCAGATTATGAACATTATTTTTAAACTAGTAAACCGTCATGACCATTTTCCACTGTGTTTGACCACATGTTAGGCATGTAACGTACCCACCCACTCAGGAGTGCATCCTCAAAGGAATAGCTTACCCAAGGGGCCAAAACTCAGATGCCTGCACAATCCTTTTGCGTGGAGATTCACACTTGTTAACTGCAAGAATGACACATTTATCTGAGTAGTTTTTACGTAGCCAGTCAGCAATCTCCTCGTCAGCTGCTGTTAGACCTGCCTGTTCAACATAATTGTAAGTCATTACTATCTTCGGGTCATGATTTGGAGCAGCTTCATGAGACAGTTGATCATATCATGCTTTTTAAAATAGGTAGAAAAATAAAATTTGATGTCCCACTTTAGTGTATAACTATGTCAACTGTAGCCAGATGGCACCACAAAATGCATAAAAGCTTCCAAGATTCAGCCAGATTCCAGAATCACCAAAAAGTATATCTAATAATGCCTGTGGCCTGTGCCAATACTAAATATAAGTAAATATCACCCTTTTAACATATCTTGTTATCCTTTTTTATATTATTATATTACAATAAGAATCAAGGACTCAAGGAGAAAAAAAAAATACAGCCTTACAGATTGAAAATTAAAAGATATTGTCCATGAGCATACAAAATACCTGACCATCAACCAGGAAAATAATAACACATGATTCTTCCACAGCTGCAGTTGCTTGTCTTTCAATCATTGAGGGCATCCTGGCAACAGCTGCCTCTCTAACAGCAAGTGGAATACCATCCATACCAATGGTAGTAGTAATAGCCAGCTCTTCCATAACAGTAGCTTGTGATTTTGAAACGTTGAGAACCCCACCTGTGTCCACTACCATGAATTCATGCTCTCCCCAATATGATCGACCATATAAACGGTCCCTGGTAACCCCAGGTTCATCCACCACGATCGCTCTGTTTCCCTACAATTTAAGATCATAATGAATCAATTTCAACATTCAGATTCCAGACACGTTGAAATTTCCAATGTTATTTCCCTAGAACATGAGAACATAAAATAAGAAAAATTAAAGTTAGAAGAAATATTCAATACCCCAACAAAACGATTAAACAATGCTGATTTGCCAACATTTGGCCTTCCAACAATTGCAACCCTTGGGAGAAGATTGTCAGGGATCTGCCATTCAAATTAGATGAGGTTAAGCAAGTGACCCAGTTCACTTCAATCTCTTGAAAAGAAATAATTCAAGTCGTCCCAACTAGTTACAAACAATAAAGAAAAAGTATCTGTTTAAAAGTAAGTGTTCCATGCTGTTGAGACTCGCACTTGAGCTGGGGAAGTAATAAATTCAACTGTGAGAAACAAAGTCTAGCTTCAGAAATAAATTATGGATTACTTACATAAGTACTCAAGTGTAAGTTGTTTTTATAATTGAAGAGGAAATAGGATTAATAAAGGACTTATTAATTAAGCACGTACTATGTAAGTACTTAAGTATAAGTTATTTTAATAATTGAAGAGGAAATAAAATTAAACTGTTTACATATTAGCTGTAAGCCGTTTTCATAAGCTATCTTGAAGAGCTTATTGAAATAAGTTAAAATCAGCTTATGGACACATCATAAGCTATTTTCATAAACTCTCTCGTATGGCTACACAATTATTCATCAAAATTGAATGTTATACTAACAAATTTTGTTCTACGTGCACTCCTCCTGCGGGATTGAGCTGTTTCCTTGCGATCATTTTTCTCCTCATCTTCTGAAATCGCCAAACGTAGAAGAAAGATGGTTATTAAAGACTGAACGCGAAGACAAGCAAAAACGAATTTGAAAAGAAGACTCGCCAATGCTCAAAATTTGAGAGAGAGAGCTTGAATACGCTTTGACAGCGTCCTTCGCTTCTTGCTCAAGGGCGATGACATCGAGCTCGTCCAATTCCTCCGATTCTTCGTCGTCGTCGACACTGCCTGAGAACTCGCCGGCGCTAGACCGCATGACAGAGCGGGACAGGCTCCGGCGAGTGAGCTTTGGGCGAGAAAGGGTTGAAAAGGAGAAGGGAAGAGTGATGTGGAGTGGGAAAATGGGGTTTAGGGTTTTAGCGAGAGTGTAAGAGATGGGGGTTAGTGTTAGAGCGCGTGCCATGGGTAACTGTATCTCACTTCTCAGGATTGAACATTTGGCGGGGTTTATCTCTATTCTTCTTCTCTCCTCTATTAGCCTTTTTCCTCACCGCATTTTATTCGTTACCTTAACAAATATCTTATTCTTACACACAACTACAACAAAAATCTTGTTGGGCCTCGAGCCTTCTTTTCAGACAAATTTTAGGCGCTGTTGTTTTAACAATTTAAGCATTATTATAGGAGTTTTTACTGTCTTGTTAGTTACATATTAAAATCAATTTCTCTCGTTATAATACACATTTTTATGTAAGATTTACTATTAAAATTATTTTTTTACACACTGCATGAATCTTTCGCAAAAAATTATTATGCTTGGGTCAAGTAAAATCAATTTCGGTGATAATATTCAAGATTTGAACCGAAAAATACAAATTAAACTGAAATGCGTTAATTAATTCAAGCATTCATATAATAACTTATATTAAACATTATCACGTGTTTGAAAGTAAAATTTTAATTTTAATAAAATCATACTAAAAATATTTAGATCAAACATTAGGTTAGTTCACTAATTTTTCAATCGAACTAAGAACTAACCAGTTTGGTCCGGACATAGATATTTTTCTCTTTTTTTAAATAAAAATATAATTAATAAAATAATAATTAGTGTTATCATAAAGTTTTAAAATAACAGACAAATATATATATAAAAGAACTTCAAAAATGCCAAATTGTAGCGAAGGTAGCACTGTATCTAAACATAATGCAGTTTTCTTGCTATTTTTATTTATATTCCTCCCATTCTCATTCTAACCAGGTATAGTAAAGGCTGATTCATGACAAATTATGAACCTTTGCTCATAATACTCTTGACAGTTGGCACAATTTGGAAGCAATTCAATCGGAGAAAACTACAATTTAGTGGGCTGAAGCTAAAACTATCAAATGGTGCTATGTATGTTTGCTTTGTCCATGGTTCCATGCCATAATATTTATTTTTTCATTGATTAAATTCCATATTAAGAAATTCTTCATTTAATAATTGCATCATAAGGTACATTGTCCATAAAGTACCAACGAAACCATGAGAAGGTATATAAACATTTAATTCAAAACACCGAATAATGGGAGCTACTAATTTCTCACCTACCTTACCTTTGTATTTCAGCTTAAATACCATCTCTTTCCTTACAAAAAATACTTCTGATTTCCCTGAACATGTATAAAAAAAAAAAAACGTTACAGATTACAGAACCAAAGATCAGAAAAATCTACATGTATACCCACGTTTGCCAATGATTTTTTGTAGCCAATTAAAAGGGAGTATGAATATTCCCTTATGATGTTTTACTTGCTAACTCTGCAGAATCACACACTTCTTGCGGGGTATCTGGTTTAACTTTTATTTTTACTGGATTCCCAATCTTTGATTTATCTTCCATTCTAGCTATTTCTAAAGCTTTTGTACATACTGGAAAACTCTGATCATCCCAGAACTCCAAAATCACACCAGAACCTATGCATGTTCTTCCCTCATAGAAGGCCGCAAACTGCCCAGCTGCTAGGCCTTGATCATCTTCAGATATGCGGACGACAGCAGAGTGATCTTGGCCATCTCCTTCCACTTCCATTTGTAAGCTACAATCATAGAATCCAGGACCATGTCTCACCTGAAAAGGTTAAGATACATAACTCTAAGTACTACAAAAATGGAAAACGTTTCTAATAACAGGAAAGAGAAATTGATATTGAAGGAATCCACCTTGCATTGGAGCTGATTTGTCTGGCCCGGGGGCAACCCACTAAGCCATTTAAAAGAGCCGACACGGAAGACACGCCTTCTTTTGTCAAAGGAAAAGTAGTTTCTTGACACAAAAACTACATTGTTTTTAACATCTTTCTCAACAACATACCTGCATAAGATAACAAATGGGATGAATTTCTTTTTCTTTTTTAATACAAGCCCAAAGTGGACTTCTGGATAGGAGTGCATTGAAAGAAATTCAAATGATTCAACATCGAGAAAATAATTAAAGGGAAAAAAAATGCTCCCTTCCAAGTGAATGATAAAAGAATTTGTACATCGCATTTCTGCACCTACAATGTGGATCTATTTTCAATACAAAATGGAGTGTATTATTACATTATTGGAATTTGGAACTTTATCAGATAGTTAAATGGACAAAATATATTGAACTGAGTTGTGTGAATAATACAATTTGTAATCCCCTTTTATAGGGTAAATATCTAAGCCTAAAAGAGGAAATAAAGAAACTATATCAAGAAAATACGAATCAAATAAAAATCATATCAGAAAAGATATAGGAAATCAGGAATATATTTAACACAGATAAAGACAACTAATGTCAGAAAGAAATAGAGAGGGAACACACCATGGACCTCCAGGTAGCCGGAGACCCTGGCGCTGACCAATAGTATAAAACCAGAATCCTCTATGTTTGCCAAGGAAATCTCCTGTCTCAGCTTCCAGTATGATACCTTCTTTCTCCCCAATATGTCTTGCAACAAATTCACTGAATCTTATCTAGAACTCAAAATGTGAACAAAGACAGAAATATAAAAGAAATCTATCTTCAAGACTTGCTTCAAAACAATAACATGACACTGTTAAATTTTTAAGATAGAAACTTAAAGAATGGTTACGATAATCCATAATGGACATTGCCATAAGTGTCATTTTTATTTTAACCATCCACTTTTAGAACAGTCTGAAAAAGTGATTTGTAATATATTCTCATCACCTTTTATTTTGGGTCCATATACTTCTCAACCATGAAATAGATATGATGTAAAGGATCTGTTCACTCCACACACATACCTTGCCCAAAAAGCATATTCCTTGGGAATCCTTTCTATCCTTATTTGGTAGATCAAATTTTGTGGCAAGCCTGCGGACTTCATCCTGCAAATGATGTGGCAGGAGATAAAAATAGATTAAAAACTTCTTCAAAACAATGTGTAATAGTGTTACAGAAAAACAAAGGGTTCTTCATACAGAAAAAGATAACATTTGGCCTTTATAAATGGTCTACTGCAAAACAGTATAATATATTAATATCAACCTCAACTTACAATTAAGGACACTCAAAAAATTATTTAATAAATATACTCAGAAAACATCCCACCTGAATTCTATGTCAGACCTCATAAAAAGGGATAGCAAGTGGTGTTTTAAAGGAAGAAAAGAATGCTAGCCACAAGACGAAGAAAGGGGGGAAAAAATCTTCACATAGAGCAAGATAATTTGTTGGCCTGTATAAATGGTTACTGAAGCGCAGCTTACAAATTTAAACCCCAAACAACAATTAAAGGCACACAAAAATTTAACAAATATATTCTGAATGCTTAGTGCTTACTGCCCGAATTCTCGTGTTAGACATCATAAAGTGACTGAATCACAGGCAAATTTAAATGAAATTTAAGCAGTGAAAATGGTACAAATTCACAACAAACCTTGGGAATACAACCAAGTGGAAAAAGAAGTTGCTTCAGCTGGGATTGTGAGAGGTGTGAAAGGAAGTATGTTTGATCCTTTACCTAAAATTTCAAAATCACATTAGGATCTAACAACATGCAAAAATACTTTCCTCGGTAATAAACAGGCAAGCAAAGAAATATGCAAAACATAATACTACCATAAACAATTTATATAAGTTAACTCAGTGAAGTTTCTTCAAACAGTGCTGAAAAGTACAGTAATATCACCCATATAAAAACCACAAAAGCAAACAATATCTTGTAACCATAAATATATATCTCATATCAGTACCATGTCTTGTGATAGCTCCAGAACAGAAGGCCCATCCCTCAGATCAGCACATGGGTGGATAACCTTTGCATAATGCCCAGAGGCAACATAGTCAAAACCCATGCCACCAATCGCATCCAAGAATGCACCTAGCAGAAAACAATTGATCAATGAAACAGAAAGAAAGTAAATGAAACAAACTACAGTGAGATCAGATTGGATTGACTGGATGCATACCAAACTTTATTCTTGTATTGCAAAGAACATCGGGGTTAGGGGTTCGACCACTACTATACTCTTCAATGAGGTAAGAAACCTGATATGCAGGTGAGTAATAAGTCAAATAAGAGGCAACAGAGACCTACACTAATAAGTGAAAACTGTTTGGATAAACTTTTCATAAACACTTATAAGAAAAGAAAAAATGAAATTAATTTCTTCTAAGCTAAAATTAATTTATGCATAAGTTATTTTGGATTGTTTAGATAAACTTCTCTATAAACACTTATAAGAGGAAAAAATAAGAAGAAAAAATTAAATAAATTTCTTCATAAGCTAAAAATAAGATTTTTGAGAAATTAATATAAAAGAACTTCTACAAATTAGCTTATGCATAAGCATACTTTATACTTATGAAGTTTATTTCATTTTTCCTTCTTATTTTTCTTCTTATATTTTAGAAGCTAATATAAAAAAGCTTCTACAAATTAGCTTATGCATAACAAATTTTAGCTTATGAAGAAGTTTATTTTATTTTTTCTTCTTATTTGCCCAAACAATGTAGAAACTCTGTCATATTAGTTTCTCTAAAAGCTGATTTTTAACTTATGTATAAGTTAATTTTAGTTTATAAACACTTATTTCATTTTTTCCCCTTATTTTCTTCTCCTATAAGTGTTCATGGAAAAGTTTATCCAGCCCAAACTAATTTATAAAACTCTCACATTTAGCTTCTCCAAAGGCTGATTATAATTAATGCAGAAGCTAAATGGAGAAAATTCAATTATTTTATCTTATTTTCTTTTCTCACAAGCTCAGAAGTTTATCCAAACAATTAGCTTAAAATTCTTGATATGTAAATATCAGAAAATGCTATTGCCTATTAAAGGGAAAGTGAATAAATATTGGGAAAAGGTAGCTGAATCGGTCTTGTATACCACATTATTCCAGTATTCATCGGTTAAATGAACAACTTCTAACGGCACATCAACCTGCAAATACAAACACCATTAGCATTAACATTGGCAATGTCCTGGTCACCATAATCTACAATAAAGACGTTGATAAGAAAGCGACCTGATTACAAACAGCTTTAGCATACTTCAAATCCTCTTCCCAGGGGCATTCAGACCAAAAGTTCTCGAAATCTTCCTACAGATAACCGTGCGTGAGAAAGTAATCAACAGCTTTCATAACAATGACTAATTTTAGACGCGGAGAAGGAAGGCCTACTTGGAACCATATCTTGAGGTAGAAAGCGGTGCAGGAATGGCCGGCGGCGTGGAGTAGCCGGAGAGCGACGCTGCTATCGACACCTCCGCTAACGAGAACCGCGACTCGAAGCGGCGACTTCTGCGGCATGGAGCAGCGGAGGTAGCGGTCCAGGTCGCCGGAGAGAGGATGCGAAGTCTGCGCAACAACAGAACAATAAGGTCGAGAAAAAAGCTTGAAGGTGCGACATCGAGGCCTAGGGTTAAGCGCGTGGAGGTGTTTGCTTGTGAAGGTAGTTAGAGGTAGAGAAGCCATTGGCCTCCAATTCCATCGCACCACCCTCAACATCACTTCTAACTTTCACTCATCATCTCACCTCATCAGTTTACAGTCATGCACAAAAAATTATCGACTAACATTTTTTTATTCAATCGAAAAAAAAAAAAACATTTTCTAATCCAGATAAAATATATATAGTTTATTTTAAAGATTTTAATTTTAAATATTTTATAAAGTATTTATTATATGTAGCAAAAAAAAAATATATATATATAAATTATATTGTAATTAAAAGTCATAATAAATAAATATCGATATATACCTATTTTTATATAAATTAAAATTAGAATAACTAGAATGAAAATATTTTTAAATTTTTTTAACAAAGATATTTTTATAGATTTTTTAAATTTTATTTCGTTTCATTTAGTATTTTAATTTTATTTTTAAATCAATTTTAATATTTTTAAAATAAATTATCAATAATTAAAAAGAATCTTATTCATAATATAACTTATTTACTATAAATTTAAAATACAATTTAAACGTTCAAAAATATCTTCTAAATTGTACATTCCAAATATAAATCTAATTCTGATTTATTACATACAATTATAAAGCTTATTTAATATTTTGAATACACTAATTAATAATTATTTAAAAAAATCCTCTTTAATTCTATCCGATTCACTTAAAGTTTTATTGATAAAAAAAAAAGAAAGTATATTTTTTTTTGTGTACTTTAAATTATTTAAACTTAAATTATATTTAAAAATTTGAAATAATTATTTTAAGAAAGAGGAATGGGCTCATACTAACGCAAATGGGCCGGGTTTAGCGATTGCAACCCAGCCTCTGTAGTGTAAAACCCTTATTCTACCTTACCTTGAGTGGGTATGAGGAGAGATATGCCGCCTTGTCCATAAGCTTAATTGTTAAACAGCAGCACCTTCGCTCGCTCGCTCGCTCGCTCGCGCACACAGCACCGGCCCTCCAAGTGAGCGATTTTTCAGGGTGAGTCTGTCCTTCATTTGTTTAGTTCCTTCCTTCATGTAATTGCTTGCTAACTTTCTCAGCTTTGAGCATCGGATCTCTATTTCGTGTGCCTCCATGAATTTAATTCACGATTTATTTTGTATTGTATTATCGGTTTATTCCAGATCCGTTTTATGCCTGTTACTATATGTTGTTGTAACTTTTGTGGTGTTCAACTAAATTCGTAATCATTTCCTGCAAGTTGCAACTGGTGGAATTATCTTTCGATTTCTTTCATTGAAATTACTGCTATTAACGCCCTTTCTTTTAGCCTGTATGTTTGAATTTACGTAAGAATGTCTGTCAGACAATACGATATTATACAATGTTAGGTTAAGCATTTATTTAAATGAAGTGTTACCTTCTGAATGAAAGTTGATGTTTGCAATAGTATCGGGGTTTATTTTTGTAGCCCCCGTTTTGATTCAGTGTTTTTCTAAATGTTCTTTAGTTTTCTGTTTTAATTTATCTGTTGTAGGCAGGCTGATACAGCACGATGGTGCAATATAACTTTAAGAAGATTACGGTGGTGCCGAATGGGAAGGACTTCGTTGACATCATTCTCTCTCGCACCCAGCGTCAGACACCAACTGTTGTGCATAAAGGCTATGCAATTTCACGGCTCCGCCAGTTCTACATGCGGAAGGTGAAGTATACCCAGCAAAATTTTCATGATAAGCTCTCCACCATAATCGATGAGTTTCCTCGGCTTGATGATATTCATCCGTTCTATGGCGATCTCCTCCATGTACTCTATAACAAAGACCATTACAAGCTTGCTCTTGGACAAATCAATACTGCCAGGAATCTTATTGGTAAGATTGCGAAAGACTATGTGAAATTACTGAAGTATGGTGACTCGCTGTATCGGTGCAAGTGTCTGAAGGTGGCTGCTCTTGGCCGCATGTGCACTGTGATCAAGAGGATTGGCCCAAGTTTGGCTTATCTAGAACAGGTTAGACAGCACATGGCTAGGCTTCCATCGATTGATCCAAATACCAGGACTATCTTGATCTGTGGATATCCTAATGTTGGCAAGAGCTCATTCATTAACAAAATTACAAGAGCTGATGTGGATGTGCAGCCCTATGCTTTCACTACAAAGTCTCTCTTTGTAGGTCATACAGACTATAAATATCTAAGGTACCAAGTAATTGATACACCAGGGATTTTGGACAGGCCTTTTGAAGATCGAAACATTATTGAGATGTGCAGTATCACTGCTCTAGCACATTTAAGAGCTGCAATATTGTATTTCTTGGATGTCTCTGGGTCTTGTGGTTACAGTATTGCTCAGCAGGCTGCTCTGTTTCACAGCATTAAGTCTTTGTTTATGAACAAGCCATTGATTATAGTCTGCAACAAGACTGACTTGCAACCACTGGAGGGAATATCAGAGGAAGACATGAAGTTGGTCAAGGAGATGCAAGCTGAAGCCTTGAAGACTCTAGTTGGTCAAGGAGGTGAGCCTACAGATGATGACAGTGTATTGTTGACCATGAGCACTTTGACAGAAGAAGGGGTAATTGCAGTGAAAAATGCAGCATGTGAGAGGTTATTGAATCAGAGGGTGGAGATAAAGATGAAGTCAAAGAAAATTAATGACTGCTTGAATAGGTTTCATGTTGCAGTACCAAAGCCTCGTGACCAGAAGGAAAGGCCACCATGTATTCCTCCAGCAGTTTTAGAAGCTAAAGCTAAGCAAGCAGCTGAGAAGGAAAAGAGAAAAACTGAAAAGGATCTGGAGAATGAAAATGGTGGGGCTGGTGTATACTCGATGAACTTGAGAAAGAATTTTATTTTAGCCAATGATGAATGGAAAGAAGATATACTGCCAGAAATTTTGGATGGGCACAATGTGTATGATTTCATTGATCCTGATATTCTTCATAGGGTTGAAGAGCTGGAAAGAGAAGAAGGGATAAGACAGGCAGAAGCTGAGGATGATGATTTTGAGATGGATGGAACTGAATTGACGGCTGAACAGCAAGCAGCTTTAGCTGAGATTAGGAAGAAGAAAAACTTGCTCATCCAGCAGCATAGGATTAAAAAGAGCAATGCAGAGAATCGGCCAACTGTTCCAAGGAAGTTTGACAAGGACAAGCAGTTCACGTCAGAAAGAATGGGAAGGCAGCTGTCATCTTTGGGGCTTGATCCCACTTTGGCAATTAAGAGAATGCGCAGCAAATCTGCATCTGGTAGAGGTCGGAAAAGGGAAAGATCACCTGAAATGAGAAGTGCTGATGGCAGAGATGGAATGGATATTGATGGTGACACCCCTAGCAAAAAACAGCGTCTGAGTAGATCACTGTCACGGTCCAGGTCAGTGTCGCGCCCACCACATGAAGTTGTGCCTGGAGAGGGCCTCAAGGATTCTGCTCAAAAGATCAAGGCAATTAAACTTGCCAAGAAATCTGTCAAGAAGAGAAACAAGAACGCCCGTCGTGGAGAAGCTGATAGAGTCATACCTAATCTGAAGCCCAAGCACTTGTTTTCTGGGAAGCGCTCCAATGGAAAAACTGAGAGACGCTAGAACAGGTATGTACTACTCTTAAGCTTTATTGATTAGTAGTTGATTTTCCTTTGCAGACATTTGAGATTTATTTAATTAGATATACATGTGGTTTTAGAAAATGGTTTTCAGTAACTCACTGGTGTCAGTAAATTGTTTTCTCTGCAGGGGATGCTGTTTTATGCTTTTCAGAGACATTTGTTGGCATTTTTCCGTGGCTGCCAAATTTGTTTGCTATTAAATATTAGTTTTGTTTTGTTGGAGTTTAAGGTGCAATGATGGCAACATAGTTTACTTTTTACATCTCTCCTTCATTTTATTATTATTGTTATTGAACTCGTCATTCTGTACGTTGCAACGTTAGAAGTTGCTTTGTTGGTCTTCATTTATTTAGTTCAATTTTGGAAACCGTGTACGAATCAAGGAAGCTACATTTAATTTTTTGAGTCATAATATTGAGTGCTGTTTCATATGTTTTTGCGTACTGTTTCATATGTTTCAGCCTCGAGTGCTGTTATTGGAAGTTAGTCCCTTATTCCCTTCTAGTTTGATGGCTGTTTCGTTTCAAAACTCCTACATGTGGTTAACAAGGCTAGAACTAAACCATGTGGTATAGAAATAATACATACATTCTTTTTGTTTTATTTGGCACAAGAGTTGTTTAAAATGCATGTTTTGGGTTGAGTTCATCCCTAATAATGTGATGTCAAAACAAAAGGGTAAAGATTATTTTCATTTTCTTTGCAAGGCATTTAACTTGAGTTCTACCCTAAAATATGGGATTTTTATGAAGGATTTGTAAGTTCTTGACTCTGCAACTACATCTTTTACCTTTTGCGATATAATCCTTTCAAGTATCTTATCAATTGGTATTAGAACTTCTCATCGTGGTTTTTTGGCTACAATTGAATGGTGCAGGTGATGATGCCACCATTTTTAATTACAAAGTCTGAGATTTTGGTATAAAGTATGTAAGATTTTAGATTATCCAACTATATTATTAAGTATAAATAATTTAATTTAAACTAATAAAAATAGTTTGAGATTAATTAAATTAAATCAAAATTTTAATACATCAGTAGATTCCTGAATTTTTTTAAAATTAATTAGACTTCTAAATTAAAAAAAATTGTAATGGAGTTTTTTTATCTTCTACAATTTTTGTTTAGTTTATGATGGTTTGAAAAGTCGAAAAAATTGACGATTTTGCTAATATTTAATTACAAAAATTGTAACAAAAATTTAAGAACTTAGTTAAATCTTTTTAATTTTAAGAATTTAATTTAATATTTTGAAATAATTGAGAGAATTACTTATGTATTAAACCAAAATTAAATTTACAAATGCTCTGAACAATAAAGTAGCGAAAATGCCTTAGCAAACACTTGGAAGTCCAAACAATTGAAAAGTTATGGCAACGAGCTAAGTTTTGGCGTGGTTTGGTTTTCTCTGTTCTAGTCTCAAAAAAATGCAACAGGTTTGGGCTGAGTTTAAGAAACGTATAAATGAAATTTTTAAATTTAATTATGTTTTTGTCTAATTTTGTTAAATTCGAGGAAATTCACAAGGGTTTTAAAGTTAATTATTTTATATATTTTAAAATAAATTATATATTAATTACATTTTAATTCAAATGATATAAAAAAATTAATAAATAATAAGAATCTAAAAAGATATAAAGTAATTATTTTTTTAGTAAAATATGTAGTTTCAACTTTCAACTTTCAAGCTTATTATTTAATTATTATTATTATAATTTGAATTATTTAGCTATTCTAATAATTGTAAAAAATAAGATTGTAAAAATAAAATTCTAACATAAATATAGAGAAAGTGATTAAAAAAAAAAGAGATAGAATAGTGTTGCATGAGTTTGGACAAGTAGTTAGGTTTGAATCAAGAAAAGAAGACTCTTCGTCTATGTCAGATGAGTGACATCATGTGCTCATAGTTTTGGATTTAATTGTCATGCATTTAAAATTATATATATATATATATATATATATATATATATATATATATATATATATTTTTAAATGCATGACAATCACATGTTTCCTTAACTATAGGTTGAAAGAACACCCATTTTGTAATCCATTTTTCTCTAACTGAAGGTACATCTTTAAAAAGATTTTTTTCTTCGATGCGAGTTTTTTACTCTGTTATATTTTAATTAAAGGAACGAGGATGAAGACTATTACAGTTTTACACCGTGTAAAATAAAATAAAAATATGATAATTAAGTTATTAAAATTGAGATGTAACTACTTGTGATTCAATAACAATTTATTATTATTATTATTATTATTATTATTATTATTATTATTATTATTATTATTATTATTATTATCCAATTTTACAATTTAATCTTAATATATTATGAGTAAAGTTTTCTTTAACCATACATTCATCATAATAATTATACCATTCAACAAAATAAAAGTATCATTATATAAATACACTATTATTTAATTATATATAGTAAAACATGAGTACATAGTACGTACTACCATGTAATTGCGTATCCAGGTTCCAAGTCCATCAAAGAGCAATACCAATTTTCATACTCATTCATAATTCATACCTACCATCATCTTGTTTGAAGCTGTTTTATCAGAATCATGTATCCTAAGAAAACGTTTACCGTATCATATATATGCCCACTGCCTTTGGAGATATAGCTAGTCCGTTACTCTGGTGGTTGCACTTTCTCAATTTATTGCTGGGTTTTTAATGGAAAGTTGTTGTTGGTAGGACCCCCTCTCATCTAACTAAAGTCATGCTTGCTTATTAATGAGGTAATCAACATGAACAGTGAAAATTGTCAAAAACATGCAGTACACAGAAAGCGTGGAAAATCTAAACCCTTCGGATTTTGGAAGTTCTCTGACTAATTTTAACTAGCTAGCTAGTATAATGTTATCCCATTGATGTACGTTGGTATGTGGAAGCATATTCAAACACGGATTAAGACATTACGTTCATGTTTTTTGCTTGCTTGTTCCCCCGGTCGTTCTCTACTTTCATTAATTATACCTTCCTACACTATTTTTATTCATTAAGGATGCACTTCGAAGCAACTTGAAATGGGTCATTTCTTATGATGTGATTTTGTGCGAAGGTTTTAGGATCTGTAGACACGAACCCTCGCGCATATTCTCTAGACCCTTCACTATTTGCTAAAACTGCGATTAATCATTATATTATTTAAGTCAAAGCAATATGATGTGTTGTTAACGACATAAATTGGAACTCTGAGGTGTACAAATGTTTTTCCTTTTTTTCATATCTTTCAAAAACAAATTTCTACCTGCACCCAAGCCAATCTGTAGCCACTTTCATAGTTTCATAAACACATGATTTTATGACAGAAATATCATCCACCTCTCCTCATGCCCACTTGGTCCCTCTTGGGGGATGCCAATTTATTAAATTGATTGCTTTTTAACTTTTTCTTGTACTACCTTGCAACTTTTTGACAATCCTTCTAACCTTTTCAGTTTGTAGGACTTGTATAAGGTGGTTACAAAACTTACAATGAAAAAGAACAATCATAATAAATGTGTACAGAATGAGACTATAGGAAGGCCTTCCATTAATTATCCCTATTCCAATTGGATATCCTTTCCTCGTGCAGGAGTGGGTCTCTACTTTAATTTATTCCTTATTGAAAATATTTTGGCTGTTTTGTTTTGATACACTCCAATTAACTTAGTGCTTACACCAGTTACGCAGCAATGGAGGGTCTTTATCTTTTTTATGGTTCTTCCAATCATCCAATGCGCTTTTGTCAAGTGTTTAGGCTCTACATCCACCACTTTAACTACCACAAGTCCTCTATGATAGGTTTGATTTTAAAATAAGGAAAATAATTTAACCCTCACCGCTAAGATATATATTATCATAAGTACGTCAGCAGAATGTTAACCTCCAAAGCATAGTAAATTTGGGGGTCTCCTTGTAATGTTAGTTTATTATATAAGGAAACTGAAATTGTCCACATGTATATTGTCCTTGCTTTAAAAAGATGGTCCGAAAAGTCAATTATCTGTTGCACCATTTCTTTCTTCTTTTTCTAGCATTATTCACCTTTATGTGGAGTAGAATATATATGCATGACAAAATCGAAACAAGGCTAAAGTGAATCACTTCCTTCAATCACAATTTACTAATTAAGCTCGACGTTTTCATTCGTTACTATTTATGAAGTCAGCATTCCTCTGCATATAACACATGCTATATATGTGTTACTTAACCATAGCTGGCTAATCAGCAGCCATATACCGAGACTACCCTTGCTAGCAAGTTTATAAAACAAACATAATTAACGAATCTTTATTTCTATTTGGTTGGTGAAAGTAACAGCTACACAGTATTGGCTTATTATCGATTACCATCGAAATCACTGCTACCAGATCATCAAACTGCAGTCATAAAATCCAACCTTACCAGCTGATGATCATGGTAGCGTATCCAGTGTTTTGAATACTATATGGGATGAGGGGCAGTGGCAGAGTCAAGAACCTGACTTACACAAATTATAAAAATTAAAATTAGTGGATTTAATATATAAATAAAATATAAGATTTTATGTCAAAAATATTATTTGTAACTTTGTTAAAATGAGAGGGTACATTGACATACCCTCATAAGATGGTAAAATACTCTTATAAAAATTTAATGGGGATATATTAATACTTATACGTGTTAATATACTTTTATTTTTAAAAAATTAAAAGGTATTTTAATAAATTTTAAGTTATATAACTTATTAACATATTTACTTTTAAAAAAGTTTAAATTCTATACATATCGATATTAAAAATTTTACCTGATCAATTAATAATAAATTATGATAAATATAATTTTAATATAATATTATAAAGATCAATAAACATATCACACATAATAATTTGATTGAATAATAGTATTAAATCTTTTTATACAGTGAGTATATGAATTATTTCTCTTATTTTATATTAATAAATTATATATCTACAGAGGGGGGAAAGGTACCTTCAAATTTCTTCTTTTCTCACGAATAACCAAGTAAAAAAGGCGTATATAACATATATATGTTCGTACATATATATATTGAGTCTTTTTTACTTCTTTTTAATGTAATAATGAAACTTAAGCATGTGGATCTTATGCACAAAAATTAATTAATAATAACTTACATACATTATTATGCAGGATGTGCCGTCATAAACTTATTATCTCTTGTGTTGAATCTTCAATTACACGTGTGGGGGTAGAGAGGAAGAGATTATGTGAAGTGGAAGCAAATATCTTGGCTTGGTTAAAAAACAAACTTGTATATACATTTTCTTTTTGGTGTGTATGTGTGTGGGGCATCCTAAGGTTCACGTATGATGATTACCTTGTGAGTGAAGAAAAAAAATAGAAAAGTAAAAAGACAAGGCCATGGAGTCAAAGACAAGACGGCACCCATCTTTTCTCAATCCCTCAGGTCCCTCTCCAAACCGTTTTCTACTAGACTCATCAACCAATTCTCTCTCTTACTCTTCCCTATTTTGTAAGCAAACCCCTCAACCATCACCATCATTATCATCATCATTCCCACCCTACGAAACTTGTTTGTTATTTTTCTCTCTCTATAAATCCTTCTCTTATATTCTTACATCAGACTCGTTGGAAGAGGAATTGAAATTGGCCATCAGTGGAACACTGGGGTCAGGATCAGGTTAGTGTACAATGAGGAAGCCCGAGGTATCTGGAAAAAACAACTCCAACAATAACAAGCTTAGAAAGGGGTTGTGGTCACCTGAAGAAGATGACAAGCTCATGAACTATATGCTAAACAGTGGACAAGGTTGTTGGAGCGATGTGGCCAGAAATGCTGGTCTTCAAAGGTGTGGCAAAAGTTGTCGCCTTCGATGGATCAATTACTTGAGACCTGATCTTAAACGAGGTGCATTCTCACCACAAGAAGAGGAACTCATCATCCATTTCCATTCCCTTCTCGGAAACAGGTCCACTTACCCCTCTTTACTACCTACATATTCATGTTCTCTCCTTTAAACTTATCCATTTTATTTTCTTATACATTTTAAACTTAATTCTATATAATCTTCAAGAACTCTGCTGCTACTGCTGCACATGTATTATATAATTGTAAACCCAAATATTCGTTCATGCGTGTGAGTATTTCATATATTTACTTTTTCTTATATGAGCATCTCATATATTTACTTCACATATATTTATCATGAAAATCCAAGTAATAAATCCGATTTCTCCAACATGTATCACCCACTGCTTCCTTCTACCTGTAGCCATCTTCTTTATTTGAAAAAGTGAAAGAGGTAGATGCATATGATTTATGTTTGAAAAGAAAAAAAAAAAAGGAGTCTGCCTTAATATCATTTCAAATTCTTTATTTGTTATATACAGCCACTGAGTGGGGTGGGGTTAATTTAAATGAAATATATGAATAATTTGTAAAGAATTCTCAAATTCCATGTACCAACATTTTTTTCCCCATAAAAAAATGCCTATATCTTAAAAGTATGCAAAATAGTCCCGAGACACACATGCATACTTATTCAAAGATGCCTTTGCATGTACAAAAGACCGACACAATTTTCAAAATGGTTTGGTGTTTAATTTGGATGTCAAAATCTAGTTCTCCCTTGTCTAAGATATGACACAAATAATTCAAAGTTAAAATATACATGCACAACATGCATTAAATATATAATATACATATATATAAGTCTAGGCGGCTCTCCTTGTAGAGGACAAAAGGACAATTGAAAGCAACATATATGCATTACCCTTCGTCTGTATTTGGACTTCGAGTTGACGACACTCCATTATCTTAAATATCATGAAAGCATGCATTCTTTTTAGTCACCCACCAAACTCAATTAGTTTGTGCTATGTACTAAGTTCACAAATATTCAATTGTGTTTCAGATGGTCTCAGATAGCTGCGCGTTTACCTGGACGAACTGACAATGAAATTAAGAATTTTTGGAATTCAACAATAAAGAAAAGACTCAAGAACATGTCATCCACAACCTCACCAAACGCAAGCGAGTCCTCTTATGAGCATAACAAAGACCTTAATATGGCAGGATTTACGACTTCTTATACCCAAGATCAACATGCTGATTTTATGCCTATGTTCAGTTCATCATCTCCATCATCATCCATGCATGCCACAGTTCTCAATTCCATAATTGACAGGTTGCCTATGCTAGAGCATGGACTAAACATGCCAGCTGCTGGTGGATTCTTCAACGGTTCAAGGTCATGCTTCTCACAAAGTGGAGTTGACAACAAAGCCTTTTATTTCGAAAATGGAGGAGTATTTGGAAGTGTAAATATTGGGGCAGAAGGGGACATGTATGTTCCTCCTCTAGAGAGTGTTAGCAATACTTCTGACCATAACCTTAAAGTGGAGAGTACATGCAACGCAGATACTAACAATAGCTACTTTGATGACATAAACAGGATCTTCGTTAATAACTGCAACATTAACAGCAATAAGAGAAGTGGAAATAGGTCTGGGGTGGAGAATTTATTTCAAGAAGAGTTAACCATGGGAGAGTGGGACTTGGAGGAGTTGATGAAAGATGTTTCATCCTTTCCCTTTCTTGATTTTTCAAACTGATCCAATAAGTGTTCTCCCTTTCCTTTTTTTTATGTCTTCTAAGGATCTCATTGGCTGCTAGCTAGTCATTATTGGAATCAGTACCTTCATATACATATATCCCATATTCTCATTCATCTTTTTAGGTACAGTTGGTGTAATTTGTACTTTTGCCATTATACTGTTCACTGATTAACAATAATGTAGGTCTGAAATAAAAGTCAATCATGTATATCTGCTGGATTGGTGATCATGTAATTAGTCTTGCAAATTTGTCACCTTGATGACACTGCTGAGGTCACTTTGTATCCCAGAAGCCAGTGTAGTTATTTACAAGAATCTATCATACTTGTGAATTAGATGTAAATAGATTGTCAAACATTATTTCTCTGTTCAACGTACTGTTGAGAGGAGAATAATACTTCTATATATATTGTTTACTGAGAGCTGCCTATTGGTATCAATAATATTTGTTAGACATTTTAATAATTTAAATATTTATTTTTTATAATATCATATTACTTTTTTTTTCTAACATGAAGGGAGTTAGTATGAAATGATAAGAAAAATGAACTGATGCATTGTTGAATAAACATTAAATTAAGAAAATAAAATAAAATAAAATTTTAGATTTAACTAAATGAATAATGACTACTCCGAATAAAACTTTTTAGTAATATATATTTTATTTTAATATGATTTAAACATATGATTGTTAATGAAATTTTGTAATATGATTCAAACATTAAAATGTTACAAAAACTAAAAAATAAAATATTTTTAAATGTTATAAAAAGTTATATATGTATTACTGAATCGTTTTAATCAAATTTTAATCAACTAAAAGTCATAATATCCAACATTTTAATCAAATTTTATTTAGTAAGCAGAATTGGTTAAGTACGAATGGGACAAATTTATTAGAATTGAACTTATTATATATAGTTAATGTTTTTATACTATACAAGGGTTGAAATACCCTTCATGTTTAATATAATTTCTTTTTGGCTGGAAAAAAAATCCAACATTTTTGTTGTTTATATAATATATATAGTAGTTACCTGGGATGTACAAAACAACACTACTAATATACTACTAGAAAATTTAAAATTTGCTACAAAATAATTTTGTGGCTAATTTTAAAATCAATAGTTATTTTGTAGTTAATTTTTAGTAAAAATAATTAGCTACAAAATTACTATAATATTAAAGGGTAGCATGAAATAAGTAGCAAAATAGCTAAGAAAATAATCTTAGTTAATTTGTAGTAAATTTTTTAAAATTTATAGTTATTTCCTAACTTATTTGTAGTAATAAGAAGTATAAATGAATATAACTTCAATTTAACTAGAAAAATAATATTTTAGTTAATTAGTTAAGATTTAGCTTTTAATTTAAATGATAAATAAAATTAGTAGTAAAATAAAAAAATTATTATAATGATATATATATTGCAGTACTTTTTGACAAAACATAACTTCCCCAACGCTTTAATTTATTCAAATTGAATGTCATTAAGATCATAATGCTGAATGATTCTGCTGTTAGAATTTTGCAAGCATCAGATTTGCGTTTATAAAATATGTCCACGACGGTGATGAATGAATCATGGTTAATGGGTGTACTTGGTCGGAAGTTTTTAATTAGTCTGTGGGTTTTCATCATATTATATGAAAGTTAGTTTAAGCTAAGAGGTTGAATTCTAATAGTAATTATAGCTCCATCTTTGATTTTCAACTTTTGAAGATAGCTAAATAATGTAATTGTAATGGCAAGTAATAAGTGCAACGAGAAATTTGCTGTTGTGTATCGAATAGTAACATGAAGTGAGTTTAAAGCAACTTAATTTGAAATGATAAGTTGGCTTACCAACGGGGAGAGATAGGGAAAGGAAGAGAGTGCCTTACGATATCATTCCCCATTGGAATATCAACACCCCATGCCATAATTATCACGTGTGTTTCAGAATTTTTTTAACCCAGAAACACAATCAAAAATCAAAACCAATCATGATAACGAACAAAGGTAGGGTACGGTAAACGAACCGCACTGATTCTAGTTTGTTTTTATTTTTTAACCTAGAATTAATAAAAGGAAATTTTAGACTATGCTTGTTTCGTACAGCAGGGAACAAGAATTTTTCCAATGTAAACATTTCATTTGCATCCTTTTTCTTTTAAGTGAATCTCTTGTTATTATATAAGATTTTTATTTTAATAATAAAACTCAACATGAATTCTTAATTTATTTTTGGTAAGTCTTATCTATTTGTTTATCTATTTAATTTATCTATTTGTTATGTTAAAATATATTTTTGTAACTATACATTAATTTATTTTTTATTATTTTAATTTATTAGTCAATTTTCTAAAAAATACGAACAAGTCAGTTTTCTAAAAAATAGGAGTAAGTCAGTGTCTTACAAAATAGGAGTAAGTCAGTTTTCTAGATTTTAGGAGTTCTATTTTTTTTAATTATTTATATTTGTTGTTATGATTGAATAGAATAACTCATTATCTTCTTCTCATCCCACTATCAACATATTATTTTCTTTACTTCTCTATATATTCATATTTCTACTATAAAATCAACAATTGGTATCAGAGCTCTCTTTTTAAGATACCTGTGTGTGATTTAAATCGTTATTGATTCTAAAACAACTTTTTCCCAAGCTATTCTCCCAGTCTTTTAATAGGAAAAACTATTATCTCTGGACTATCAAAATGGAAGCTTCCCTTAAGGCTTTGGATCTTTAGGAAGTCGTAGAAGAGGATTATGATATTCTTCCACTACCAGATAATCCAACCATGACCAAATCATAAGCCACAAAGAAAAAAAAACAAAGGCAAAGACATGTTTATTTGTTGGTGTCTCTCAAACCATCTTCACAAGAATCATAACTCTCAAATCAGTGAAAGCAATTTAGGATTATTTGAGGGAAGAATACACTAGAGATGAAAGAATACGAAGCATGTAAGTGCTTAATTTAATCAGGGAATTTGAGTTGCAAAGGATGAAATATTCTAAGACAATCAAAGAATACTCGGATAAATTATTAGGTATTGCCAACAAGATGAGGCTGTTGGGAAGTGATTTTGCTGATTTTATAATAGTTGAAAAAATTCTAGCAATCGTGCCCGAGAAGTATGAAGCAACTATATCCTCATTGAAGAACACAAAGGATATGTCTAAGATCACTTTGGCAAAAACCCTACATGCCTTGTAGGCAAAAGAGCTGCAAAGGTTGATGAAAGAAGATCGTGTTGTTGAAGGTACTTTACCAGTCAAGCATCATAACGTTGGAACCAATAAAAATAAATACTTCAAGAAGAACTAGCCAATAAGAGGCGAAAACAGTGCAAACAACCAAAACAAAGGTAAGGGTTAAAGGAAAAATTACTCACCTTGTCAACATTGTGGAAAAATGGGTAACCTACCATTCAGATGTTGGAAAAGACCAAACACAAAGTGCAGTAGCTGCAATTAGCTTGGACACGAAGTTGTAATTTGTATAAGAAAATTTTAGCAACATGAAAGGGGATTTAGAGTGTCCCTTGAACATCAACATTGCCTTATCTATGACATTATTGGTCGAGAGGTTCTAAAGGTAAAAATGAGAGATAAAAGCTTCTCATTTGATCCAACACATAAGGAGCAGGCAACCTATCACACTCAAGTCAATCCCACAGAACTTTAGCACAAGAGACTTGATCATTGCCATCTTGAAAGAATGTTGAATATGAAGAAGAAAGACATGTCAAGAGGTATACCAATACTTTTGAATAATTTGCCAAATTGTAATGTTTGTCAATTTGGTAAACAAAATAGAAAGTCATTCTCTAAATCAGCTTGGAGTCATTCCCTAAATCAACTTGGAGAGCCTCTCAAACATTGTAGCTAATTCATACTGATGTGGTAGGACCTCAAAGAACACCATCACCACAAGGTAGAGATGTGCACTTCAATAAAGGTCAACAATGGGATTGGAAGAACTCACAAAAAACAATTGAGTCCTTTCACAACATTGAAGATAATTATCCTAGAGAGCAAACAACAAAACTATTGCAGAATGAATTAAAAGATGAACATCCAATTTGTGAACCTGCTAGCTACGAGGAAGCACTAAAAGATCCAAAATGAAAAATTGCAATGGAGGAGGAGATGTCTATGATATAGAAAAATAAGACATGGGAGCTGGTTGACAAGCATGAAGATAGAAAAAGTCATTAGAGTCAATCTTTGACCATAAGGAAAAAAAAAAGATAGACGGTAGTATCTGTTAGTGAATAAACCCTTTCACACCTTACAATCTCATCTCTCCTCCCCCCCTTTTCGGTCGTTTCTCCTCTTTTCTTTGAATCTTGCTTAAGTGTCGTATCCGCCTTCTCTTCCTCCTACATTCCCACTCTCAAAGTCTCTGACTCCAGAGAAAATGCAACAGAGTTTCTCCTCTCTTTCTTTCGTCCCCCCCTCACAGTGGGTTGTCACCCCTTTTTATAGGTCAACTCCTTTCTCTCAAGATCTTTCGAGGAGATATTTCTTTATTAATGGAGTGGTTCTCCCGAGGACCCTTGTCTTTGGCCACCAAACAAAGTTGTTTTTGCATATGTTTTGAATCATTTCATTTCATTTCATGCATATTCTTCCTCTATGCTATCTTAAATTGCTTTTTTATTTTATTTTGAGAGTCATCATTGTGGTGAAAATGGTAAGTGAGACACCAACAAACAAACATGTACATAGCTTTGCTTTCTTCATTTTTCTTTCTTTGTGAATTTTTATTTGGACCATGGCAAGATTTGTCTTACAGCAAAGAAACATCATAATCCTCTTAACATGA
Organism: Mucuna pruriens; assembly: GCA_025330945.1. Lineage (NCBI taxonomy): Eukaryota > Viridiplantae > Streptophyta > Magnoliopsida > Fabales > Fabaceae > Mucuna > Mucuna pruriens. The sequence goes on along the minus strand of JAENHJ010000016.1, from coordinate 6,604,906 downwards.
CTTCCTAAATATCTAAAGCCTCTAGATATAACTCGATTCTCGCTGTCCAAATATCATAACTTTCTCTATCAAAGATAAGAGGAGTAACTTGTGAAAAAATTATTTCAACTTCCATTTTCACAAATCCATAAGATAGCTCTTAATATCAATATGTTGGCTTTTTATAGAAAACTATTTTTTTTAAAGAATAGGAGATATGTTATGTAGAGGTGCTTGTTAAACTTTTATTCCTAAGCTATATAGAGTTAAAGTGTAACACAAAATTCAAAAATTAACATCATCCTCGTCTTAAAATTAAAGTGATAATATCTTAAATATAAAGGATAAAAATAATATATTTATCTTTATCTAAACAATATCCTAAAAACTGCATATATTTAGGAATAGTATTAACACATAGGGACTCTTGTGAGTAGTTCACGCACTAAAATACTTAGGAAACATGTCACTTTCACTCACATATATATATATATATATAGAGTCATGCAATGCTTATTTACAAGGATTATAGGAATTATATTAATTATATATGTCTTTTTTTGACTACATGAATTTTTTACATGAAAATTCAAATCGAATAAATGCAATGGTATATACCTCAAACTAGATAATATATATAATGTGAAGTTTATTATCTATCGAGATAGTAAGTTTACTATATCATTTTTATAAATTATTATTTTATTAGTATTAATTACTATTTCTAACTAGATAATTCTAATTTTTCAACATTATCCATCTCATCAACATGATCATTCACATGCGAAACTGAATTTTCAACTAGTAGGTTTTTTCATATATATTCTCCAACACCATCAGTCACATACACAATCTAGTTTTTAACCAGTGGACTTTTTTGGATATATACCTCAACATGGTCACTCACGTGCACAACAAAATTTTCAACACCAAGGTTCTTAAATAGGATGTATGCATCAATATTCATTTCATCAATTTTCTTTGTGTTCGAATGTTTATGAACCACACCCCTTAATGTTAATTACTACTTTCTCCACGCCACAATCAGTATATAACACATTGTGAATGGAAAATTATTGACTTATAATATCTAATCAAATACATGTCATAGGTGATAATTAATAATAATAATAATTATGATAATAATGATAATGATAATTACGATAACGATAACGCGATGATGGTAGTAGCCATGATAATGACTACGTTCAAAAATATATGATTTCTCTCGTTAACAAATGGTTAGATGATTGATCCTAAGACAAGAGAAAGACAAACAAATGAAATGAAACAATTCGAGGTGATCCTAAGACAAGAGGAGGACAATCACATTAAGGGCAACAAGATTAAAAATTTTAACCACTTCACAAGAGAGAAAAAAAAAATCTTTGTCGAACATTATTCCACTACTAAATTTTATTAATTTCTCATGTAAAACTTGTAAGCTATTTTATGTTTATTGTGATTAAAATTTCTATGGTTAATTTTAAATATTTTATGTCATCATTTTTTAAAAAATATAAAAACTAATTTCGTAATGCTAGAAAAAATTAAAATTCACCAATTTTAAAATGTTTGAAATAAATTGAAATTAAAATCATAAAATAATATTTTAAAATAGAAGATTTAAAAAAACTAAAAAAATGAAGTTGTGATCATTATTAATTAAAAATAAAAATAAAATCACTTTACTAATATATATATATATAACTAAAGTCGTATTTAACATTTCGATTTGTATAAAAAATAAAATAAAATAATAAAAAAGAAAGTCATATTCCACATTACAACTTTTATTATGAAAAAAAAGTGAATGAAATCGTGTTTGTGTTAGTGTGTACAAATTGTGTAAATATTAAAAAGATAATTCATATTCAAGTTTACAACTTTGATAAAAGGAATAATTTTAAAAGCGGAAAATGTATAAAAAACATAAATTGTGATTACATTTACAACTTCTAAATAAATAAATAAATATATATATATATATATATATATATATATATATATATAATTTATTTATTTTTAAAATCTACTCATTTCAATAGTTAATGAAAATTTTCGTTGTTCCTTAATAAAGAAGTCATATATAAAATTATAATTAAACTTCAACATGTTATAGGTACTTGTAAGTATGATTTTATCTAATTTTAGTTCTTGTAAATTTTTTTATCATTTTTAAACTCTGACGGTCATTTTTTAGTTTTTATCACTAATTATAATTAGTTTAGTTTTGACATGGTTAAAAAATAAATAATATTAATTGAGATAATTAAGATGATAAAGAATATTTTAAATTAAAATAATTAAATTATTTATATGTGTTTGATTCAATTAATGTATTTATCATTTCATATAAATAAGGTAATTAAATATAATTTATATTTATAATTTATTTTTAATATATTATGAACAATGATTTTATTTTTTAATATTATTTTATTTTCAATTCACTAATCTATTTTTAACATTGTATTTTTTATAAAATATATAATTTAATTATTTTAATATATTACTTTTAATTTTATTTTTATATTTTAATTTACTAATTTTTACTTATTTTAATGTAATTTATTTTTAAAATATATTTCAAGCAATAATTTTATTTCTAATGAAAAAAATGAATTGAAATATATTATATTAAAAGTAAATTATATTACCATTAATCAAAATTAATAAATTGAAATGTAAAAATAATATATTAAAATTAAATTATAAATTTATAAATAAATTATAATTTTTAAAATATGCAATGTTAAAAATAAATGAGTAAATTGAAAAATAAGAATAATATTAAAAGTAAAAAAATTACTGTTTATAATATATTAAAAAATAAATTATAAAATTAAATTATATATAATTATCTACCTTATATAAAATAATAAACACATTAATTCTACTAAAAAAAATTAAATAAATATATTATTTAATTGAGTTACCCGTCTAGAAATAATTTAATTATCTTAATTTAAGATGTTTTTTATTATTTAATAATCTTAATTAATATTATTAATTTTGATAGTTATATAGTGTTAATTAACTAAAATTAATAATAAAGACTAAAAATAATATTTAAAAATTTTCAAAAATATAGATAAAATATTTTATAATAAATAAAATAGATAGAGTCATAGAAATATAAAATGTATTTAAGTGTTATTATTTTACATGCACTTTTTTTCTTTACTTTTTATTAAAAAATGATAAACTTTTTGTTTACCTACAAGATACGAATAAGTATAAAAAAAAAAAAAAGTAACTGATTTCGATCCCATTCTTAATTCCTTAAATGGTAATTAACTATTTTATATACACTCTTTCATATAAATGCATCGTTTTGCACTTGCCTTTTCAGCCATCTCCTGGACAAATGCCTGAGGTAGAAACATCTAATAGTTGAGGTATCAAAACGGGATTGTTGGTAACTTTTGCAGTTGCGTGAAAGCGTTTTCTGCATTCAACGCATTCCGTTTTGGAGGTAACAGTGTTGTCATTGCCCACTCTAAAGAGCTTTCTTATTTTTAACTTTTCATTTGTACATGGAAGCTGTTAACATATATTAATTACCTTTACTATTGTACATGTTTTAAATTTCCTTGAAGAATCAATTAAATCTCCTTGCTCAGATTAAAATCCACCTTCTCACCCGTAGCAGAATAATGAACACGGCAAATTTTCAGTATTGCTGTAAAATGAAAGTTGCATTAAAAAAGTAAAAAAAAAATGAGAATAATTATAATAATAAGCATATTAAATAATAGAAGAGAGAAATCGATCTTCACAAACTTCAGCAAATAATAAACACATGATTTTATTTATGACAGAAATATCTTCCACCCTCCCTCATGCCCACTTGGTCCCTCTTGGGGGATGCCAATTTATTAAACCGATTGCTTCTTTTAACTTTTCCTTGTACTGTACATGTCTTGCAACTTTTTGACAATCCTTCTAACTTTTTGAGTTTGTAGAACTTGTATAAGGTGGTTACAAAACTTACAATGAAAAAGAACAATCATAATAAATGTGTACAGAATGAGACTATAGAAAGGACTGCCATTATCCTACCAATTGGATATCCTTTCCTCGTGCAGGAGTGGGTCTCTACTTTAATTTATTCCTTATTGAAAATATTTTGGCTGTTTTGTTTTGACACATTCCAATTAACTTAGTGCTTACACCCGTTAGGCAGTAATGGAGGGTCTTTTATCTTTTATGGTTCTTCCAATCATCCAATGCGCTTTTGAGAAGTGTTTAGGCTCTACATTCACCACTTTAACTACCACAAGTCCTCTCTGGATAGCTTTGATCTTAAAATAAGGAAATATATAATTAATCCTCACCGCTAAGATATTATCTTAAGTACATCAGCAGAATTAATAATGTTAACCTCCAAAGTAAAACAAAGTAAATTTGGGGGTCTCCATGTCAACTTGTTTTGCAAATTGTAATGTTAGTTTATTATATAAGGAAACTACAATTGTCCATATGTATTTTGTCCTAGCTTTAAAAAGATGGTCCGAAAAGTCAATTATCTGTTGCACCATTTCTTTCTTCTTTTTCTAGCATTATTCTCCCCTTTATGTGGAGTAGAATATATATGCATGACAAAACCAAAACAAGGCTAAAGTGAATCACTTTCTTCAATCGCAATTTACTAAGCTCTAATCTTTTTAGATACTATTTATGAAGTCGGAATTCCTCTGCATATAACACATGCTATTTATGTGTTACTTAACCATAGCTGGCTAATCTGCAGCCATATACCGACACTACCTTACCCTTGACCCGACCTTCATATATATATATATATACCCTTACTAGTAAGTTTATAATAAAACTAACACATAACGAATCTTTATTTTGATTTGGTTGGTGAAAGTATAACAACTACGCAGTATTGGCTTAAATATCAATTAACATCGAAATCGATCACTACTATCAGATCTTCAAACGGCAGTGATAATATCATCCCTCACCAGCCGATGATCATGGTATCCAGTGTTTTTTATACGAGATGCACTAATTTAAAAATACTATAAGATGAGTATTAAAAATTTCACGTCAATTAAAAAATTGTCCGGATAGAATATATAAAAAGAAATCTCATTTTACAAATCAATTTCATAAGATTGAATTAAATTTAAAATTACATTATAAGATAATAACAAGTTTATTGTAACAATTATTATTATCAAATTTTTATTAAACTATATACAAATGTTTATTCATACAAATAAACTTAACATCTTGCTGTTCAAGTAATAAGATGCTAAAATAGTACTCTTCTAAAAATGTAGGTGGGAATATATTAAAACAAGACCATCAAATTTCTTCCTTCATCACTTTTTGCTAATGATCAAAAGAGGCGTATATTACATATATATGCTCGTACAAAATATTGAGTCTGTTTTACTTCTTTTTTATGTAATAGTGAAACTTAGGCATGTGGATCTTATGCACAAAAAATAATTAACAATATAACTTATATACATTATTTTCCAGGATGTCCATGCCGTCACAAACTTAATTATCTTTTATGTGTTCAATATCTTCAACTACACGTGTGGGGGTAGAGAGGAAGAGATTATGTGAAGTGGAAGCAAATATCTTTGGCTTGGTTAAAAAACAAACTTGTATCTAAATTTCTTTTATGGGTGCGTATGTCGGTATGTGTGTGTGTGGCATCCTAAGGTTCACGTATGATGATTACCTTGTGAGTGAAGAAAAAATTAGAAAAGAAAAAGACAAGGCCATGGAGTCAAAGACAAGACGGCACCCATCTTTTTCTCAATCCCTCAGGTCCCTCTCCAAACCGTTTTCTACTAGACTCATCAACCAATTCTCTCTCTTACTCTTCCCTATTTTGTAAGCAAACCCCTCAACCATTACCATCATTATCATCATCATTCCCACCCTACGAAACTTGTTTGTTATTTTTCTCTCTCTATAAATCCTTCTCTTATATTCTTACATCAGACTCGTTGGAAGAGGAATTGAAATTGGCCATCAGTGGAACACTGGGGTCAGGATCAGGTTAGTGTACAATGAGGAAGCCCGAGGTATCTGGAAAAAACAACTCCAACAATAACAAGCTTAGAAAGGGGTTGTGGTCACCTGAAGAAGATGACAAGCTCATGAACTATATGCTAAACAGTGGACAAGGTTGTTGGAGCGATGTGGCCAGAAATGCTGGTCTTCAAAGGTGTGGCAAAAGTTGTCGCCTTCGATGGATCAATTACTTGAGACCTGATCTTAAACGAGGTGCATTCTCACCACAAGAAGAGGAACTCATCATCCATTTCCATTCCCTTCTCGGAAACAGGTCCACTTACCCCTCTTTACTACCTACATATTCATGTTCTCTCCTTTAAACTCATCCATTTTATTACCATATTTGGATCCATGCATCATTAACATTACCACATGCCGCTGCTGCAGGTATGTATTATATAATTGTAAACAACCCAAATACGTACACGCGTGCGCGTATCTCACATATTTATCATGCAAATCCAAGTAATAAGTGTATTTGAGTCTGACATCTCTAACATGTAACACCCACTAGCCGTCGTCTTTATTTGAAAAAGTTAAAGGGAGATAGATGCATATGATTGACTTATATGTTTGAAAAGTAAAAAAGAAAGAGTTGTAATAAATACTATTTCAAAATTCTTTTTTTGTTATACAGCTACTGGGGTGGGTGGGGTTGATTTAGATGAAATGTATGAATAATTTGTGAAGAGTTCTTATGTGCCATCATTTTCCTATAAAAAAAATGCCTATATCAAAAAGTATGCAAGAAAATCCACTGACATACATGCTACACCCATCTTATGCAGAAACAGTACTTATTCCAAGATACCTTAGCATTTACAATAAGATGGACAAAATTTTCAAAATGGTTTTGTTAAGTCTTTCAATGTCAAAATCTAGCTCTTAGTCTAAGATATGGCAAAAATAATTCAAAGTTAAAAAATACATGCACAACATGCATTAAATATAATATAGATATATATAAGTCTAGGCGGCTCCTTGTAGAGGACAAAAGGACAATTGAAAACAATATATAGGCATTGCAATTTGTCTGTATTTGGACTTCGAGTTGAAGGCACTCCATCATTTGAACCGCTTAAAAAAATTATACATTGCTTCCATTAAAGCATGCATTACGTTTTTAGTAACCCACCAAACTCAATTAGTTTGTGTTATGTAGCATTGTACCAAGCTGACAAATATTCAATTTTACATGTTTCACTTTTAAAGATGGTCTCAAATAGCGGCACGTTTACCCGGGCGTACTGACAACGAAATTAAGAATTTTTGGAATTCAACAATAAAGAAAAGACTCAAGAACATGTCGTCTACAACCTCACCAAATGCAAGCGAGTCCTCATATGAGGCTAACAAAGACCTTAATATGGCAGGGTTTACGACTTCTTATACCCAAGATCAACATGCTGATTTTATGCCTATTTTCAGTTCATCATCTCCATCACCATCCATGCATGCCACAGTTCTCAATTCCATAATTGACAGGTTGCCTATGCTAGAGCATGGACTAAACATGCCAGCTGCTGGTGGATTCTTCAACGGTTCACGGTCATGCTTCTCACAAAGTGGAGTTGACAACAAAGCCTTTTATTTCGAAAATGGAGGAGTATTTGGAAGTGTAAATACTGGGGCAGAAGGGGACATGTATTTTCCTCCTCTAGAGAGTGTTAGCACTACTTCTGACCATAACCTTAAAGTGGAGAGTACAGGCAACACAGATACTAACAATAGTTACTTTGATGACATAAACAGTATCATAATTAATAATTGCAACGATAAGAGAGCTGAAAATAGGGCTGGGGTGGAGAATTTATTTCAAGAAGAGTTAACCATTGGAGAATGGGACTTGGAAGAGTTGATGAAAGATGTTTCATCCTTTCCCTTTCTTGATTTTTCAAACTGATGATCCATTAAGTATTCTCTCTTTTCCTTTCTTAAGCCTTCTGAGGATGTGCCTGCTAGTCATTATTGGAATCAGTACTTTCATATACATATTTCATTGGTCTTATTAGGTACACTTAGTGATCTTCTAGAAACCTTGTAATTTGTATTTTTCCGCTATACTGGAGTAGAAAATTGCCGATTAATATGGTAGGTCCACAAAAATAAAAGTCAATCATGTATATCATATCTGCAGGATTGGTGATCATGTAATTAGTCTTGCAAATTTGTCATCTTGATGACATTGATGAGGTCACTTTGTATCCCCATGTAGTTATTTACAATAATTTGTCATACTTGTGAATTAGATGTGAATAGATTGTCAAACATATTTTTTTTTTCTATTCAAGTACTGTGTAGATAAGTAATATATACTTACATATATTGTTTACTGGGAGCTGCTTATTGGTATGAGTAATATTTTTTAAATTCCTAATCTCATTATTTATTTTTAGATTATTATTTAATTATAAATTATTATCTACAGTAAAATTGTTAATTATAATAATAACTATTTAAAAGTCAAAATATAATTTTTAATGAGTGAAAAATAAAAAAATATATTTATATTAACAACGTGTATTTATTAAAAAAAATTATCTTTTATTTTTTTTCACATCACATATTACATTTATTCTTCTCTTTCTTTAATTTTATTTTTTTCCATATATCATGTTTCTATTGATATTCAATTGGAGTTACTTAAGAAATGATAAGAAAAACGAACTGATATATTATTGATTAAATTAAGAAAATAAAAAGAAAAGCTTGGATTTGACTGAAATCAATGGTCCAATATTATTGAATCGTTTTAGTCACATTTTATTCAACTAAAATTCGCACTATGCAACATTATTGTTGTTTACTTGCCCTGGGATGTACAAAACCACAAATATATAGTGATAAGTTTGTAGTACAATACTTTTTTATAGATCATATATCTTCCCCTATCGATCCCCTTAATTTATTCCAATTGAATGCCATTAAGATCATAATGCTGAATGATTCTGCTTTTTGAATTTTGCAAACAACAATCAGATTTGCGTTTATGCGTTTATAAAATATATATGTCCACCACGATAATGAATGAATCATGGTTAAAGGGTACTTAGTAGGATTAGTGTTTAATTGGTGGGTTTTTCATCATATTGTATGAAAGTTAGTTTAAGCTAAGCAGTTGAATTCTAACAGTAATTATTATAACAGCTTTGATTTTCAACTTTTGAAGATAACTAATGTAACTATAATGTTAAATAATAACTGCAACGAGAAATTTGATGTTGTGAATCGATTGGTATGATGAAGTGAATTTAAAGCAACTTAATTTGAAATGACACGTTGGCTTGCCGACGGGAAGATCAGGGAAGGGAGAGTGATTTACGGTATCATTTCCCATTGGAATATTAACGCCCCATGCCATAATTATCACGTATGTTTCAGAATTTTTTTAACCTACAAACACAATCAAAATCAACATGATAACAAACAAAGCCCGGGTACGGTAAACGAATCACATTGGTCTTACATTTTTTTAAACTAGAAATTAACGAAAGGAAATTTTAGGTTATGCTCATGTGTCACCAGTAAGAAACAAATAATTAACTTTTGTTTTGATGCGCCCGAAAGTCTGATGGTAGTTAAAGAGTGAAAGTAAATGATAATTTATGATGTTTTTTTAATCTATCAAAACTTTTTTAAGATAAAATTATGATGATCAAGAATAAACGAAATAGATAATATCTTTGAGACTGTTATTCTAACTATGTCAATATACTCTAGTGATATTAATAAATTTAAAGTCCAAACATTAATACTAAAATGAATGTCTAGTTAAGTTACTTTATCATTTATTCTCTATTATTAAATTTGTTTCGATTCACCAAAAAAATTTATGATGCTTGAACATTTTTATCTCAACTATTCGAATTAAATATAAAGTTGTATATAAAGTTAACAAGATTAATATAAACTAGTTGTATTACATAGTTGATATTATTACTTATTTAGACAATGTTATAATTTATAACTCCAAACTTTTTCATTATGTTTGGAAAAGCATAAAAGAAAAGGAAAGAAACGAAGGAAAAAAAAGGAAATACACGTTTATCTTAAAATTTTATTTCCTTTAAAATAAAGAAAAGTTTGAGAGGATATAAAAAATAAACACAACACTCATCAAAATTCTTGCTTTCCAATTTAGAAAGAAAAATATGAAAAAAAAACTTAAAATTAATAAAATTACTATTATATTTTTTATGAAAATAAATATAAATAAAATTACTATTTTATTTTAAAGAATAAAATAAATATTTTTTAAGTTATTAATAATTTTAAATTTATCTTTAACTCTATCTTCAGTTTTATTGATTTTTTATTTTTCTCAATAACTTTTTTTTATTATATAGTATAGATATTTACTATAAATAAATAAATAAAAATTTTACATTTTTTATTAACAGGTAAAATAAATATTTTAAATTTATCTTAAATTTAATGTGATGTTTATTTTTTATATATTTTTATTCTATTTATTATATTTCTTTTATTTAAAGATATTTGTATCATTTTATACATATACTTTCTTTCATTCTTTTTCTCTTATCAAACAATTAAATAATTTTCTCATTTTTTACTTTTCTTTTTCTTTTTCTTGTTCTCATTTTCTTTTCTTTCACTTTCTTTCCTCCATCTTTATTTAATAAACCAAAGCAAGCATTCGTCTCTACTTCCAGCTCAAATGTTACAATAAATTTTTTATTTAATATACTTTTTATAAAATATTAGAAAATTTTGTAAGATGTAGCATAATTATTGTATAAATTAAATTTATACTCACGTTTTCTATAGTGTAATTATTGCATTAGACTTCTGGTAGTGTCGATGTGACGACTCCAGACACATTCAATGGCTGCTTGTGCAAGATGAGAGAATAGTCCGAATGTGTAAAAGTAACAATAATCATTACAACTTTTTTTTCATTTAATTGCTAGCAAGATATTAATGTTTGGTAACGTGACATTGTTTTCAAGTAACTTTAGCCAATTATATTAGCACAGACAAAAATCCGCAATCATGAACCTTCGTTATCTCTGAAGTTGAAGCCAATTTTATCTATTAAAAGATGAAAGAAAAATGCCAAATGGTTTTCCTAGGACTAAGAAAATAGAAGAAAAAATATTTAATAAAGAAGTATTTATTATGTTAAAAGTATCTAAAATTTATTTTATTTTTATTTTTAAAATAATCGAAAATATTTAATGTCATATATTAAACATTTCTGTATCAATATCTTTAAAGCCCTTGTTAGTAAGATCTAATATAAAATAGCACTGTTGTTTTGCACGAAATGTTTCGTATATAAGGGCACCTCAACCCATTTACTGACGATCCTAGTATACAATAAATTATCATTGACCTTCATACTTAGGTGTATTTAGTTTTCCACACGAACTACTGGTGTTTAACATATCCACCTATCATAAATAATTCTTGTACAAAATAAACCTGTTATATATTTAACTTGCAATTAGTTTGTTACATGTACTATTATTGTTTGTCGGTAATTACATTTTTAAAAATAATTTATAGTGTTTTAAGCATTCAAAAAGAGGCATAGACCATTTATAAAAAAAAGAAGATAAAGTTTTTAATCTTACTTAATAACTATGTCCAAAATCTAATTTTAATAAACTCCATAACAATTTTACCGTCACCGATAACCATATATTAGGTGAGTTAAAATATATAAAATGATCGTAAAAAAACTAACAGGTAATCTTTATGTCATTTTGTACGATTCTTTTCATACAAACAAACATTTCCCAATATAAAAATATAAAAAATATATATTACCTCATATTTAAGTTTGTAATGAAAATAGAGAGAGAATATACGTGTGTATAAAATTATGTAACTATAATGATATATGTATCACTCACAAAATAAACGACAGTATTATTGCCCAATAGATGTCGCTGTCCACTTGTCAGCAAGTGAGTGATGGGGGGACAAGAGAAATAATAAAACCAAAAAGCATGTAAGACTCGTCGCCTGAGAGATTCGAACTCTCGCGGGGAAACCCCATGTACTTAGCAGGCACACGCCTTAACCACTCGGCCAAAGCGACTTGATGGTGTACTTTCTACAGTATAATATCTATAGCTTATTTTAAATCATTCCTAAAGGGAAACAGAAGTTTGTACCATAATAAAATAATACTCCTTCCTTATCCTTTTGCAAAAACAGAATCAGATTAGAGGTGATTAACTTTTATAAATACTAATTTAGAATATTTCTTGTATTAATATTATTTTTATATTCAATCAAATAGGAGGTGAGAAATATTAATGTCTTAACCTATTTAAAAATTTAACTTTGTTTTATATGGAAAAAAATTTGAAACCTTACTTTGTCTTTATATATATATATATATATATATATATATATATATATATATATATATATATATATATAATTAAAACAATAGATATATTATTCATTAGAGGAATTATCATAGTGTTTGGTTGGAGAAAATGAAAGATAAGAAAAGAATTTTTATAAAGTTTTGTTATTTAATTTAATTTTTAGGACCGAATGGGTGGAGAGCAGCAAAATCTCTCATTTTATTTTCATCCAATTTCCCTACAATAGTAGGAGATTTTTGTTTCCATCTAAAAATTATAAAATATAAAAGTATATTAATTTTTAAAATATATCTTTTACTCTTTGTGAATTAAATAAGAAAATTGTTATATCTTTTCTTTTCCTCTTAACTAAACAAGACGTAAAAATATTAAAGTATAAAAATATTTTAAAAAATAATAAGAATATATCACATTAAGGATAATTTAAAAATATATAAATTTAGGATAATTCAATTATATTAATTAATTTAACTAATTTTCTTCATTTTCTTAATTCTTTTAATTATTATTACTTAATTGAATTTTATAGAAAAAAAATCCGAGGGTTAATCATTTTCATTGGATTTTCCATTTTTATTTAAAAACACCAGCACCTTGATTGAAATTATTATAGAATTAAAAAAGGCACACGATTAAATTTTTGTAAATCATCATATGACTTTTTATTTTTTGTCAAAATAAATAAATAATGGATGAGAATTCAGTTGTAATTTTTTAAAAAACATTTTCTCTCGTCCGCTAATTAAAGAGGCAAAAGCAAAATAATTCTTGGGTAGTTGTCCTTCTCAATCCATCGATTATCCTGGCTCGACGAAGTTCAATAATGTATGTTTCATTATTATATGAATGGCATGTTTATTTTGTCTGCACATTGTCATTTAATTTGATTCCATTTGCAAATTGCTTTCTCATCATTCTTTATTGTATGTATGCTAATATATAGAAATACTTAAAATTGCAGCATTGTGAAGGATGTAAGTAGGTAGCTATCATTCCTCGTTCAATCATAATGCATTGTCTATGTATAAATTAATAAAATTATAGAAGAAAGAAATTGAATAAATGAAAAATGAAAGTATGGAAAGAAAATGTGAAGTTCGTTTTGCGTTGCATGGATCTTTCTATTGCGTTAAACGTGTTTTTCTTCTTTTATTATTTTAAAAATACTTGTATAAAAAACAGGGTCCATTAACATCAAGTATATGTCTTATTGTCTTAATAAACTTAATTCCTTTAATAACAATGTATACTGAATTTTAAATAATTTAGATGTTGATAAATATGTAATTTATTACTAACAATTATTTATTTATATTTAAAATAAAACATTATATATTAAATAAACCAATACAATGAAATATCAAAATATATATATATATATATAGTTGCTGGCCATTTATTGCCTCATTGGAGTGGTCATGAGTGCATGCCGTTGCTTTTTTATGAAACATCGTTCTCACAAACTAGAAAACTCGAAATGACAAAATTATTTATACATAAAATAGAATATATGGGAGTTGACGGAAGACGTGTTAGGATTTCTTTTTCACGGGATGAAAGGAGTTTTATTGTTTACAAAAACTTGAAGCGAGTTAGTTTTACTCTTATTAGAATTATGACAAACTTTTAGGTTTAATGAGGGTTTATAAAAGTAGTTACATGTTCTGTATCAACAAGATTTTCACAAAAGAATTCAAACTCAATTTCTTTTGTAATATAAGTCTTATCGTTATCAATCGAATCAATATTTATTGTGTAAATTTATTTATTAAATAAGATGGGGTAGATTCAATTCAATGGAGACAACTTGATATTTGAAATAAGTTTTGTATTTTAAATTATTTAAATCAAAATTTAATCTAACTAAATATTGAGAAAATATTTTATATACTACAAAATAAAAATATTTACATGATCAAGAAATTGTCATATAATATTTTATTAATTAATCGTGTATATATAAAAATTAAATTTTAAAACATTTATTAATAGAATTTGTTTTCGTTAATTATTTTTTATATTTTATTTTAAATACACTAATAAATATCTATAAATACTAATAAATATTTGTAAATATTAGGGATAATTAGCAATTGTGCAAGTTTGAATATGATATTATAGGAATCGTCTTTATATACATATGCTTGAAAAAAAAATCTCATCTCTAAACTTATAATCTCTAAACTTATAACATGTAGATAATGACTTTAGTTTCTATCCCAATAAAAGTATGAGTACTTAGATCAGTTAGATGTTAACTCGTATCAACATTTTATTCAAAAGATGAAATTATAAGACGGTCACAATAACAATGCATTATTGCCATAAAGACAAAAACATTACATGATAACAATAAAGACTAAAACAAAATAATTTTGAAATTAAAAGATTGAGTCCTTAACATATGATTTATGAATTGTGATTGTAAAATTAAATTTTTTTTTCTTTTACAATAATGACAATAGATTAAAACTTATATCTTTATCCAAATTACTCTATCCACGTAATTATTAAGCTAATCCTAGTAAAAATTTGTTTTTTATGTTTTAATAGGTAATTATCCTTAGTAACCTTTTTTATACATATATTTACTAAATTTAGGTTCAATTATCACGTGGATATTTGTTGAACCGACAAGTACTTACATGAAAAATAGACACACTACAACCCGACATAACTGATTTGCCTTTGACACGTCAACAAGGCATGACCTAAGCGCACAATTTTGTCTAAACAAGGATCTTGGGGCTCTTGACATCAGTTAAAAGGAAGAAATCATAGGGATGAGGATAATACATGTGGCTAACCCTAAACCCTAAATCTGATGCAATGGTGAGCTCAAGCATAGCCTATAAAAGGCCCAAGCACGAAGGAAAAGGGGATGGAAGTTTGGAGATCAAAATGTTGAAGGTTGAGAATTGAGAGAGTGATATTTTTCTAAGCATAGTAGTTGAGAGCTGAGAGCAACCTCTGAGACTTAAGAGTGTATAAAGCGGAACCTGAGGAGAATCATCCGTGAAAGTTGAAGGGTAGAGGATCATCAACTTCAGGTTAGTCTCTGATATTCAACAAACAGACATTTCCATAGGTCAAATGTAGAATAGCTTAGTATACCATAAGCTGTGAATTCACTTCTCAACTTATAGACTTCCCACACCAAGCATCAGTCATGTATACATCGTAGCCAAAATGTAATGGACAGACAACTGGACCAAGGTGGTAGTGGTCATCCTTTAAATTATTACAATTAAACCCAATATACTTCTCCACTTAGGCTAATTCCAGACTGATCCTGGCTCCACGTAACCGAGGACTACATTAACTCCAACCCCTATATCACATACATCACAAAATCACTGAGTTGACACTGTACCTAACTGACTCGATCTCGGCCATCTTCCTTATTCGATTGGCCGAGCCGATCTCGGCATCCTATGCTGAGTTGATCTCGACCCCCCTCCCAGTATTTATCCTCAAACTCCCCAGCATCTACCCCACCTTTTCAGTTATATTTCTCTCTAAACTGTCGTTCACACCAATCTAATCATCCATACCATCAAGGAACCTTTGGACACCAAAAGGATAGTTCATCCCTCTCCACCTAATCATCTAGAATCCAGAACTATGTGGACTTTGATTTCTCTGACAAAAAGAGATATGTAGGAGTAAGATATATACTTTTGTCAAGTTATCCATCCAAAAAAACCAAAAACATTTCACATTCACTTCCTGTAAATATATTCCATTTTTAGAAAGGCATCAACGCATCATAAGAGTCATTTTCGTTCATGGTTAAGGTAACTATTTTGTGATAGGCGTGTGTGGATATCGTGTGATCCCTACGCATAACCAACTCCTAAGCCTGTTCTCTTATTTAAGACCAGTCTTATCCACCTAAAGGTTTCTTGACATTTTCCATAAAAATGTCAATGACAACTCCATCTTTCATGTTCCTTCCTCGAAAGAGACTCGAACCAAACTACTAATCTTCACTGACACTGCATCACCATTTAGGTCACGACAATTATCTTTGCTATTTCGATACTATTACTTTACTATTAAAATATATTACTTATTTTCGTCTTCGTTCCTTGTCGCTATTTCACAAGTAACAAATTCAATGGACAAGAAACACAAAATTAATAACACATGTACCTATAGCTGATAATTTTTTAAAACATAAATAAAATATGCAACATTAGTTTTTAATCTAAGAACGTCAAGTGTAATCATTATTAACTTTATGATGAAAGCTCAATAATTATCCTAAATTTTTATAGTTGCCTCGGTACTAAATAGTCATGTTGGGTACTGAATTTACAATTCTGTATATATCACCAAACTATTCGTAAATTATTTAATGAGTAGAAAATGTTGATGAATAAAAAAATAACCAAATCATAAATAATGTATCAAGAGTTTTTAATTTTTAACCAAGTCAAAGTTGAAGCTATGGTTAATTTTCGGGTCTTTCACATTGAAGACATAAAACAGAAAATCATTCTCAAGTATTTCCCATCCAGCCTGTTAGACATAGGCCCAATTACTTTCCCAGAGATATGAAGTGTAGCCTAACTGGTGAAATATACGGAATAAGCCCACAAATTAAAATAATAGAGACTATATGTGGATCATCTTTTAGAAGAAAAAAAAATCTAATGTTTCTACACCCAACTTTGAATTTATTAATTATTATAAGTGTACAATACTATGATTGATTATAGCTTTAACTATAACAACTGTTTGAATAACTTTACGTTTCAAATAAAATGTTATGAAAAGAAAAACTTGATTTCCTAGGTATTATACAAAAATAACGTATATAACTTTTTTATAAAACATAAAATAATTTTATATTATGATAAAAATAAATTTTCTAGCATAAATATAAAAGAAAAATGTAAACAAAGTATATAATGATCGCATATTTTATATTTGTTTTTTGATATTTTAATTACAATAGAGTCCAAATAAACTGGATTTGTATTGACTGCTATCATGGTTCGTACGGTCGCTACAATCAGCCATGAAAAATCTTGTACGTTAGCATAGCTATGAAAAAAAAGATAACTACATTTAATCAAATTAAAACTGAGTTTAGTGCCTTAAACAATATCTTATATTTTAATTTTGTTGATAAAATAAAAATATAGTTGAAAGAGTGGAATTTCACTAAATGTGATTAATCATATTGTTGAACAGAAATTAATTATTGTCAAATTCTTTGCTCTTTGCACATATACTATTATAAAAACAAAAGTTATGAAAAAGCTAAATATGCAAGCTGGCCAAACAGTCCCTATGTCAAAGCATTTTGTTTTAACGAGGTCGTTTATTGAACCCCTCATGCGTGAAACTCCCTCCAAGCTCCATAGACACTAGCTTCAACTACATCAAATATTCTTTGGACCAAAACAAAAAGAAAAAAATAATTGCCCAATAATGATTGCAACTTGGAATTTTAGTCAACGTATATGCCAATTAATGTTGCTGTGTTCCTTGTGCACACTACATTTGCAATATCTCTTTATTATTTGTGTATATCTGCTTGTCTATAAACACTACGAGGTTACTTTTTCTTTGGCAATTTTCACTGTTCAAGAGTGCAATTGGAATTTTTTTGTTTTATTTCAAGCTGGCTGGCTGGAAAATTTACAATGTAGACACACTAGCTGAGAAAAAAATTCCAAGTGTTTTCTACCAAGCTCAAGTGTTCACATTCAATGTAGAAAATTTCGACTTTTGTTGAAATCTCTCAGAATTCTCATGTGTGGCCATGGCAAGCTTGCAACAGTTTTCACTTGGGTTCTCTCCATATCTTAATGATCCCATTTTTTCCTAGGACAGATCTACTTTTACAGGTTTGGGACAGTCCCCACAAATTTTAAAATTTTTCTTAATATAACGTACGGTAAAAAAAAAGTTAATTTATAATATAAATATTACTCTACAAATTTATATAAATAAATATTATTTTCACAAATTAAAACTTTAAATCGGTTACTAATTATAAAAGACATAAGTTAAAATATATCGTCAAATTATAAATCATTTGATAAATTTGTTCACTTTTGCTATAATAAAATTTATATCAACAAAAAATTATAATTAAAGGATAGTAACTACAAAATTCTTTACTTATTATGTGTTAATTTATGTCCGGCTCATAGCCATATTATGTGCTCGGAAGACATTTCTTTATATATATTCAGACATTATGTGCTCATAAGACATTTGATCATGTTTTAGTACTGCAAACTTTAATACCAAGGCCATTTCCACGTCGGCAGGCCTCCTTTTCATATAATCAATAGTGCATGGCCACATCTTAATTAAAATAAATGTTAGAATTTTTTGGTTTAGACTTTTATTGATTGAGAGATTTAATTTTATAAAAAATAGTTTAAATTAATATTTTTTATATTTTTCTCAAAAACCTATACAATTATGCGATTTATTATTAATTTAGAAATCACCATGTATATTATTGTATAGATATGTTTATTTGTTTATAGTTGAATTAATAAGTGTATTAGATGATGATAGATATCAAGTACCCAAAGATTCATAAATCATAATAAATGAAAATTAAGATTATCTTCATTGTAAGATTAAAATTCTCTTCCCATTCTTAACACTTTGATTAATGAAGTATTCTGGCTAAGGATGTGAAAATCACGTTGATTAAAATTCTCTTCCCATTCCCTAAACCCAAAAAAAATATATAAATCAAACAAAATCAACTTGATTTTTACATTTTTGCCCTAGTTAAATCTTCCATTTTGCTAACTCGTTTCTATAAATTGATAAATCCTTATTTTTGAAATAATATTTCCAAGAGGTATGAAAATTATTCCAATATAAGTTATAGAATATATTTAATCAGTTCTTACAAATCAAGCATGTTGGCTTATTGCAATTGAAGTGTGGTAATTTAAATGCTTTTAAAATTATAAATTAATATAAACATAAAAAATAAATTTAAATTAAGATAAATCAATCATACTGTATATATTATTATATATACAATTAATAATAAAAATTTAAATAATAAAAGTTTATGTGCTAACCTCGCATGTTCAAGTTATTATAGTTTTGGCAATAAATATTTATTTTACTTCAAAAAATATTTTTTGTTGAGTTAAAAAATGAGTTTAAATCAGTTATCTGTCAAATTTTACCTGTTTTTTCTAACTAATTTGATTATTCTTTACCAGTCTAATTTTATGTTTTTTTTATAATCAACAAAATGATCATTTCATTAATTTTTAATGATTTTGTTAAGACAGATATTCAAGAAATAAAGAAGTTATTAAAATGAAAGAAAATAAATATTTTTATCCACTTTTAACATCAGTTAATAATTAGTCTTTTAATTAATTTAACAATTATGGTATAATATTTTTAATGATTTTGTTAATATTTTTTATATTAAAATAAAGATTCATATTATTAGAAAATAAAATATTTGTTACATAATAATTAATAATTATAAAAATCATCTATTCCTTTTATATCTCATTAAAATGTTATATTTCTTTAAAATATTTAAACAAAACCATCTAATGAATAACGTTGACGTTTATTCAGATGAATGAAAAAACATAGAAAAATAAAAATATTAATAATGATGTATTTTCTTTTATTTAATAAAAATAAAATTTTAAAATTTATTTTCGATTAATTTTTCTCTATAAAACATAGAAGCTAATGTCTTGAATATAAAAATATTATTATACATTTATTTTTTTTTCTTCTCATTTTTATTTTATCTCTCCTTTTTTTATTTTCATCGCTATTATTTATTATTTTTTTGGCAAAATAAAAAAATATAATACAAATAATAAGATTAGAACTTAAAATTAATACTTCTTACACTTTTCCCTATTATTTATTATATCTTTTACTGTTTCTCACTCTTTTTATTTTTTTTCCTTTTATCTAAGTCTTTCTTACCTATGCGTTCATTTTTTTTTTTTTTAAAGGGACTACTCCTTTGAACTATTTCTGATCAACCATAGTCAGCATTTGATTCAGAGACGAAAAAATCTATAATTGGCAATAGTGACTTTTGAGCGTTGGGTTTTTCAGTTTTTTGTTTCTAAAAGAAGTTTGTGCCCTTTTGGACGCTCGGAAAGCCCAAAGGGTTAACACACGCAACAAAGAACTTAATCTTCTGTTTCGGAGCCATGCCATCATCACGTGTTCATGCACTCCATTTCAGCAAAAGCAACAATCCGACATGGACAATCACCCATTCACATATCGCCACGTGCCCTCTCACTACCCCCGTGGGATGAGTAGAACAAAATAAGATCTCATTATTTTCCCTCTCTCTTTCTTGTGGCGGAGATATCGACATCTCAGACGTCAATCACAAAGCTAAAAAGGCAAAACCCACAGAAGCCACCAATTCCTCACCAACAAACAACGCCGCATATTCCACACCCAATCTCTACCGTCCGCTCCAAATCCAACGCTCCACAATCAAATCCCCCTCGCAGTAGATCACATAATGCAACTCTATTAAGCTCCGACACCGCCACCTCACCAGATCCCACTCCCACCAACCATGGCCTCCGTAGCACTCTCCACCACCCTACCGCCGCTCCAACTCCGCCGCAACTTCACCACCTTCAAACCAAACCGCTTCACTTCCATTCCACCGTCCCCACTCAAATCAAACTTCCACTCCTCCATTTCCTCCGTACCATGTTTCTCACTAAAAAAACCAAACGTCATTTTCAATCGGAGACTCCCCGCTCTCACCGTTAGAGCCTCCGCAGCCTCCATCACTCCGTCACCGGCGCCGGCACCGGCTCAGCCATGGCAAGGCGCTGCCATAAAACCGCTATTAGCCTCCATAGCGACGGGGGTAATCCTCTGGTTCACTCCCGTTCCTGCCGGCGTCACGCGCAACGCGTGGCAATTACTAGCGATTTTCTTAGGCACAATCGTCGGCATTATAACCCAACCCTTACCCCTCGGCGCCGTGGCGATATTAGGGTTGGGCGTTTCGGTTCTCACCAAAACCCTACCGTTCGCCGCCGCGTTCTCCGGCTTCGGCGACCCCATCCCCTGGCTCATCGCCCTCGCGTTCTTCTTCGCCAAGGGCTTCATCAAAACCGGCCTCGGAAACCGCGTCGCGTACCAGTTCGTGAAGCTCTTCGGTAGCTCCTCGCTAGGGTTAGGTTACAGCTTGGTCTTCAGCGAGGCGCTGCTGGCGCCGGCGATTCCCTCGGTGTCGGCGAGAGCCGGTGGGATTTTCCTCCCCCTGGTGAAATCTCTGTGTGTGGCGTGCGGCAGTAACGCCGGCGACGGGACGGAGAACAGATTGGGGGCGTGGCTGATGCTGACTTGCTTTCAGACTTCGGTGATTACGTCGGCGATGTTTTTGACGGCAATGGCGGCGAATCCGCTGTGCGCGACGCTCACTCTGAACTCGATTAACCAGACGATTGGGTGGTTGGATTGGGCCAAAGCCGCTATTGTCCCGGGCTTGGCGTCGTTGGTGTTGGTGCCGTTGGTCTTGTATGTTATATACCCGCCGACCCTGAAAAATAGTCCAGATGCTCCTAAGCTTGCGCAGGAGAAGTTGGAGAAGATGGGGCCCATGACGGCCCATGAGAAGATCATGACCGCCACTTTGCTTCTCACGGTAATCTAATGGAATCTCATTGCATAATTTAGCTGTATTAGGTGTCCTAAGTTGTGTTTTCTAGAATGTAACATGTGGGTGTTATGTTGTAGTTAGGACAAAGTTGAACATAACTGACGTGAAGTTAAAAGAGTTATATGTTTTGAAAGTGGTTTTATTAATTGAATATGCGAATCTTCTCTACTGTGCATGTTGACTAAACACTATACTTAAACGTGCATTGTGCAATAGGGTGACTTTGATAGCATCAGCAACTCTGTTATTTGTGATGGGATAAGTCTGTTGATTTGGTTTCTGATATTCTTAGCTTGTCACTCACTAATAAACGGCTTGGGATTTCAAAATTCAAATGTAGTTTTCGAAATGTGATTGCACATTGAGGTTTTCTTATGTGAAAAATGCTAATTGAATGTAGAGTTGGTCCTTAGGACTCGTTTGGCCACTCACCTCCAAATTTATGCTTGTGCTTGTTATTTAATTTTTTGAACCTATGTTAGTTGTATATAATAGCATGCTTTGGTTTCTAATCTGTGCGATTGGGTTTTCTGTCCTTTGAACATTCAATTTTAATGCTTGGCTGATCATAGGGCATATGTGCATTTGCTTTTCAGACGAGTCAACTGGAAATATCAAACATCAGTTATGAGTTATGACTAATCATGCCATCTTTAATTTTATTTAATTCTGAGTCCCCTGGTTACCTTCTTATTGGTCTACCATCATTTAGTAGTAGTTTTGTTGCTGTACGGTATTGTGTCTTTAATATGGTGAATATATATGTGGTACTTTAAATGGCTAGGAATCTTCAGTTGTTTAGTAACTTGTTCCCTCTCACTCACCAGGTAGGACTTTGGGTATTTGGAGGGATTCTTAATATTGATGCTGTATCTGCTGCAATTCTTGGATTAGCTGTACTTCTTGTCACAGGGGTTGTAACATGGAAGGAGTGCTTAGCTGAAGGAGTTGCCTGGGATACTCTCACGTGGTTTGCTGCCCTCATAGCAATGGCTGGGTATTTGAATAAATATGGTCTCATTTCTTGGTTCAGTCAAACTGTTGTCAAGGTATTTTTCTGTTTCCTATCTGCTTACTCTGCTAGCTAATATTCATATAAGTAACTTATGCTGCTCCTGATAATTAATGTTTAGTTCTTTTGCTTTTTTATGTTCTTTTAGGGTGAAATTGTGAATGCATGGTTTAATATTTAACAATTAGTTTCATTTTTGTCATTAGCAAATTGTTCTAGTTGTTTGACCAAATCAAATGAACACAAGAACCTTTTTCATGTTTTGAAATATGCAGAAGCAAATCAAGCTTCCGATCAACTGCATATGATTGATCAGTTTGCTTGTGTAATCTATTGAATAAAGTCTTTATTATGCATCTTGTTTCATTTCTCTGCTTTGTTTCTACATCATTGCTTACGAACACCACCTTCATAGCCAAAGCATGATAATTGCCATTGATGAAATGCGCTTCAATTGTAATAAAAATTTACATGCATGCCTTGTATCATCAGTACCTTTCAGATTTATGCATATACACACACGCCAGAAAATGCACAGCAAAGGAGAATATGCATTGTGCAACATGCGTGTGTTTATAAAATTTTACATTTTGAGAAATTGTCAGAATAATTTATTATACTCCTTGACTATTTTAATGAAATGATTTGCTAATGTCATTATTTATACAGTTCGTGGGTGGACTGGGTCTATCATGGCAGCTATCTTTTGGAATTCTAGTCCTTCTCTACTTTTACTCTCATTACTTCTTTGCAAGTGGAGCTGCTCATATTGGTGCCATGTTTACTGCATTTTTATCTGTTGCCACTGCTCTGGGAACTCCGCCATACTTTGGAGCCATAGTGCTGTCCTTCCTTTCCAACCTTATGGGTGGCCTTACTCATTATGGGATTGGGTCAGCTCCTGTGTTTTTCGGTGCCAACTATGTTCCCCTTGCTAAATGGTGGGGCTATGGGTTCCTCATTAGTATTATTAACATTATAATCTGGCTTGGACTTGGAGGAGTTTGGTGGAAATTCATTGGCTTGTGGTAAGAAGCCTATCATATAAATTTGCCTACACAAAATTTCTAGTTTAAGATTTTTGTATACGTTCGTGTATTAATTCTCCCTATTACAGCAGTTGAAGCAAACTGCTAATCTTTTTCCGATTCTTTCTAAAATAATCATCGGGAGGTTTTAATGGCGATTTAGGTGGGACATGGATACAGTTGGTCATTTTAGATCTGAAATTTAAGGACATCCTGCCATTCAGGATATGTTGTAGTTGTATGCCTTGAATTGGTTTTTCATAAATTTTGCGGAACAAGTGTTATATTGCGTCGGATAGTATTTGAGCTCTTCCATTCATATAGCTGAAATGTTACAGTTATCAAATTATCTATCAGCAAATTCTTTTCGGATGTTCCAATTGTCTGCGAGTGAATGCTCCGTACTCCTCGGAGTTAAAAATCAATTCTTCGTGCATTTTGTTGTCTTAACTTGTGTTTTACCTTGTTCATAACCTTGTCCTCTTGTTACGATTTTATCAATGTTGCTGTGTATGCGTCATTTTCGATGTTATTTTTTTATCTATCGTTTTCAATGTTATTAATCTAACTGATTGATCGGTTTTTAAAATATTTGATTTTTTCTAAGCAAAAAAAAAATGTTTGATTTTTTTGAACTGTTAGCATGAATAATTATTTTAAATTGAATAACAAATGGTTTTTTAAACAATAAAGTGGGTATAGGAATTAAGAGAGCAAAAATATTTGAAAAATATTGTTGTATGCATCAGCATTTTTCTTTTCTGAATACTATTTCGGAACCAAATGCATGGAAATAACGTTGTTGATAATTTAACCAAGTATTTTAATCACGTAGACTGTACAGTTTTACCAAACATTCTCAACGGAGAAAATGACTTATTAAATGAAGATTAAATGATTAAGCAAATAGGTTTTTGGAGTTTCAGTGAACCACATTATAATTGTTTGGTTGAGTTCTTTCTGCATCAATTATTCATTATAGATTGATCGGAATGAGATTTTTTGAAAACTTTTTGTTTTCGACTACGTTTGAACTCTCAAGACTAGTGTTTAATTTAACTTATTGAGTTTTTCTATTTCTTAAAAAGATAAATTGGATTAAATAAAATTTAAAGAAAATGAGTTTCTATAAAAATAATGTTTAATCAAGAAAATTCTAAAAAAAGGAAAAAGTTTTTCGCTTTTACTTTTTTTTCTTTATTTCAAATATTAAGATATATATATATATATATATATATATATATATATATATATATATATATATATATATATATACTTTAACTTTAAAATTATTTTTAAAGCTAAATCAAGTCAAACAATAACCTAAATATTGCAATCCGCACGGGCATCAAAGTTTATCGTTTAAGAAAAATAATAAAAGCAATTTATATTAAAAAAGTGATATTACTAACCCGAGTATAATTTGTAATTTTCAGTATAAGAGCACTTCTCACCATAGACGAAACAAATTTATGGAGAAGTTGAAATTTTAAAAATTATATTAAAAAAAAGTTGCTAGAATAAGGAACACCCATCTGTTTCAACTTAAGAAAGCTGAATTAAAATAGAGAGAATGTCATAGAGTAGTTTGACGCATTGATACAGAACTAAAAGCAAAAGGCATTTAATAAAAATAAAATATTTATTTTAATAAAATACAAATATTACTAATAATTATTTTAAGAGTAGTAATTAAATAATTAAAAGCAAAAAGTTTATTGAAAAATATAACATTAAATGTTATTAAATATATTTTTCATAATTTTTAATAAAAATATTATTTTTAAGAATTACTTTTATTAAAACCATATTATTTAAAATTTGACCTTTTAAATAAAATGAATGAATTGATTGGTATAGTAGAATAAATATCTCACTTTTGGTTAGTTTTAGTCAATTTAAATATTCTCTGAAATCCTTCTAATTATTAATTTTTTTTACACTGTATAAAAGAAGAACTAAATAAAAATAATAATATTTAATATCTTAAAATATAAAAACATTCATTTTTTTTTTCGTTTAATATATAAGCAAAAGAATTTATAAAAATTATTAAAAGATTTAGAATTATTAATTGGTTCGTAGGGTGTTTAGCTAATAGGTACAAGTATCTATCTACTAAAGAAGAACTAACACCATGATGATAATTAAACAACACTAAATTTGGTATTAACCGCAAGTTGGCAATATTAATAAGAAGACAAACCGTAACGTAATGCACTTACAGATCTCTCCACCTTTGGCTCTACTTTCCTTTACAGAATTTGATTTTCTGTGGAATAATGTGCATGTCGTTTTCTTCTCTCTTTCATTATTTCCTTGAGAGGGTAGTGATTTTCTGCGTCAGGACACTTACCAATGGTAGGCACTGCCACTTTTGATCTAACTTTCGTACGTAATACTGCTACCTATGCATCACAAACAACAGCTATGCTAGCTAACGTTAGTGTTCTGTTCTGGACTTCTTATTTCTTTTCCTCTTCTTGTCAAATGGCGGTGGGAAAATATATTTTTGACTTCGATCAAATTATAAATTAACATTTTAAGTTTTTTATATTTTGTTTCTCTATTTTTATATATTTAAACTCATTGGTCTAAGTTTCTTACTTTTTTATATGTTTATTATTTTTTATTCAAATATTTTAATTTAATAATAATTTTTTATTTTTTTATATATGCATGCTATATTAAAATTTAATGATTTTTTAACATTTAAGACTTTATCGCATGTATCATAATAATTTTTATTATTCATGATGATCCTTGAAAAATATATTGTGATATGATTATATGTACCTGCATGTAGCTTTTATTATGTATGTTTCAGATTTCAAACCGTTTTGGAGTTAATAAGGCAGATAGATTTATTTCAAAGTTAACATTAGATGCTATTATATGACAAGGGAAAATCTGAAAGGAAAATTGCTTTCATTCTTTGTCTTATTTGAACTTTGCACGGGTCTATTTACTCTCTCTTTCTACTCATTCTGAGGTTTCAGTTTCAAAATTCAATAGTCCAACTTCTCTCAAGTTTAAAGCTGTTTTCAAGGAAGTTTCCTTTGAACTTCCTCTATAGTGAGATAGGTAATGTTTTCTTTTTAAACTTTGATTGAAGCAATCAATGCCAACTAAAAATTGAAATGCATATTTCTACACATTGGAGCTCATTTTCTATCCTTTCAGTTTCGTATAATCAGTAGCTTTATAACTCTAATATCTTTCCAACTTCTCGTTCAGTGGTTTTCTAAGCAGCACATTTTGGCATCCTAGACATGGCTGGCAAAGAAAGTCTTTATTCATCAGGAGATGGGAGGAGAATTTCAATTTTCAATATCTTCACAGATGCTAGGTAGGATTTATAGCATTTCAAACGAGTATATTTAGATAAATTTCTAAAAAAAATAAGTTAAAATAAATTAAAAACTTCTCGAACTCAAATAAACTTATGTACCATAATTTATAGATAATTTAGTGGAAGGACCAAGTTAAGGTCCATAGCTCAATTTTAACCGGTGGAAAAAGCTTAATTCCTTTTATCACTTGGGTTTGTTTTATTTTATTTTGTACTTGTTTTCATATCTTTCTTCTTCTTACTTTTTATGTACAAGGAAAATGCCTTGTTTTCCTGAAAAATCCAATATTTTCCGTAAAATTTTGAATTTTTTTTCATTAAACAAAATACATAGTATCATTTAAACTGTAATTATTTTCAGTCTCCAAATTTTCATTAATTAAATTTGAATGATATTAATTTCATGGTATGTTCTCAAGAGGAACGCAGTTGTTGTTTTGTAGTGACTAGGAGGCTTTAACCACATTTTAGTTTTTCATTCTGAGTAATTGTACTGATACACTTATAATGCAATTCCTGCTTTTCATCTCAATGCAGACTAGTTTTCAAATCTGACGATCTTGGTCGAGAAATATTATCAATTGCATTGCCTTCAGCAATGGCTTTGACAGCTGACCCTATTGCTTCACTAGTTGACACAGCATTCATTGGTCAAATAGGTATTTTCTTTTGTTCTACAAGCTTTGAGCTTAGTATAGACAATAGACATCTTTCTCCTTTTAAGTTTGTCACGTGACTATCTATGATGAATGTTATTGGTTCATCATACCTACAGGTCCAGTGGAGCTTGCAGCCGTAGGGGTGTCCATAGCACTCTTTAATCAAATATCAAGGATTGCAATATTCCCACTTGTCAGTGTCACCACCTCTTTTGTGGCCGAGGAAGATACCCTTACTGGAGCCTGTTCTCAGGTAGAGAAGAGTGAATTCTTGGAAGCAGGTCCAATTATGGATGCTGAAATAAAAGAATTAATACCACATAATAAAGGTATCTTTTGGAGTAACATCTTATCAACTTGCTGCAAATAAAAATAATTGATTTATAACTGCGGTAGTCTTTAATACACTTTTTAAATACACTCTCTTTTATTGGTTAGGAAAGGAGTCATCAAATACAAAATAAAACCTACTAAAATTTGTATTTTTCAATCAATTTAAGCAGAAAAGAGAATGTATTCAAAAAAGTATATTAGAAAGTGTATTACTAGCCATTTCTCTACCAAGTTTTCTAGGTGGCACATTTTGAACCCTTCCTTTTTCTGGTCTGACACAGGTGGAAATGTTCAAAAATCAGATTTGGTTGGTATTAAATTTAATATAGTTAACTTTGAACACAAGAGAAGGCATATACCTTCTGCTTCATCAGCATTAATTATTGGTAGCATTATTGGCCTCGTCCAGGCAATGTTCCTCATATCTGCTGCAAAACCTTTACTGAACTTCATGGGAGTAACCTCTGTAAGTGCTTTATAGAAACATAGAAATGTTAGTAACATATTCTTTATTATAACTGAAATTAATTGAAAAAAAAAATTGGATCTCACTCCTTATTGTAGTAAGTTTCACTCATGTTGTTATAGTTTCTAATAAATTTTAACCAATAATAAAAAGCAGGAGGTTGGAAATCGGGTTCCTAGTCCTCTATAGAAATATTAAGTGAATGTTGCTTTTACTTCTAGGCTTTTAGCAGTGTGACATTTATTTTAGCTTGTTCCTCTATTGATTGGACCTTGTACCAGCATGGATGATTGCTAAATAATACATAATATTTATATAGGACTCTCCTATGCTAAACCCTGCACAGAACTACCTGACATTGAGGTCCCTTGGTGCTCCTGCAGTTCTTCTCTCATTAGCAATGCAGGGAATCTTCCGAGGAGTTAAAGACACTAAAACACCTTTATATGCCACATGTATGCCTTAACAGAATTGTATTGTTACTTATCGAGTGTTGCAATATTCTGTTATTATCTTATTGTAATGACTATTTGATGTGGTCTAGTGGTGGGAGATGTGACCAACATAGTATTGGATCCTTTATTCATGTTTGTTTTCCGCTTGGGGGTGAGTGGTGCAGCTATTGCTCATGTTATATCTCAGTAAGTCTTATTTCATTGCAGTCAAAATGCACTGATTATACTCTCATTTAAATATGGATGAGTCTGCAAACTTCTTTTGGCAGCATTATCACGTCACTCATCTCTTTCCTTTTGCTTCTTTTGTCCTTAGTCATCTCTTATTTCAAATTAACTGGGAATTTAGGTACCTAATTTCTGCTATACTCCTGTGGAGTTTGATGCAAAAAGTTGATCTTGTACCTCCTAGCATCAAGCATCTACAATTTGATCGATTTCTTAAAAATGGTATGGATTTATTTTGCTAGACCAAATGAACTTCAAAAAGGGGATAGCATAGCATGTATTACTTTTTATATTAATTATATATTTTGTAGTTTATTATAGAAATAAATACTTTAAAGCTTTATATTCTAGATTACAAAACAGATTACTAGTTCAATCAGCTTAATTTTATAGAACAAAATTTTGGCCTGGAGTTGCCGTAATTAACTTGCAATGACACAATAAATAAGGGCATGCATATTTTTTTCAATCTTAATTCATATTATGCTATTTAATCACATATTTTGGTGCATCTAAAATTTCTTACAAAAATTTCCACCTTGCTCTTCTTTCCTTTTTGCATTCAAGTTGACACTTCTATTAAAAAAGGTTTCCCTTGTATTTGAGTCACCTAGCATTTGAATATTGACATTTGACACTACCTTTATGCTTTCCTGTTTCATTTTTGTCATCCAGGCTTTCTATTACTAATGAGAGTAATTGCTGTAACATTCTGTGTGACACTGGCAGCATCATTAGCTGCACGCCAGGGTCCAACATCCATGGCTGCATTTCAAGTCTGCCTTCAGATTTGGTTAGCAGTGTCCCTTCTTGCTGATGGTCTGGCTGTTGCTGGCCAGGTTAGATACGTTGTCCTGCTGTGTTAATTCATGCACGTTTCATGTCAAAGCATTGGATAAAGTATCAATGACCTCTACATGAATTCTTTTTGCTTGTGTGACAAACTTTTCTGTTAATTATTTTGATAACTTGTCACTCTCAAGGACTAAAAGAAAGGAAACTTTTTATCTCTACTTCTAATTGTTCATAACTTCTATGATAACATCATGCTGGTTTTAGGCAATTCTTGCAGGTGCATTTGCTAACAAGGACTATGAAAAGGCCAAAGCAACTGCATCTCGAGTATTACAGGTTCTTTACGATGTGAAAAGATTTCCCTATCTTTCTGCCAGAGATTGATTAGTTGTAAATTGTAATGTAATGAACAATTAGACATTCTACGTGTACAACAATTTTTATAACATCATTTTTTATGTCTATTTATCTCTCTTCAAACATTATTTATTACATTACACATTTTTCTTTCCCATCTCTTCTACTCTTTTTTTGTTGTACAATTTGTCATATGAATGGCATTTTTTATAAACAATTATGCTGCAGCTGGGTTTGGTTCTGGGATTGGCTCTAGCATTCATTCTTGGAACAGGACTGCATTTTGGGGCTAAACTATTTTCAAAAGATGTTAATGTCCTCCACTTCATTAGAATTGGGATCCCGGTAATTTATTTATGTTCAAATCACTACCCCATCTTTTCAACTACCAAAACGGTGAAACTTACATTCATAATTATTATTTTGGTCAGTTCGTAGCAGCCACTCAACCCCTCAACGCTATGGCATTTGTATTTGATGGTATCAACTTTGGGGCATCTGATTTTGCATATTCAGCCATTTCTTTGGTGGGTATTTTTCTTTTATGCTATAAGAGATTATTATATACGGCATATTTTATGTCAACCCAACAACCTCTTCCTTTCAATACACTATTTATTGTAAATGATGCAGTGTCAATATCCAAACTTGCTTAAATTGCTTCATATTATATAGTAGCAAGTATGAAGCTAAGGAACGATAGAAATTGATTTACTTCATTATGATCTTCTTCACTGTCACAGGTATTGGTGGCAATTGTCAGCATCATTTGTCTACTTATTTTATCATCTGCTGGCAGTTTCGTTGGAATTTGGATTGCATTGACCATCTATATGGCTCTTAGAGCAATCGTTGGCTTTTTGAGGTAATAATTCAACTGTATTTTTTCTAATGCTAAAAATATATATTCTGTGACTTTCTAACCATTTCTTCGGAATGAAATTTATTAAAAATTATAAAATTACTTTATAGTTAAAATTTTAATTAATTTTAACTAATATAATAAAGAATAAGTTAAAAATAAATATATTAAAAAATATGTTTCTCATATTTTTCTTTCTTCTGCACGAGGCAATATAGTAATTCTCATAAATTTGATGAATTGAAGTCAATGAATGGATTACGTTGATGCAGGATTGGCACTGGATCAGGACCCTGGGAGCTGCTTAGGAGCTGATTTATGGCTCCATTTTCGGTGCTGTCTTCTCCATTGTGACAGGTCGAATGGTTGAAATGCTATACTAGTGCTTCAGACTATGTACAGAAAATAAAGGCAAAAAAAAAAAAAAAAACTACAACTGTGCTTTGACATGCACAGAAAAGAAATGAAATATGGGATCGGGCCTATGTTTGTCACTGTGCATAAAAAAATTGTTTAAAAAATTGACAACATGAAAATAAAATTCCATGTTTTATGTTTTAAGTATCGTTTAAGGTCTTAAGGTTGTAAAAAAAATTAAGAAATGCAATTAATATGGTTGATTTTATTAAAATTATTATTTATTTTGTTATTATATTCTTTTTATTTTATTAATTAATTTTATATTTCTTTCTCTTTAAAGCTATAATTAATATTATTTTAACGACAGCTTAAAAAGAATGAATTTTTGAAGAAGAACTTACACTTGAAAAGAAACAACTAATTTTAAGCATAGTCCTTCCAGAAAATCAATTCACAAAAAGCTGGCAATATGGTTAGTAAAATGGGCTTAACTTCTGGGGTTAATTCATTAAATCAGTTAAGTTGAGTTTAAAATTTTAATTTATTTTTTAAACGAGTTCATTCTATTTTTTTTTTTTTTTGGTTGACAGTAGGTTAAGTTAGGTGAACTCGATGAATTGGATTTTATTTTTTAATTTTAATTTTTTTGTATTTATTGTAACCTGACTTATCTGTGATTATAAATTTATTGATATTAATGAAATAAAATATTAATATTTATAGTTTTATCCTTTTAAGATAATTAGTAGATATACTTGATGTTAATTAGTTAGATATTTTGATAGACTAATCAATTATTATTATGGTTATATTTGGATGATTTTATGTTTTTCTTTTATATTTTTATTTATTTAATGGAATAATCTATGTCATTTTTTAATGAGTCATTTTTATATTTTAAATTAAGGTGTATCAATCCAACTCAATTTACCTAGGATTCATTTGGTTATATTTTTAACTTACTTTTAAAACGAATTTAACTCAATTATTTTTTTTTTAGCAAGTTGATAATGTGTTCAAATTAACATTTTTTTTTCATTAGTAACAAACAATACATAAAAAAGGGGAAATGAACTTATAAAAGAATTTTTTTTTTACAACTAAAGTGCCTTAACTTTTACCCTTTTTTTATTTATATTTATAAAAATATATATATATACTCCTATATTATAAAAATAAAATATTCACAGCTAATAAAAAAAAATTATCTCTCCATCATCTTAAATTACTTTATTTATATTTTTTAACCACTTATTTCTAATATCTCTGTGTATGAATTAATTTTCTTTTTTTTTTACAAAAGAATATCAATATATATCACAATTAAAACTATTGATTATAAAATTTAAATACTATATATCTATATATATATATATATTATATAAAGATAATATATAAAGGGATAGAAAATGTTTAGTATATACATTTTGATGTCTATTTTATTTTTATAATTATTTCTATAAATAAATATTTCTTATTCATTATCTTATTTTTTATCTCTCCAACTATTATTCAAACCACTAATTAATTTCTACTATATCTTTTTATTTTTTATTTATTTTTTAAATCTAGAGAGAGATGAAATGCCTCTTTTTCCTTTATATATATATATAAACTTATACTAATTATTATATTATTTTATAATTTTATATAAAATATTTATTGATCCAATCATTAGATTGAAAGTTTCATTTACATAAATTATATGGACAAATTTTTATATTAATTCAAAATTATTTGATATTTATTTTATATTTATTAAAATTAATAAAATATATATATATATATATATATATATATATATATATATATATATATTAAAATATGAATCATTTAATTACCATTTATTGTTATTCGATTTTAACCAAATTTAATATATACAATCAAGTTAATATAAAATTATGGTTCAATTGTTAGATAAATAAAATTTATATTTTATATAAAATTACTAAATGATGTAATGATTGACACAAATTATTTTTCGAATATTTGATTCATCTCCTATTAAAAATATTTATTTATTATAAAATATAATCATATAAAAATAAACATTGATCCTCTGCATTGTAAAATATTAGTTATATATAATATCGGATACTTATACATTATTGTTTAAAAAATAGAAGTATAAAATGTCACAAAGATCACTCATGAGAAGTCAGAGGTAGCAAATTCCTGCAAAACTTAATGTTTTAATCAAAACAGACCAGTTCTTCCTCCGCCTTCTGACCGGCCAAATTGGGTTTGGATTACATATATTAACAGTTCGGCCTACCTGGTCATTCTTAGCTTAACATAACGCAAAAAACCTAATTTATCTTTTTCTCTAATCTTTTTTTGGTTCCTGAATTAGGGTGAAGAGACGGTAAAGACAGGGAAAATTTCCAGATTCAAGGTACTTATTCTGAGATTGAGGATTTAAATCTGCAACTTACGGGTACAAGGCATGTTTAATTCTACTCAATCAACCTTTTTGTGTTCCTGTTTTCTATGATCCAACAAAATTAAAAATGAAACAAAAATGTCCTATAGGGAAAATATTGTTCCACCTTAGTCAATATGGAATGCCATACGTTTAAGTACCCTTCTTATGCTTTTTCGTATTTGTCAGTTGCTTCTGACATTGAATAATTTTCCTTTTACAAACTTGTGCCCTGTTGTTACATTTGTCATAGTCTGGCTGAAAATCTTTTTATTATCATCTTCTCAAAATGAATTTCTTTATTCAATTTTTGTTTCTGAATTTGCATTTTGACTTTAACTATTATGATATCTCAAGTAGACACACACGCACCTTCCGTTGATTTGTCACACCTTATACTGTTTATTCCCATTCTGACTGCTTGGATATTTCCTTAGAACTTCTCTTCTAATTTAATTTCTTGATTTATGTTGTCTTGATGGAGAAAAATTGTATGTTTGTTGTACCTCAGTTATTATTCTAACAATTACCAACAACGTTTTTTTTTCTTTTGCGGGGGTATACACATCAGCAGGGTTGTTATGTGCTCCTGTTTGTCACAGTAATGATAAATATATGTCCAACATTGTTGATAGAAAAACTTATGTTGGAAGCCTGAGTTTGATTTTGACGTGCTTCTGGCTATATACTACATGCTCGAGGATAGGGTTAATTGAATATTTTGCAAGATTTTTGTTTACGAAGGGACATAAATATTTATGGTAAAGTTGAGCTAGTCTACGGTCAACTCCAGGAAAGTACCAAGTATAAGTTAGACAATTATTCATCATAAAAAATAATAATAGATTAGTACGGAATGTGATAGTTACTAGCAAATTTGGCCTAGTGGTTCAAGATATGAAAGATACTGAAATTATGTTCATGAATTTGTTTAGAAAGTATATGAGTAATGGCTGACAAGAAAATAAGACATCTTTTATAAGAATCTGAGCAATTTGAGACTCACAGCATCAGACCAAAAATACAAGAGAGAATGCAGGGAGGCCATAGCCATCGCAATTAGGAGTCTGAAGCATATATAAATTACATACAGCTAACAGTAATATATAAAAATTTTGCTTGATCAAAATGAGGGTAAGTAGAAGAAAGGAAAAAAGACTATACAGTTTCAACTTCTATACTTCCTGGTTTCCAGTGTTGTGCCATCTTTAAGACTTTCCTGTGCATCATTGTCCATGCCAAGGCTGAAGAGAGCAGCTGCTTGAAGATAGTATGCAGTGGGCCAGGTGGGAGATATTGATTGAGCTTGCATGGCATCTCCAAGTGCTTCTTGTGCCATGTCATTCATCAGGTAGCATAAGCAGCGCCTAGCATACATGGTTGGTGATACCATGGCTCCACCATCAATGAACTACACAAAAAGGGTATCGTGAAATTCTATCTAAAACAAAAGAAAGTTAACATGGATATCCATTAACCACTGGTCAATCTTCATTTACAATGCTTTGTGAGTAATGGTGTGGAACATGTGACCTATGGTAACATATATTCTGGACATTTCTCCCTCTTTTTGCAACTGGCAAGATATTTAGTAACATTTAAAACTGTCCCCAACTTCAAATTCCAAAGGGTTTTGGATGATTCCGAAGTAATAAGCCATTTATTCTTCCAATCCATCATTATTGTTCTAGCCAAAATATTCAATCTAGTAAAGAGAAACGTTGGTGGACATCCCAAGTAAATACTTCATTAAATTGACAGTGGAAAAGTATTTATTTATTATGCAGTGTTAAAGGATTGACACTGACGCTACAAAGAATTAAAGTTTGTATGGTTTTTGAAAATTTATTCTGGATAACCTCTTCCTAGCATTTCTAGCTGACTTACTTGTGTATAGCAGTCAATGGCTGTAGAGAAGTCTCTAGCATGAAAAGCAGAATCGCCTTGCTTCTTAGAATTTAGAGTTTCTTGTATTTGATTTGTCCACATTTGGAAGGATAGCTGTGACACAATGAAAGGACACAAATCCATTAATATCATATTACAAGGTCCAGCTCTGCTACGAACTACAGAAAAAAGTTTAGCAAAGACCACATTTTTTGCCATACTACAGAATTTTTTTTCCCCTAATGTGATGGTATTGGAAAAGCAGAAGAAGATGGCATTCTCTAGAATGAAGAAACACAAAGGTAAATTGTCGTGGATAACACAATGTCTAGTTACCTACTACCAGTGTCTTTTTAGCAATGAATCATGGCTGTCTATATATAGACCAAATGCAGATGGTGTCATGTGACCATTTTTCAACATAATGAAAAAGCATCTGGCAGTTCATTAATCATTGACCTCAAAGAAACTGAATCAATAGGAAGAGACTTAAAGAGACAGTTAAGATACACTCAGAAAACTGGAACATAGGGTGGTTAAACTCAATAGCGTTGCACAATATGTGTGTCTGTGGCAAAATAACAAGGGTTCCAAAGTAATACATCTGACATCAAGCAGATTTTAAAATCTTTTGTAGACAAAAAACAAAAAACTCCTACAGCATTTTCTCAATAAATGTCTAATTGAGGGAGAAATAGAAACAACGAATTACCTCATTCGCAACATCTTCATCATCCTTGTAGCCCACTTTTTCCAAAATTTCATGTATTGCAGTCAGGTCTCTTCGTGAACAAGCATCACCAAAAGGAGTCAATGAAACTGTTTCCTTTGATGACAGACTCCTATCTGGTATGCCCATTAAAACATTTGACAGTACCTGCAAAATTCCACAAACTTTAAACCAAATACATTTCTATGCTTCCAACTGGCTTTACTAATAAATACATATTAACCAAAGTAAATTTTGATTCTTGATTGCCTTGTAATAGAAGAACTTGAGACAAAAAGCCGGGAAGGAAAAATAAGAGCATACCGAAGTTTCTTTCTGAAGGGAGGTTAGAGCAGTCACAAGCGACTTAACATTTGGTCTCTCGCGAGGTTCATATTGTAGACAACGTGAAGCTAATCTCACTAACTCAGTTCCATCATCATTTGAAAAATGACCTTCCAAACATGAGTCCATCAGCATCAGAAAATTTTTGCCTCGTATAAGGTCAAGTGCCTGTGTGTAAACAAATAATTATACCTACTTATTTATGAACTTATATATATGCTATGATCATTTTAACGTTACTGCAAATAGTAAAACTCAACCATTAAGTGCCGACATTGTACAGATCAAAGATTTACTGAAGACAATGCCACTTAAATTAAAATGCAGACAGGAAATAGGAAGGAGGGAGCGTACATGACTGGGTGGGATATGCTTTCCACTCAGAAGATCAAGCAATAGGGTGCCAAAACTGTAAACTACACTTTCAGCAGTAATTCTTCCTGCCAAATTCAAACACGTTATAGCTCAGTCAGGGAATTGAATAAATCAAATTAACAAAAAAATCCTTTAGCCCCAAGAAAAACAATAATAAAAAATGTTATATTATTACCAGTCCTCAAGTACTCCGGTGGAGTGAAGGCTAAATTTGTACTATAGCTTCTGCCATCCCTACTGTTTTTCATGAGTCCAAAACAAGAGAGTCTAGGGTTGCCTTCCTGTCCTCCATCGGCACCAAGTTAGCGTTAGTCAGTCATTACTCGATAAAGCATAACGAAAGAAGCACAAAAAGAGTTAAAAGCTGAAATACCTGATCAAACAAAATTCTATAAGCATTAAGATCATGGTACAGTGCCCTTCCTTTACTGCTGCAGTATTCCAAAGCTTGTGCTAAATACAAGGCCACCCTCAGCCTCATTGCCCATTTCATAGGCTGAGCTTCCCCTGCCAGAGCAGTTCATTCAAATCACAAAATCAGGGGAACAATATTTCACAAACTACATCAACAACCATGGTGAAAAAATTGAGAGAGCAAATCACTCAAACTGGCTCTTAAAGCAGCTTCTAAAGCAAATCATTCAAAACACCATAGGGGTTTAACAAAATGACATCAAAATTAGATCTCTTCACCTATTGACTAGTAAAGAAAAGTAAAAGAGATAAACAAATGAATGGAAAACTCACAATGAAAAAGATGTTTGGAGAGAGTTTCATTGGGCATGAACTCTGCCACAAGCAACCTCTCTTCTCCCTCACAACAGCACCCAACCAAGTTAGCCAATCGCTCATTCCTTAGCTGCCCCACTGCACGTGCCTCCTCCTAAAAAGTCCAACCAAAAAACCAGACACCAAAACCAAACATAAAATTCCACTCACAAAACACACACATGCAAGAAAAGGCAAAAAGCAAAAGGCAAAAGCACTAGCAGCACGAACTAGGAATTGTCGAGAATCAGGCCAAGCAGACTTGTTGAAGCGCTTCACAGCAACCAACTTATGATCATCATCTTGAAGCCTCCCTCTGTAGACAACATTGGGAGCCTTCTCACCGTGCTCCGAGACAATGTTGTCGGGTGAGAATCCTGACGTGGCAACTCTTAGCTGATCCAAACTGTACTCGCTGAACCCTCTCCAAGGATCCTTCTCATTCCTCTTCAAATCATCATCTGTACCCACAAATTAAAAACAAAAAAAAGTTAACATTGAAATTAAAATTACCTTCTTTTTGTGCTCCCAGTGAAGTGGGAAAAAGGTCACCATTATCAGACAAGTCATGAAGGTTTGATTCGATGTGGGAAGGCCACCAGCAGAGAGAGAGTTTAGAGCAACGACCTCCCATTAGTGAGAATGAGTGAATGAGACCCTTTTCTTTCTCTCCAGCAGCTCTTGTTTCTTCTCTTATGAAGGGGTTGAGAGAAGAAAGATAAGATTAAAAAAGAAGAATTGAAGGGGAGTGTGGCATGGAAGGGATAAAAGAAAGGAGAAAGCAAAATACGGCGGTGTTTGGGAAGAGAGAAAGTGGGTGGGAAAAAAGGTGGCTTTTTTCGGATCCAAAGGTTTTTCTTTTGGTGTTTGCTCTGCTGCAGTGAATGATATCACTCACCTCTTCTCTTCATGATTCCTTCTTTCTTCTCACCTTTGCACTTCCTTTGCTTTCCCCTTTTAATTATTGTAACATTTTAAGGTTTCTTTCTTTCTTTTACATGGTGATACAAGTATCACTAACATTTCTTTTTGGTAGCACATAAATGTGAGAAAATATGCAAGAATGGAGAAGAAATTAGTGAAAAATGGAAATGGAGTGCGTTTAATAGAAAAAAAATATGGAAGAAAGAAATAAAAAATTGAATGTCTCATTTTTTATTTTTATAAAAGCGGGTGAAAATAAATAGTAATCACATTTTTTAAAAAATATCTATTATTTATAATTGATTGTCGTAATGTAAAAAAAAAAAATCAATCAATTTTTTATTTTATAATCTATTAATATTGTCATAAAAAATAATTAATTGTATTATACTTTTATTCTTTTTATTTTTTAAATCAAACCATCTTAAATTTACTTTATTTCTCTGTTCTTTATTTTCATATCCCTAATATTTTAATTTCTT
The DNA here is from genome assembly GCA_025330945.1 of Mucuna pruriens. NCBI lineage: Eukaryota > Viridiplantae > Streptophyta > Magnoliopsida > Fabales > Fabaceae > Mucuna > Mucuna pruriens. The sequence goes on along the minus strand of JAENHJ010000016.1, from coordinate 6,565,019 downwards.
TTTTCATCTTCTTATCGAATACACACTCATCCGATATGTAGTTATTTTAATTTTTTGTTAGAATAATAATCACTAAACGCTTACATAGTCGCACACAGTTATTTCAGTAATTATTGATTGTAGTAATTCTACCAAATTCAAATAAAACTAACTCCTTTAAAATGTATCTATGAACTTTACAAAAAAAAATACAATTAATGTTAAATTGTTCAATGTAATTAAAACGCGTGTTTAAATTAATTTTAATCATGAGTTTTATATTAAAACTTATGTTACGGTCAAAAAAAATTATTATGAATAATAGTAAAACAAAGACTTAATCAATATTAATTAATGGTATTTAATATACTTACTAAATACCTTGACATAAAATAATCATAAACGTTTTTTATTAAAATTTTTCTTGTTAAATATAAAAGACATTGAATATTTTTCACATTTTCTAAACATTAAATGTATTAATTTTTATTTAATATTTTCTTATAAAACATTAAAAATATATAAATTTAGAAGAGAATATAAACACTACTTTTTAAGTAAAAAGTATTACATCTGAAAAATAAAACTTTAAAATTTTTAAATATATGTTAATATATTTTATTTTAATATTTTAAAATTTTTAAAAATATCTTAAGAGAGTATCCTCATATTATTTATTTAACAAATTCTGCGTTTTCTGGGTTCTAACTCACCGAGAGGCCAAAACATTGCACACGGAGACAATAATAGGCAAGGATTGAGATTACCACTTTTTTTTTTATCTTTGTCCTTAATTTTCAAATTAAAAAATATCATTCTCTTTCAAATTTATTAGATTTTTGTTGTTGATATGTTATTTTTTTTTAATTATAGAAATATGGGAGAGAAATGGAAAATAGAATCAAATAATTTAAGCCCCTTTGTTTTTCATCTATTATCAGTGTGATTTAACTTTTTCTTATTTTTCATTAATTATATTCTGTAAGTTTTAATAAATACATTTTATTTCGTATTGTTTCACTTATCAAAACAGTAATAACACTTTTTTCAAATTCAAATAATGTGTGTATAATAAGCATATGAGTAAATATATCATTTTCATGTTAAGTTTTGCGCTATGATTCCTTCCTTTTAATATCAATAAAATTAAAAGTAAAAAATCGTGTTTTATCTTTCTAACATTGACACCAGTATCAAGTGGCAATTAATTATATATACACAAATTATTAAAAATTGTTTTTGTGGGTGTTTTAGATTGAAATTTGATTTTAAGTGAATTGGAATAAATACAATTAATTGCACAAGGCTATAATTTTCCAAAGAAATATATACTAATATTATAATTATTTTTAACAAGATATAATTGTTTTTAGTGTTTACATATTTCTAATTGGTCAAATTTTATATACTACTTTTTTTTTTAAGTTTTGTGATTGTTGTCTGAATAGTACAATATTAACGCCCTTATATTCATCTTCTAATTGTGAGTGGGCCTACATACATTACCTAGTTCGAAAATCAATATCAATTACCCATCAAACAAAATCTCTACCCTGAATTTGTTATGTAAAGGATCAGTGTCATAGTAAACAGAAGTAGCAATACCCATTACATGTTATCATGCTCAAGTTGTACGCACAGTTAGTTGCATTTATGAATCACTTAATAATTCTCGAGTCCCTTTCAACATGGCTCTGTCTTATTTACAGCATCACAAGAATTAAGAATTTTATTATTTTTTTACAAGAAAAATTGGTTAAGTAATTAACAAAAGTTTTATAAAAATAAATTAATATAATAAACAATTTGAATGAGATCTTATAAAAATGTCAAAGCAAATTTTTAAATGAATCGCGTTTAACTTAGACGTATTTTTAAGTCTCGAATTATCAAGGAATTATGTACTGTGAAAGCTACAATTAGTAATGGTAAATTGGCAATTAACTATAGACGTTATTAATGAGAGTTTTAAAAACATAGATTAAGAAATTAATAAAAAAAAAATCTATTATGAATTATATTAAAAGTACGATGATATATATTAATAACATATTTATAACAAATTTTAATTTTTTTAATTAGTTACTTAAGTATCCTCCTTGATTTATTACCAGTCAGTAACGTGAAAGCTAAATAATTTTCCAATGTTTTGCCGATGCGCACGCTTAAACTTAATAAAATTTGAATTTTGCCTAAGTATTATTATAAATTTTCCTAATTATTATGTCATCAATATAAAATAACTTTATATAGTCATTTAATCTTAATAATTATTAAAATTTAATAAATTTATTATATCTAATATTTATTATTACATCACTTTGTAAAATTTTTACGTATTAAATTATTGTGAGCATGCTGTCCATTGGAGACTTTGATGTCTCCGAGCATGTTCGACCAAACTTGAAACCGAATTTGATTTGACCATAATTTATAAAATCTCGTGTTTTTTTTTAATTTATTAAATTTCAAAGTAAACGAAAGTTTTTTTTTAATTTATTAAATTTCAAAGTAAACGAAAGTTTCGTGTCTCCAAATTTCCAATGAGACAAAATAGCCACTACGTATTTTTCTTTTGGCCCATGTTCGCAGTTTTGACCACTGATTCATCCTGGGAAGGTTAATTAAAAGATAACAGAATTGATAAAGATATAATCAAGAAAAGTAATAATTAATATTATCTTAAAATATTAAAACACCAAATAAATGAAAACACGTCTTTTTTAAACTGTCAGATAAAGAAAATAGAGGGAGAGAACTATTTATACTTTTAAGAGTTTTAGTTTATTTATTCTTTTTTGTCAGTTTAAAAAGTCAAGAAAGTATAAACTGTTTCTTAAAAAATATCTTTATTCATTTATATCTCACAAATATTTAATTAATTCATAATTACATTCTAACTTTTTAATAAGAGTATTTTAGTTAAAAAAATAATATTTTGTCATAATATCAATTCAATCAATAATTTTCTTAAAATGTATACTGATTAATTTAAAAATAAATAATTTAGAATAACATTGTTCACAAGAACTAGCCACTATTTCCTGTGCAAGATAAACGTTTGAACATAATACATTGACACCCTTGAACAGGTGTAAATAATTTGCCCAAAACGTTTCATGCACAAACGTATACACAAAAATTCACATCACAGCTACGTATTATTCGTACTTATAGTTAAAATTGGTTTTACTAATCATTACCCTAAAATAATTAAAAATTAATAAAAAATTATTAACAAACTTTTTTAATATATTTTTCTTTTTAAAATTCCATGTCCCATCACAAGGTTAAGGTAATAACTAAGAAAATAAAAAAAAAAATTATGGTTAATAATAAGACAATAATTTTTTTAACAGAGAAATACCCAAATATTTTTTTATTTAGAAGTTCTATATCAAGTTACACTTTATAGTGCTATCCTTTACAAGCCAATAGATTACATTCAACGAGAAAAACAATAAAAGCAATTTCACATTTTGCACTCAAAATTTTACACTCTCACAAATTGTCTCTAATTTTTAGTTTTTTTTTTTTCAAATGTTATCTCTAACTTACAAAATGTTACAAATTTTATTTCGATATAAAAAAGTCGTTATGATTAACGAACAAAATTTAAACGGTCACAGTTAAAATAATTTTGTGTTGATTTTTTTAAACTGCTACAATTAAGGTAAATTGTGATTTTTTTTAATTGAAAAAGACAAAAATCCTGAGATTGTATATACAAATAGCTTGTAATATATATAAATATGAATATTCTAAATATTTATACTGTCATGGAGAGTATTGATAAATTATATTAAAATAAAAATAGTATAAAATTTGTCTATGATACTAAACTCAACTGGTATACTTTTTTAGAATTATTAATATTTTTATTAAGTAGTTATTTTCTGGCCCTAACAATTAAATAGAAAATGGGTCTAAATTATTTAATGGGAATAACATAAAATTCCTTAATAATAAACAAGAATAGCAATACAAAAAATCACTAGCATTATCATGATACCCAATTCGTAAAAGTTGGCTTAACATTATAATGAGTATCTATAAGCCACTCCTTTGACTAATTCGTAACCACAATCCATAACATTAATTTTGTTAAGAATTTATATATAATCTTGTTATAATTATTTTTAAAATTATTGAGACCCACCATCTAATTTTTTCAGCTAGTTAATTAATATATGATAATTAACATTTTCAATCCTCACAATAGATAGAGTAATTTATTTTGTTTATTTATAATATTTATTGACTATTAAATTTATAATATACAACATAATTAACAATATTTTATATAACTAGTAGTGAGTTTTTAACTCGGTCGAATATGATAAGTGAAGGTTTGATTCTTATGAATAAAAAAATAAAAAATATTTTATTTTAAAAAAAAATTAATCCAAGAAATAATTTAAAAATAATGTTATAAAAGTAGGCATGTAATAATTAAGGAAGAAAAGGCATTGTGCTTTTTTTGCACTGTGGAGATTCGCAGGTGGACATCACAACCGGATCCAGCTATAATGGTCACAACACAATTGTTCTACAGTGTTTCATAAGTGGAAGGACACTTGACAGGAAGGGTCCCTGATTTTGTTTTAACACTTCCACTAATAATGGGGGAGACACGCTCTACATGCTTAAGGAAATCTCCATTAAATTAAGGCTCTTTTCTTAATCAACCTTTCCAGCTCTCACTACTGACCCACCTGCCCCTATTTGCCATTCACTTAGTGCACATACTACCTGTCTACCTTACTAACACACATTTTTCTTTTACTCTTCTCTAATAGATTACACCAAAACCTTATCACAAGTAACAAAACTAGCAAGCCAGGATTTGCATCATTGCATGATTCAGAATTTTATATCAAATTTCAGCACAGACACTCAGGATACACTCTCGGATTTGCCAGGGAAATGTCCAACATGCCTCTGAACAAAATTCTACGCTTTTGGATGAGTCTAGGAAAAAGGCCAGGGTCTCTATTTCTTTATCAAACCCAAACCCACAGATGTCGACGATGATAGAAAATAAAAAATAAAAAACTAGGATCATAAAAGATGTAACATGCAAAAACTAATAACGGATTCTATGTTATTATATTGACAATTTTTATATAAAATCTAGATATCTAATATATTTAATCCGTATATTGTATTAATTTACTTAGCAGTTAGCTTAGCAATATATATATATATATATAAACAGGAGGGAGGGGAAAAGCTGGCAACTTTTTGTGATGGGTGATGCATGCAGCAGCAATACCCAGGTAGGTTTGGGTTTCACCAATGAGGTCTGGAAAGAAAAGTACAGACGCATGTGTAATACTAATGATCTCTTGGTTTGACGCCTCTCTCGTGTAATTTGAGTCTTTGTCATTGAAAGGGAAGGACAGAGGAAATGTCATGTTATTAATGCAGATTAATTGAAAAGGTAAAAACACCAGTAGCTTTTGACAGCAAAGTAAATCAAGAAAGGCATGTGATGTAACAACAACCATTCTCCTATTCCATTTTCTATATCATGCACTGCATGCTTGCCCCATCCTACACCTACACCAGGAAATAACTCATCGGGAAAATGAAAAGTATGATGGACAAATAAAACATCAATCTTATTAAATTAACAACAATTTTATTTTCATATCAATTCAGTTACATTTTTTCACACTTGTTCATTTTATGTAGAAAGAAACATACTTCTCATTAATGAACGTATCAACACCAAAATTTGATCAAATAATCAAACATAGACGATGAAAACTAAAAAGTTTTAAAAATTATATATATATATATATTTTTAATCTTAATCATTCAAATAAAATCCAATAATCAATGTTAATTATTCTCATTCTTTATCATAATTAAATGTTGTTATCTAAATAATCTAATTAGAAATGGAGCAAAAGCTTCAACCAAATAATGGTACTAAAGAATCGTTCCCCTTAAATTTTAATTACACGGTTTGGTTGAATATCACACTTTGCACGGCTTCTTTCTCTAGTCACAATAGAGTCCCTCTTTTCTTAGTGGCTAGACCCACATCTCATCATTCCAGCTAAATTAATAAATAATAAACAACGAAATCCTATTTATTTATTTTAAAATAATTTAATTCTAAAGTTTTAATTAAAAACCCAAGTTGTGATGTGGCTGTGGGCTTATTGCAAACATAATGGCCTCATTATTTATTTGAGTCGAGTCTGGACATTTTAATCAGTTAGGCCTACAAGGTTTACAAGCCCAATTTCATTAAGGAAGAGGGTAGTTAAAGTGGCATGCAATCTCATAATCCACATTGCCCTATCTTTGCTTGGGATGCACGAAAGGATTTCGCGTTTTTTCACGAAAAGTAGGCCCATTTTATGGATCAGCTGGGCCATTGAATGAGTCCGAAAATGAGGATATATTTGGTTAGCCCAATTCCAGTTTCGAAAGGCGAAGATAGAAAAAGGAGAAGGAATTCTTCCAGAACCTTCAGAAAGGTAAAGGCATTAAGCAGGTTCTCGTAGATGTAGTTGAGGTTCTGGTACAGAATTTGGTGAAGGATGTCAATTGTTCCTATGAACCAGGGTGAGGGTGAGGGTGAGGGAAGGGGTTTCAATTTGTCTCTGGACTTTTGGGATCCCAATTCCTTGGCTCTGTGGGATCCATTCGTGGATTTTTCTCTACCTCCTCCCATTTCGAACTTCTTCCCCGGCTTGGGAATGGGGTTTGGGTCATCGGTGAACACACGTGTGGATTGGAGGGAGACACCAAGAGCACACGTGTGGAAGGTGGTGCTCCCTGGGTTCAGCAACGAAGACGTGCTGGTTGAGCTCAAAGACGAGAGGGTGCTGCAAGTGAGCGTGGAGAGCGGCAACTTCATGAGCAGGTTTAAGATCCCCGACAACGGTAACCTCGAACAGCTCAAAGCTAACATGCGTCACGGGGTTCTCCTTATCACAGTTCCCAAGTATCACCAACCCTCTGCTAATAGGAATGTCAGGGTCGTTGAGATTGCTTCCGCCGACTGAACCCATCCAAAACCTTCTTAGTGAGCAAACTCTCTCTTCAATTTCTTCACTCTAAACAAAACATAAACAATGTCTTAATTTCTTGTCATCTTTAATCACGTGTTATGTGTGTGTGTTGGAACTGTATTTTGTAATCTATGTGTCATACCCTGCTCTGTTAAGTTAAACCAATATATATTATACTATATATATATATGTATATATATATATCTGTATGTTTGCCTGCTTTTCAAGCCACAACTTGCAACTGCTTCCATGGTCTTCTCGAAAAATACTACTAAATCATTTGCCTGATTTCATGTCGAACAAATTTGAGATTTCGCTCATAAAAATTGGTTCGACTGAATTCAAAGTTTGAATAATTTGGATAAGATCTAAGTTCAAATGTTAACATGGTTATGTATAAAAAAATGTATGCGTACATAGGAATACTGTAACGTTTGTTATCAAAGATAGTCAAGTCTTGTTCTCTCCCAAACTGTTTATTAATGTCATATGGTCCTGCATAATAAAGAATGTTTGGCATAGACACCAACACCATTGATGAACGCATAGGCTTCAGGATGAGCGGCTGTGAAAGGTAATTGGGGAGGAGATTGAAGACCAATGTGCATTCACTTTTGTGTATCGAATGGTCTCGAGTTTCTTCTCTATTGAAATTTAGTAGAATACTCGCGTAGCAGTTCAGTGTAATGAGAGAAAAAACAGTAAGTTACATATTTTTTTTAATATTACAAATTTAAGACTGCTTTTTCAATTGCTTTCTATTTTCAAGCACTTGAAAGAAAATACAAAATATCAACATCTCTTCCTTGGATTTCACTCCTCTAATGGTATCTTTAGTTTAGAAAAGAAAGTAAAAAAAAAAATAAAAAATAAGATAAAAACTGAGATGATTTTTTATAAATTGTTTGACAAAAGAAAAAATAAAACAAATAAAAGATAAATATTTTTTATTTAATTGTGTAGAAGAAAAATGTATAAAATATCATAAATACCTCAATCAAGAAACAAATTTGACATAAATTAAGATTTATGTCTTTGTACCTACACAAGCACTTCATCCTTCAATTTTCTGGCCAAAAGTGGATGGAACACTTCTTTTCTTTTTTCTTATTTTTCACTTGAGACCCACATTAATCTCTTCATTCATATTTTAAAGACTTTCAAAATCTAAACAGTGAAAGGTCACTTCTTGTCCCATTTTCTTTTCGTCCAAGTTTCTTCTTCTCGTTTTCAATTAAAACAAAGAGTAAAGGTAGGATAAAATAAATTTATTTGTTGATGAGAAATTAAACATTGATATTTTAATGTTTATTATTTATTTTAGATATGTATATAATATTAACTGTGAATGATTTTTTTATAAATAATCATATTTTATTTTAATTTGTCCTCTCAAATGAGTTATTTTCTTTAAACAATTCGGCAACTCTTATTTTATTATCAATTTTAGTCTTACATTTAGAAGAACTTCCTTTAAAGATGTTTTCAAACATCTGACGCCAAACGTGTCTTTACTTACATTTTTTTATTAAAATAAAAATAAAAACAGACTAATCAAATAATACCGTAGTTGTTTCCTTTTCATTTTTTATTCTTTTATTAAATAATCGTTAAAACTTTTTTTTTTTCGCCACTTTCTTTCTACAGAATTCTACTATTTTTTAGATATTATTTTTTTCGTTTGATAACCGTGCATTAAAAAACATGATTCGATAAGGAGAAAGGGTGAAAAATCTTATCCAAACTTACTATTAATTAATATCCAAGATTCGATTTCGCTCAGTTGCACTAATCCTTTTGCGGTCTCGCCACGGGAGTTTGATTTCTAACTCAAATATAGTTGTACTAAAAACCCTAAGATTGCACATTTTTCTCATACTGGAGTAGGGCTTCTAGGCCAACTTTAACTTTATTTGTAGACCGTCTTTTCCACGTTATAATCCAAGGAAAATTTTCTTACCTGTATGTTACCATTAACTATGCTCACATTTTGAAACTATTTTCACTAATTCATCATTTTTGTTTATGTTGATTCAAGGTTTTAAAAATGAATAATCAAAGCAGAAAGCAATGAAGCACACCTCATGACTACAATACCGACTCAAGCTTTTATTTTCCACTTAAATATTTCATTAGTTTTACCAGCTGCTGCTTCCTAGCTACTACTACACTTGGTGATTTTACATATATTAAAACTATATAACAAATTAACAATCTAACTATTTTGACTTTTGGGCTATGAAATTAGAGATTCACCGACAATATACTCTTTACCAAGTCATTCAAGGCATCATAGGAAGAACCACCTTTGACAGCCAACCCAATCTCATTCTTCAATTTCAATGCTCTCTGCCTCATCTCCTTCCCTTCTTGATTCACCATCAGTCTTCTCACTGCTCCTTCTATTTCATCCCCTTTCATGACATTGGACCACTCTAGACCCACCTTCCACACATGGCTCAACAATCTGGCATTCACCCTCTGATCCCCAAAATGAGGTTGGCACATAATTGGTACTCCTTCACACAAACTCTCCAACGTGGAATTCCAACCACAATGGCTCCAAAACCCTCCCACGGCTTGGTGTGCCAAAACCTCACCTTGTGGTGCCCATTTCACAATGCAACCCCTTTCTGCAATAGCCACTTTAACCTCTTCCTTCAGTGATTGTACCCATTCTGAAACATCATTAATTGTCCCAGGTCTAATAACCCAAAGAAAATTCTGTTGGCTATTGGCTAAGCCACAAGCCACTTCAGTTAGCTCTTTCTCGTCCCAACTAGCTATGCTTCCCAAACTCACATACAACACAGATTTTGTTTCTTGGTTGTTGAGCCAACCTATGCAGCTATAATCTTGTTCCACAAAGGTACTACTGGAGGAATATTCTTCAGCAATCATGTGTAAAGGGCCTATGGGGAAGAAACTCACTTTGTACACCTGCTGTAGCCGATACAAAGATTCCTCTTCAAGGCAATCCACTGTGTTGTAGATAACACCCAAAGAAGGTCTAATCGCAAGCGTTTTAGCTATTTGCTGCTGTATAATATCCGAATTGAATATTGGTAGGTCTTTGAACCGAAGCGGTTCAAGTTCTGGCACCAACTCCAACGACATAGAATCTGCATGCAACGTGTTAATTAATTATAATTTTAACATCATTCTTTCACCAATAAATAAATAAAAATACATGCATGTCTAGATTTTAGCAAAGTTCTTAATATTGGTAATCATCATTAATTAGCCGTAAAAAATATAGAGCAATTATTCATTTATCAAAGTAATATGAATTTATAATAATATATACCTTTCAAGGGAAAGCAACCGCTGCTTTGTCGCTGAAAAAAGGCATGATAAGTGAGCAAATTAGTAGCACTGGTTGTTCTGAGGACTATGTTGGGTAGGTTTAGTTCTCTGGCCACAGAATCAATGGAATACATTAATCCATCGTAGATGATGCAAGCAATTTTTTCGTGGTTTTTATTTGCTTTCTCAATCTGATCAACTAATAACTCTTTAAGCGGAGATACACACTTGGTATTTAAGGTTGCAGTAATATCTACAATATTCTTGGAGGAGATGTGGGTATCAGATAAACCATAGAACAAGGGTAGAAAACTCAAGTTAGGGTGATTAGAAGGATCAGGCGAATTGAAATGGGCATGTGCCACAGTGATGGAGAACCCTTTTGAATGAAGGATGGTGGCTAGCTGAAGCATTGGAGTTAAGTGGCCCTGAAATGGTGGTGGTATTAAAACCAAGCGGTGCCTAATTTGAGTTTCCATCAATCTCCTAAAAGAGTGAGTTTTGTGCTACTATGTCTATGAAACTGGCAAGTGCACTAATTTGAGCTTCCATCTATCTCCTTATAAACGGATTTTGATTTTCTCTTCTATGTCTCTATTGACTAGTAATCAACGACTTTGGCACTACATTATAATATTAATTACGAATTCTAAAGTATGGCTTTCACACACAACATCTATTGTTATTACCTTGGTTTCAACGAGCCTATGCAATCAAGGCGCACGACATTGAAAACTCATGTCCTTGGGTGAACCGGTCATTAAAATTATTTGACCAACCCAAGTCTATATGTCGTCACTATCTAGATGGGTACAAGTAGCATCATAAGTCATTTTCATTCTATAGCTCATTTAAGACGTTGTACTCCGCATTAAAGTTATGGTCCCGTGACTATTTTTAGTGTCCCAAGTTTATCCAATATTTGACCGTGTGTCTCGTGAGAGAGGTCTACAAAACAAGTTAATTTTTCATTCCAATCTTAATGTAATTTTCATGACTGTTATGGTGCTACACGTGGCTCTTTTCAATTTGGTCAGCACCTCACTCCTTTGTTTAGCAACACCGTATCATCTTTTCCCTTCCACTGCCTTGTACTTAGCTAGCTCATCTTTTTCCTCTGCCCTTCATAATTAACTTGTTAATTTGGGTGTGATTCCCAAAAGATTTTAAAGTACTAGTGTTTCCTTATTTTGAAATTATGATCGGCATGTATATGACGAAGACTTGTCTGACCTTAACTCGTCATACGAAAACTCATGGTGAAAGGGGATACGATCGCCTTCAAATCAAATGGTATAAAGCTTTTTGACTTACCTACATTTTAATGGCTAGGAATTAAGATTCCGTGCAGTAGAAAATTCAAGTGGAGGAACCCTGATTGAAACTGCTCATAGATACTTTTCTGAATTATATATATTTCTGATCTGACAACAATCCGTCAAATTTCTGAGCTCCATCCCTAGAATCTTATCTTTCGAAGAGATTGCAATCTGTTAAATATTATTGCTCGTTTTTCGTATGCACAACTCAATTAATAATTGTTTACATATTGTGAACCAGAAAATTAGGCGTACGTATATATATGGTTCAGTCCGGGTCAAATTGTGCTTAATCTTTTATCCGAATAGATAAAAGCCTTTCGGATTGTGTTGGGTCATGTTATATTTTTTTTCGTTAAATCCAACCCCAACCTACTTGATTAATAATGAGGTGGTTTGAAACTTTGAGTTAGTTCATCCAGATTTTGTAGAAGAATATGAAATTACTTTTGACATCCAGGTATGGATAAATAAATTAATAGATGTAAGTACTTTTGCTTATAAAGATAATAATTATATAATGTAAGGATCGAGTCTCGAGTTGTCAGCTTTAACAATAATAATGAACTCATCATTTGAACCCAATGTGATTAGATTCTATTGGATTAGATCCCAATAATAAAAAATTCAAACTAATTAAATTAGTTTTTGTTAGTTTTCGAATTTATTGGATTGACATGAAGCATGAACACACGGTCTGTAGTGAACCAAATACAAAACACTATGTTATGATGCCTATAATTTATTAAATGAAAATTAATTAATAGAATCAACTGTTTAATTAATATATATTTAGATATATCTATTTTGAGATTAGTTTGTAATAAAAATAAAATTAATTTATTAAATATATATATATAATTTATTTTGTAATCTTATTTTATAGACAAATATATATATTTAGATAAATTATAGTTTTAAGTTTTAAATTAATTTTGAATTCTTTTTTATTTTATTAATTTAAAGATTGAATATTTTACTAAAAACTAAAACAAATAACGTAATATTAAATTAAATGATAAATGATTTTTATTAAAGTATTAAAGATAAAAATAATAATATAAATCAGTGAAATAAATAATTTATTAAATATCTATTTAATTAAATAAATTTATAAAATAACTTAAAATGCCTTCTCAAATTAAAATCCATCGTGATTTATCCAGCAGTTGAAGCTGTATAGCATATTAAGATCCGAGGCTGTGCAGGGTAAAGGTCGTGGAGGCAGAGGTATGGCTATTTACATCAATGCATTATCTTTCTTCTTAATTTCAATTGATTTTAACATGATTTATTTATTTATATTTATTTATAGAATAGGTGGGTTCCACCATAAAAGCAATTAGCTAATAGCACATGATAGAGATAGTGATTTGACAAATTAATATGGCTTTGAAGAAATGGTCCTTGCAAATGACCCAAACATACATTGCAATAGGTAGAAAGGTCTACGGGGACCTGCTTCTAACGTGGACATTTAATATCGTCTTTAGTTATACATTTTGAACGTGATTTTGTATGTTTTAAATATAATTTTCAGAAATTAATAATTATAGTTTTCATACATAGATTTTTTTTTCTTTTCAACGAATTTTTAAACATGACAAGTGATCCGTAAATCGTTAGATATAATATTAGAAAAATGAATTATAAAGATAAAATTCTGTATAGGGAGAATACTTGTAATTTAAATACATACTGTTACTTGTGTTTTTTTCTTATAAATATTAAATTTAGGCAGAAAAATATAAAAGTAGTGGAGCTTTCACCACGTTTAATCGAAAGTATAAGATTAAAAAAAAATATTTTTGTTAATTTTATTTTAGCATGTGTGCGTGTGATATTGTTTATTGGTTCCATTTGAAAAATCCGAACTATTTACCATCGACATGCATGATCGCGTGAAAAGCTTGGATAAGTGCGACGGAATGGTTTGGGGTGCGTTTGGATATTGGGTGGGAAGAAATGTCAATAAGCAGATCGTAATTTGCTCAATTCAAAAGGGTATCAAAGTAAGTTCACTCACCGGACGTTGTTAGAAAATGAATAAATTTAATTTGATTCACTTTCTTGGTAAGTCAATTTTTACATTATTTGCCTCAATCCACTACTATCACGGGGCGGGGCGGGTAGGTTAAATAAATTGACTCACCAATTAACTTAAGAAAAAAAATACAAAATTACCAGAAAAAATACAAAATTACCAAAAAAAAATGAAAAACATATGTACGATAAGGTTAATCACATACTAGTTTACATCATTAAACTCAAAAAATAAGAAATTAAAATATCAAGAAATTAAAAAAGCTGAATAAAAATGAACAAATAAATTTAAATTTGTATCTATGTTAATTGTTACAAATGGTAGTTATTTGCATTTTCAAAAAAAAAATCTAAGGGTTAACTTAATATTGATTATAATAAAACTTGTGCTCAAGGATAAATATTTATCATTTAATAAATTTAGCATTTATAACAAAAATTAGTTAGAAGACAATACATATTTCACATCTCCATATCACAAGTTATCTTGACTTATCCAAGTTGATTCACCGTGACTCCAAATTAAGTGAGGTAAGCCAAATTAAATCAATTCATGATAAAAGTGAGTTAACATTTTTGCAACATCATTTAGTGCAACAGTATTGTTTTTTTATGTAAAATAATTTTATGTTAATGAATTAATTTTATAAGTACACTGTTTTAAATGAAAATATGAGATCATAAATTTTAAATAAAATAAAAATACTTAGAATTTTTATCAAACAATTTTTATTTTAAATAAAATTTAAATTTTAAAATAAAAAACTACTAAATAATCTGTATAATTCTTATTTTATTCATTAGTAATGGATCAAAACATAGTTGAACCTAAATGTGAAATAACTAAAGCTCAAACCTGTAATTAAGTATCAAAACTGTAATATATTTAATTTTTAAGAACATATAATAAATCGTACTTAAAACATTTCAAGAGCATTTAAGAAACAACACTTACTGAACTTTCATTACAGCTAGGTAACATTTAATGTTTCCATTTCAACTTATTCCAAATCTGACTTTTTATTTGCGTCTCTGTTAGCCTGTTTGGTGGGGAAGTAACAGAGAAGAGGGAGGGAAAAAAAAGTTTGCTTCGGTGAGAGAGTAGATTTAAAATATTTAAAGTTTAAAAATTAAAATAATTTAAAATTTAAAAGTTTACAAGTAATTTAATTTTTAAAATTTTTACCTTCTTTCTAAAAACAAAACAAGAAAATATTATCTTTCTTTTCTTCAATTAAAATTCATCCTCTTTCTCACATAGAATATCTAATTAAAACTTTTACTCTCGTCAACCTCTTTAGACATATATTTGGTAGAGCTATGGCAAATAGAATAGAGGGAAAAAATAAAACAAATATAAATAGGTAAGAAATAGAGATGAATTTAAATTATTTAGTATAAAATAAATAAAGTTGTAAAATTATTTTAAAAAATTAAATTATATAAAATTTCAATATTATCCTTATTTATTAAATACACAATCACTTATATATATATATATATTTGTAATCATATATAACTGATTATATCTTAATCGATCATTTTAAAGTTACATAGACTTTTTTTAATTGACTGATTCATTTTTAATCAATTGTTTCAAAGTTGTAGTATAATATTTAATTCATTAAATATTATTTATAATTGATTATTTTGACATTACATATATTTATATTTAATCGATTAAATTGATTGATTAAATTCAATTTAGCGTGCATATAATCAATAATATATATATATATATAATTGATTAATTTATTTTAGTTTGATAAATTTGATAACAAAATGTGAATAATTGATAAAAAAATACTTTAAATATATATATATATATATATATATATATATATTGAAAATTATTGTCATATTATTAAAAATAAATATATAATATTAAGTATATAAACATATTAAAAATATATAAATGTATAAATAAAATATATAAAAATATATTATTATATTATTAAAAATAAATATATAATATTAAATATATAAATATATTAAAAAAGTATATAAACATATTAAAAAATATAATTATATAATTATAATCAATTATATAATTAAACGTAAACGATTATGTTAAATTATATAACCAATTGTATATAAATATAATATATTAGTAATTTAATTATATAATTCAATCTATAGGTGAATTATATAATTAATTGTATATAAATATAATATATTAGATAATTCAACCTAATAAATTATGTTGAATTATATAATGTATTAAGTATATTGAAAAGTAATATGGTAGCGAAAAATAAATACGTAATTTCGCGTTAGATTGATATTTGATTCTATTTCTTCGTATACTTCGGCCACAATTTTTTTTTTTTTCTCCTCAATTAAGATTTATCCTCTCCGCTCTACGTCAAATAAAATATCTGCTTAAAATTCATACTATCTTCTCCCTCTTTAAGGATTCCGTCTCTTTTTTAATCAAACAAAACCGTATGTGAAAGTGTTTTTTTTTGGGGGGTTTGACAAAGTCTCGATGTGAAAGTTAGTGAACATCTTTCTCTTTCTAACATTTCTGTTGTATTTTTTTAACCACGATATGAATGTCATATCCAGTAAAAGCGAAAATGTTTTATTGAGAAATCAAAGAGGTGAAAAACAAAAACTTAATTAATATACATGTTTAATGTAGTATAATATTTTTTCTCAAAATAATTTCTACTTCAATCTTCTTAACATAATGTTGACGTTAACAGAGTTTATTTTTAATTTGTGCAGATTTTATAAATGTTAGTCTGTTATATTCTATATATTTAGTGAATCTCGTCTTTTATTTAATGAGTTTTATATAAATTTGTATTCTAATATAAAATCTGCATAAATATTACTGAACAGCAATATATAACAATTCAAATATTTTACCATTTGTAAACAAAATTTAAATTTCTTTAATTGATGATTTAATATTATATATTATTTGCAAATCATCAACAAAATATTTCTATTAATTTAATATTAAAAGTTTTAAATATTTGTACTTTATAAAATTTTTATTATAAGATAATGTTATATTACTACGTAATATTTTTTATTTTATAAATATATTTTTCATTGTAGGAAATAACCAATTTATATAACACTAATCCCTTTTAAGAAAATCAACAAATAAATTTTACTCTAAAAATATAACTTTTGAGCTAAAAAAAAAGTGAAATCTGACTCGCCACTTCTGTTTGTTTAAGCTCTTATTTATTACGAATTTGAATTATAATATAATTAATATTTATTTATTATAAAATTTTAATTATATAAACTAAATTCGTATCACGTGTATAACATGATTTTAAATGTTAATTATATTTTAAATTATAATGTACAATTGTTTTTATTTATATTTTTTTAAAATTGTATTAAAATTTAATTTAAACATAGAAATAAACAAGAGTATATTTGAAAGGAGCAAACAATAACAAGTAATTAAGATAAATCAAAATCCACTTAAAGACTAAAAAGATGGTAGCTTGAGATCATTGAGAGAGTAATTTGTTATAATGGTTAAAGTGAAGGGTTTCATTAAAGAAAAAATGTTTAAAAACGTTATAATTTCTTTTAAATATTTTTATGATTGATTTTAGTCATGGTAAATTTTTTTTTATCACTTTTAAATTTCTAACATTTTTTTAGTATTATTTTTTTTTCTTATTACTAACTCTAGATAGTTTAATACAAACATAACAATTAAAATTAATAATACTAATTAAGATAATTATCTAGTTAGTTTAATACAAACATAACAATTAAAATTAATAATATTAATTAAGATAATTATTTTTAGATATGTAATTCAATTATTAATGTATTTATTATTTTGTATAAACAAGATAATTATATATAATTTAATTTTATAATTTATTTTTAATATATATGAGCAGTATTTTATTATTTTAATATTATTTTTATTTTATTCATTAATTTATTTTTAATATTTTATTTTTTAAAATTATAATTTATTTAAAAATTTTAATATATTATTTTTATGTTATTTTACATTTTTATTTCTTAATTTTGACCAATTCTAATATATTATATTTCAACTAATTTTTATATTTACCGATAAAATTATTACTTGAGATATATTTTAAAAATAAATTATATTAAAATAAGTCAAAGTTAATAAATTAAAATATAAAAATAACATAAAAAATAATATATTAAAATTATATTATATTTTTTAAAATACAACGTTAAAATAGATTAGTGAATTGAAAAATAAAAATAATATTAAAAAATAAATCACTATTTATAATATATTAAAAAATAATTATAAAAATAAATTATATGTAATCATTTTATTTATTTATTTATTGAATATTTAAAAATAATTTAATTATCTTAATTTAAAATATTTATTTATTATCTTAATTATCTCAATTAATATTATTCATTTTTGTTAGTCATAATACTAAACAATATCACTAAAAAAATGTTAAGATTTAAAAATGATAACAAAAAATTGTAACAACTAAAACCAAATAAAAATATATTGGCATAGACCTACAATATATTTAAACAAAGAAAAAAAGATAAAAAAAAATCTTGTTAATGTCTAATTGATAAAATAAGAATAATGAAATTTTCATGCATAAATTATATATTTTTATTTATAATATAAAATAATTTTTATATTTTCTAAAACAGGCGGTTGTATTATTACTAATTTTACAAAGGGTCGTCGTATTAATACAAGATTTTTAAAAACATATATATAATAACGACAATAAAAAAATAAAAATATTTTACTAGTTAGCTTTGTGCTCTTCTCCCTTAAAATGAACCAAATTCAAACGTTTAAATGAAGCACGCCTGATTGCTGTACTATATTTATAGTGTAGATATTCGGATTAAAGTAAATTTACCCAAAAGTATAACTGAAACAGAACTACAAATTGCAACGAGAAGATTTTAAATGTATAACAAAAATATTTTCTACTGAGAACAGAAGACTAATTCTTTCAAAGGGCTGAAGTTATCAAAATTAATTTTGTGCTTTTTAATAAAAAAAAATCATATAATTGGATAAGAATTAAATTCTTCTCAACCTGCTTAAAGAACAGACCTTTTATATACACAATAATGCTTAAAGACCATACTTGTCTAGCTCCAATAATTAAGTAGAAGGGGGTGAATATTATAAATTTCTAAATTATGTATTAAAAAAAGAGAGACATGTTTACAGTTGTAGAAATAAAAGCCTCATAATTGTGTAATTATGAAATATAAATATTTTTGTCACTGCTTACAGAAATTAGCCGTGTGTATAATAACTGCAGATACGCATAGCACTAGTTTTGGCATATCAGTCGCATTGGTCACTCCACGTCCACCACGCGGCAAAGGTTATCCGAGCTCCACGGCAAGTAGCTTTTTATAAATAAATAAAATAGGTCTGAAATATCTCATCCTACAAAGAATAATGATTAATTTTTATTAATGACCATAAATTTATTAATGGTAAATATTTTCTGTCTAAACTATAATTTTTTTCATGTAATAACATTTTAATCAAAAGAGGCAAACATTTATCGACGGCAAATTGCCTGGTATCCCCGCAGCATCGCCCAATCGAAAATTATGTTTTAATTCGACTGAAACCATTCATGTTTTTTGTTTTGATCTCAAATCATTCATTGTTGTTTTGTGTTAAACTAAAATTGGCAATATTATTTTTTTTGAGTTTAGTTTCTGTCTGTATAAAAATATTTATTCGACGATTTATTATTCCACGACAATTTCATTCGTTATACGATTAGTAAATATATTATTTTTTTAATTAGGCATATTATTTCTTTAATAAAAAGTAAAAAAGTTACTTTTCTTTATGGTTAATTTATTTTTAAGGACTAAATAATGTTATTTATTTTTAATTAATATAATCAATAACAACATTTAATATTGAATTGTATTGAATGACATGAAAATTTATTTTTAATAATAAAAATACTATTAATATTAAAATTAACAAATTTATTATATAAAACTTTGTGCATGTTATTCAAAATTTTCACCCCAAATGGTTTAATTGTTTTAGTTTAATATGTGTTTATAAATTTAAAACTTAAATATATAATTAAGTTAAATAATGTGATATTTTATTGGAATTAAATTAGACGTGACTTAATAAGGAAAAAGAAAGGAAAATTAAAAGAGCATATTAGTTTTCGTTTTACTACAGCAGTACAGTATAAAATTGGAAATTATGTTTTCTGACAGGCTAATACGGTACTACTACCAATACCATTGTACGATCGCAGTGTTACACTTCATCCCTATTTAATTACTCACCAGACAAGCGAATACGTTTGTCCATCAGTTTAGATCTCCCAAAGATTCAAACAAATCCATAAAACTAGTGTCTTCCATAGCTTTTCACTTTTGAGCTGCCTCAGCGAAGCAAAGACATGGATGGACACATGGATGGACACATGCACGGGATGGCACCGACGCCGCCGTCAACAAATGGCAGCACCACGATGATGATGCACCATAAGATGATGATGCACATGACCTTCTTCTGGGGGAAGGACGCGAATATTTTGTTCCAAAACTGGCCCGGGGGCAAATCGGGCATGTACGTGTTAGCCTTGGTGTTTGTGTTCGCGATGGCCGTTTTGGTCGAGTTGCTGTCACACACGCGGTTCATCAAACCCGGTTCGAACCATGTTGTGGCCGGTCTTATTAAGACCCTCTTGCATGTCCTCAGGGTTGGCCTCGCTTATTTGGTCATGCTCGCGCTTATGTCCTTCAACGGCGGTGTTTTCTTGGTTGCGGTACTCGGCCACGCGCTCGGCTTTTTCATTTCCACCGTTGCTTTCAATAAACCGCACGAGGACGAGGGCTTTGATCTTCCTCCAATTTCTTGTTAATTATATTCCTTTTCTTAATTAATTGTAACAATTGCATAATTTTGATACTGGTTATGAAATTAGACCTACTTAGGTTTAGAGTCTAGATGAATATGTGCTTTGTGCGGCGACTTCATTATTATTAATCAATCTATGACAGTATATCAATTAATTATTTGTTTGCCTATTCACTTTATCGTTAGTGTGCGTTAATCGATCGAAAGCAAGTTCAACCTACCGGAAAACATTGATGCATTTGAAACTTTTGAACGGAACACCTTAGAGAATCTAGAATCACTCACGCCATTTGAGGAACCAACGACAAAAACAAATGTAAACGGTGCCGGTGCCTGGGTACCTGAGTATACAGACTTCGCTTGGGAAAGCCATGTGGGTCCACGTTGATTACTGTTTGATTTGGTCAAGCATGTGGTTGGAGCTGTGGATGATGCTTCACCACGTGTAAAGGTTAGTGTTGGATAACTTTAAGATTGTAAATTTTTAATTACATTTTATCATAATTTTATTCTTAACAAATTTAAATATAAATTATTTTACTAAAAACTCGTTAACTTTTAGTTAAAATTAATTTTATAAAATTAAAATAATCTAGAATTAAATTTACAGAGACAGATCGACAAATATACAAATATTATCTCCAAGGCTAGTTAGGTGTTAACTTTTTTTCCCTGATGCTTCTTTTGTTTGATTGGCACATATACAAGAAAGGAAAGACAAATTTGGTGGGTCTCTGTCAAAATTAATTTCTATAAATTTGAAATAAAAAAGAAAGAGGGGGTAAATTAGAGTTAAAAGACAAAATATTTTTAAGTTGTAAAATATTTATAGTTTTATTTTGTTTTAAGTGATAAAATAAATTTTAATTTATCTTGTATTTTGATTAATTTTTTCTTTGTATTATTTAAAGCATATTTCATGTTTTTATTTTTTATTATATTTTTTTATTTAAGAATATCAATATCATTTTATAAATATATATTTTCCCTCCTTTTTATTTTCTACTCAATTAAATAAGAAAAATTATTCTTTTTTATCTTTCATTTATTCTTGTATCAAATAAGTAAAAAAATTATCTCATGTTTTACTCTTTCTTTCCTTTCTTCTACTTATTTTTTTTTCCCTTTCCACTCTTCTCTGAAAACCAAGCATGTGAAAATCACTTGAAAAAGTTAATTTCATAGAAGTCCAAATAATTGCGTAAAATGAGAGAGTGGATTTGATTATGTGTATTTCTGATCTTAAATGAAATGATAACGCAGAAATCAAAATGTAAAAATAATATTTATTAATTTTATTTATTGCTATTTTATAAACACAATATTTATGTAGCTGCATTTGAAGGATCACTTTTGATAATAAAAATATATATAATCATGAAATCGAAATTATCAATGGATTACAGAATATAAGTTTATAATCCTATCTCACTTCCATTTGAAGGTATAACGTTGGTAGAAGTTTCTTTTTGTTTGTTTGTTAGAAATAGTGAAATGTGTGAGGCTAGAAACTTTGCTAACGGTTATAAATTTATATTATGAAAATTATAAAAAAAATAAACAACTTTAATTAAAATTTTAAAAACATCTTTTTAATTTCATCATTATAACAACTTTAAAAATAAAATAAATCAATTCAAATGCTAACAATCTTTAATTTGGTTTTGATTAAATGCAAACAAAGTTGAATGAAGCTATCAAGATACAATTCATGTTTTACAAAAATGAATTTGAATTTTGCTGTTAGTGTGAACATGATTGGTGGTAGAAGTAAATAAGAAGACAAAGTGAAAATTTAAACTTTAGATTTGAATTGTGAAAAAATAAGTTACATAAATTTGATTTGTTTATTTAAATAAATTGAAAGTTTGAATTTGACTTATTTAAAAAAATTAAAATTTGAATTTAATTTATTTAACTCATTTATAAATTAATTATTTTTGTTTTTATAAAAACTTTTTTAAATTATTTTTTAACTCAATTTAATATTTAATAAATATTTTAATACTAGATGATAATATACAAATAAAAATATATGTTTAATATGTATAATGTAGAATTCAAACATTTTAGATTATTACATCTTCGTAATTTAATAAATAAAATATAAATAAATAAATATATAAATAATATTATTAATAAAGTTTTACGTATGTTTATAAAAGATATAAAAACAATATTAATAAAATATTCATCATCAATTTAAATAAACAAAATATTCGCGAATAATTGATATAGAGCTTGTGAAGTTTCAACTTAATTCATTGAAATAATTGAACATAATTTCAGGATTAAGTTTATATATTTAATTAAGCAATTAAAGTTCATCCAACATTTAATGAGTTGAGCTATGAATAATTAACCTCATTTATATTCTTAATTGGTGAGTGATGTATAAGTCTAAAAGTATCTTTATAGATGATTTTGAGATCTGTCCCAACACGATGAGCAGCAACGTTTTTCCACAATTGTAACATAATTGCAATTGTGGTTGCATGTGCCATATTTATCCATAATTCGGCTCCATATCTAAAATTTAACTAAGTGCGACAGCAATTCCAAATTTTGTTATACAATATGCATAATTAAATCATTAAATAATAAATTTCATTCATACTCCTACCAATGCTTACTAATCCTAGTCCAGTGACATTAGTTATACTAGCGGATAGCAATCACTCGACCAAACAAAAAGGATAAACCTGAGATATCTGTTTTATATAATCATAAAGTCTCTTAATATATGGCTAGTTGCCTTCGCCATTCAGATTCAACCTTCGAAGGTGTGATATGTATTAGCAAATAGAGTCCGCTTGATTAAATATAGAGACCTACCAACATATATGGTCAGATATATTTAAAAATCTAATTCAAGAATGCAAAATTATAAACATTCACTGCATTTTAGAGTGTACTGAGGTGAAAGAAAAAGAGATAAGAAGTGAGTGAAGGTATGTTTATAATGAAATTGAAGTGAGAGAAAAAAAAAGAATAAAAATGAGATGAAAGATAAAAATGGATATAGGTATATATATAATATTACCTTTAAAAAATACCAGTTACCCGATGTGGAACTTTGAATTGAAGAAGGGCGTAATCATATCTAATTAATTGTCATGATCAATATCTGTAGATCTTTCCAACGTAACAAAGAGATTCGACGAGCCTATCAAATATAACCAAGAAAATTACCCATCAATGCGTTAAATTTGGTCCCACGATGTGTAATCCGTATTGACTACTGAAACGCAAGGGAATCAGCTTGGCCAGAACGATTGATCAATTGCCGTTGAAAAGATGTGTAATAAAGATCCTTTCATGGTGAATGTGTAACAGAGTATGATCCAGATATCTTGACCATTTCCAATTTAAATAAACTTCCTTTTATTCATTATTTTCTTTAAGAGGTACGCGTATTCTAATTCTCGCGTAGTTTAGCTTTAGCCTTTTGGTTTTTACTAAAAAAAAAATAGTGTAATTTAATAAAATAAATTGGGTGTAATAGTTTAACACTTCAACTCTTCTTGTTGTAACCAGAAAAAGTTTAGCCCCTTGGCTTTCAATACGTTTGTTTTACATAAATGAACAAAATAATGTTTGTAAAGCGTTTCATTTTCAATCTAATAAATTTACTCAAATAAATTATAGAATTAACTATGATAAAATTAGTAATTAATTCATAATTAATTTCTAATAAAAGATAATAGCTACAGGTTGACTTAACTACCAACTTGTTCCGAAGTTAATAAAAAAAATACAAAGCAAAATAGTTCGGAAAAAAAAATTCTAACTAATTTTGTAGCTAATTTTTTAACGACCTTAATTATTTCACAGCTAACTCCAACTAATATATATAATATCATAGCAATCTGATATTTCAAGTATCGTCAAAATTATTATATATTTATAACAATTTTGTAGTTAATTTTCAGCTAATTCTAAACTTATTCCTAGTTAATTTGTAGCATTTTTTTAGTTTATTTGAAGTTGATTTTTTAAAAAAATATTTGGTGGCTAATTTATAGCAATATATTATCTAAACTTATTTTTTTAATTTTTTGATTATTTTTATAATATTAATATTTTTTCATATTATTTTTATAATATTAATATTTTTTCATAAGTTTTAAAAAATTATCAAGGTTCTAATCCTCCTCGTATCCATGTGTTTAAAATAATATCTGTTTGGAAAATTCATCTCCTTAAATGCATATGGAGTGAATTGCAGTATTTCAAGAATTAGCCTTTAACTCTAAGCCAAAGATACCATAATTTCATAAAAAAAAAAAAGAATTTGAATATCCTCAATTAATTTTTGATGATTTCAGAAGTTGCAATCAATTAGGTCTTTAAGTACATGTGTGCTATTTCTTCAGAAAATGGTTGAAGAAGACCTTAAGGTCTTGTGCTTAACCAGTTTCCCTTAAAGTTGAGACTTGCCGGACTATTCTCTTGCTCCTTAGCCTCCACTGTCTGACTTTGTTGAAGTTGATGTTCGAATTATTGTTGAAGTCTCTCTATTGCCGCCATTAATTACTACAACATTGGATTTTCGTCACCTTGATTTTCAAATGTCGTAGTGCCATTTCTTGTTAGCACCATGACAGAAATTGGCCACCGGGAAAAGTTTTTACCAGAGGTCTCACGATAAACACCAAATGTTCTCGCTTGAAAAACATCATAGGTCTCCTTAGTGCAAAAGACCAATATGCTGTATTTGATGATCTCCCTTCCCTCACTCTCTAAGACTTGTTTCATGGGCTCTCTTGGCAACTGTTGGATTCCTATGAATCGTACGTTACCTATTGTCCTTAAGGACTAACGGATAGTTATTGGTTATTTATGACAATTTAAGAAGAAACAATTATGGCAAGAGAATGGTTGATCATTACTGATAGGTGGAGATATTAAGCCCACATTATTGAGATTGGTCCCCTTTTATTCAAGACTTATCCCCAAATTAAGGGAGAAGCAAAGCACAGAACAAAATTATATTTGCAATCCGTAGTAACAATACTAATGTACTATCGACTCGTCATACAATCAATGCAAAAGAATTCCCCCATATATTGATCCAATCTGAAGCATCAACTAGGAGTTTATTTTCTTTATTCCTCTTCAACCTTTCTTTCTTTGTCCTGCTGTGGCAGAATCAGTCAAGACAACATTGCTATCATGAACGTGTTAAAACTAGAAAGGTAGCTGCAAATACACGTCCCTCTACAGTTTCCACTGCGACTTCAATATGTCCACTCTTGAGGCAGAATCATCTCATTCTGGATATGTGCTGGTTTGTTGCGTGATTGGCGCTTTTGTAGTGAATACATGCCATCCCTGTTACTCACTAAAACATCTGAAAACATAACAATAACATAGAAATTCAATCAGTTACAAGCATATATTACCTAGTCAAAAACTGTGACATCTCGCCAGTTGTTGCCACTCAAGTTTTTGCATTTTAATGTGAAAACTGCACCAGTTTTCAAAAGCAAAATCGGACAGCCTAATTCTTTTTTTCCGCTTTCTCACAAGACTTGCACTCAAAATAAACTTGAATAATAATAAGAATAATATAGCTTTATTTTATTACATAATTATTATTATAGGCTGGTTGTTGTAAACATAATAGCACAGAAATGGACAGAGAGAAAACTATAATTTACTTATAGATTGAAATAAGATAACTTATACTGAGTACTGATGGACTTAAGGTTGTATTTTAAGTAAGCTAAGCACTTTCGTAATTAAATAGTCACATTTATGTGTACATAAAAACAATTAAATGACAGTTGATTAAAGCCAAATATAACTGTTTTTGTCGACAAGAAGAGTGTTGATAATCAATCAGGTACCATGTAGGGGAGGGAAGCCGGCAGCTTTGGGCCCAGACGTGGCAGCCATTTGCTCAAAGTGGAGTTGCAAAGCCTGTACTACTCTAGCGGGTATAAGAACTGTGGAGCAACCTTTACCTAATCAAATCACAAAACATTAACTTCGGTTAAAGGTGTACAACAAACAGATATTGTTCGGTAGCAAAGTGTCATTCGGGGATTCGCTGAACATGGAGACTCTGCAAATTCAGTCACAACTGTCTATTTTTCTTTTTCAAAAATCTATACTTTTCCACTTTAGCCAAAAGAAACAACCGAAAGTGTCAAACACGTGAACCACATAGAAGATGGATTAAATGTGGTATGGTTGAGATTCCATATCAGGAAATGGTTGGATTAAATGTGAACCGAAAGAGTCACCTAAGTCCACGACCAGCGAACAAACAGCTATAGGAAATGACTCAAAAAACGAAGCAGAGTCAAAATCTTAAAGCTACTGAAACACTACCTGATCTCTTGCGTGACTCAGATGGGGCACTTGTTCCGCCACGTGGCAAGAAAACACCAGTCCCAGAAGATGTGCCTCTTGAACCGGCTTGCTGGTGTGAACGAGTGTGCCATGGTGGACGAGTCCTCCATCCGTTATCACACCCAACATCAACCCCTTTACCTTTCTTCCCAAATTGCTGTGATATTTGCCCATGATTGTTTCCGCTATATGCAGTTTTTTTTTGCTTCTCAGACAGAATCTGCCCTTGCCTGGCCCGAGACAACTATAACCAGGAAACAAGCAAGTGAGAACTCTCTTGTTGAAATGGAAGTTAACCCAAAAGCAAAATCGACAAAACTTATATATACAGTTAATATTAACGTGTTTTCAATCAGAATTAAAATTTTATTTGTGTTATTCTTTAAATAAAGGTATATTTAAAGAATTAAATAAATTACTGATTTAAAATCCAATACTAACGGAATAACAACACTAACGTCACTTGAAAAAAATGGATATAAGTGTTGTTCAAAAATACACAGAGGTTGTCAATGTTATTGTCATCTTATCTCACTTGAATGGCTCGAATTTGTTCCTGAAGGAGAGAGCAGACTCCAATGTTTGAGGTCTCCAACCTCTGAAGCTTATGACAAGGATTGTATTTGGAACTGTCCTTTTCGTCAAGCTTCATCTTCTCTAACATCTCCAACACGTCGAAGGTGCTGTCCCAACAAAAGTCATGGGCATTAGGCGATGGTTCCTGAGAAGAACCTTCACGGCTCCCCTGAATTGAGGCCAAAGTTGACGACAGCGTTGACTGGGGAGGACTAATTGAGTCCCGTAGCTTCAGCAGAAGAAAGAAAAAATAGCAAAAAACTTGATAAGGTCTTTGCTAGGGGGGAGGGGGGAATGGCAGAATAGTATAAAAGGAAAAAAAAGAGAGACAAAATTAGTTATCTGTTTTGACACGCTGGCATAGTGGAGGAATAAACAAATTACCGATTCCAAATGATGGGAAGCAATGGCTGAGAAATGGAATTTGTTGTCTTGAAGCGTGAAGTTAGGCATGTGGGTGGAGTGAGGGAGTGGAGTTGTAGGGGATAGAAATTGAGGGGGAATGAGAAGCAGCTTAGGCTTTAAAGCTAGTCCGTTGATCTTGTTGGGGTCACGTGATGGTGGGAGAATATGTTTGGCCCGCTCTTCATGGAGGAAGTGATAGGGAAAAGGAAACGATGTGTCCCCAGTGTGAAGGTTAATAGCCATGATCGATAAAGGTAGTGGTTATAATTTTCTCGGAGGATTATGAATGATAATGATCGGATAGGTAAGGTGGGGCTTTAATGAGTTGCAATTATGGGTGTCACTGGCGGGATGAAATTCAATGATTATTTTGATAAATACGGGGGTGTGTGCCCCCCCACCCCAAAATGGCATTTTTGCTGTATTTGATAATGCTAAGGAGGTTTAAAACAAGTGGGCCTCTTAAGTAAGCGACAGCTTTTAAGGAACCCGATAGTTTGACATTTGGAACACGGGAAGGACAAATAAAGAAGGTCCTGTGACACGGTGGTGAAGGGGTGGGCCCAGTGCCTGTTGGGGGTTCTCATCGGCGCGCCCTTTCAAGCTCAAGGGTCTGCTTTTATTAGTTGTACCCTACTTTTAACCCATCACTCTGCCTCTTACCTGCCATTTGTTGCCTTCACTTCAAGTTGCAACCACTTATACTTCCAACACTCAAATGCCTTGTAATCAGTTGTTTCAAATTTAAAAAATAAATTCAACCCCGGTTGTTAACTTCTTAATCTATTTGCAAGAGATTAGGGAGAGCACCTACGACGTGGTGGATGTTAGAGATTAATAAATGATATTTTACTCCGTAACTTGTGATTTATGAACCATGTTAATAACATCCCAATTAATAAATGCCCGAAAGCTCGTACCTAAAGTGCTAGGAATAGAGATAACATATTTGGTGCCCATTCACATGATCGGGGGATTCATGTGAATTTATATTTAAAAATAATTCGACCATTTAATTGAAATTGCATGTAAAATAATTCAATAATTTAATTGAAAGTGCGTATAATTTGTACGTGCTGGTGTAATTTCTATAATTTTAGGGACAACACAACTGGTATGTGATTATCATCAACACATGTTATAATATCTTAGATTAATTTCATACTTAGTTGTCGTCAACTTGTATTAGAAAGTGTTAGGTTAAGTATCACAATAATCTAACTTTATATTTGGTTACAAATATTGAGTTTGAAACTTCGAGCATCTTATCAATTATAAGTAAAAAAATTATTAATTTGATTTACCGCACTAGGAAAATTATAAATATTTCACTTGTAATACTTGTATAAATATTTTTATCATAAATAATAATTTAATTTGTTTAAAAACTTCTATACTAAAATTTTTAATGTATTTGTTTTTGAGAGCACACTCATTTAAGATTCTTAAGTTTAATTATGTGATTAAAATTAATCATGTTTATTTAACGAGTGTATTATTCTCTACCTATTCTTCGACGATAGGGTGAATAATATCTTAACTAGATTTATAAGAATAATCTAAAATTAATTATCGTATACTTAAATGTTTTAGACGTGTGAACTATTTGTCGTCGAATGTCTTTATCATTCATTGATGGACTAAGGAGGATTAACTATGACATTAAGTCAATTTGTAAGTCAATCAAAGTGTTAGGTCACTACAACATCTACAAGTGTAGATTGTGCTATTATATTAACTTTAAGTGCAGCTAGTCAGTAAAAAAAGTTTAACCTCACAAAAGGTCAATTATACAAATATAATTTGTTTGTTTTTTAACCGTCAATGATTTTTAAGTGTCAAATTTAAAATAAGTGGACATCTATACGATATAATATTTCAAACAAAATCTAAAAAATATTGATAATTACTCAATTGGGTAGTATAGTATTTATCTCTAATATTATACTAGTTATCATTAAAAGAAGAATGTGGTAATAAAATATATTATGATAGATATATTTAGATTTTTATTTGAAAATTTTCAATAGTAAACTTAATGAATAAGTTTAAAAGCTTCTCGTATTAATCACAATCGCCTATGGATACTTATAGTTTGATGTTGCATTTACTTAAGTTTATCCAATAAATTAAGAATAACGTAATTAAAGAATAATTTCGAACATGTATAACGAGTTTGATACATTAAAGGACAAATTTTATCATAATATTTTAAATATGTTTTATGTTTCTTTAATTAAAAATGAACTTTTTATTATTATGTAAAACAATAACAATAATAAAATAAAAACCTAAAATTTTGTGCTTATTATGTAAACTCAGTCATTAGGTCAACTATACTGATTTCAAATAAACTTTTATTTCAATAATAAATTTAATTTTTGTTGACTTTTATTCTGTCACTTGCTAAGGTAAAACTTTAATTTTAAAATAAAAAGTAATATATTGAGCGACTATAATTAATTTTATCATATACTGAAATGGTTGGAATTAATGGAATAATTTGAATACTTACGATTGACTTATATTGAAGATTATTGTAAAACATTTAAAACTGGTTTGTCATTTAAAGAAAAATTACTTATATTGAAGATCTTTCACCCAAAAGGAAGATAAACCACATTCACGTTTTCAAAGAAAAGTTTATAACTTCGCTTCTGCCCATGAAAAGAAAACCAACCAACTGTGAAATTAGGGTAGAAAATTAAACCCGATAATTTTCAAGAGTCCACACGCAATTCGACGAGTCACACTCGACGAGCACTAAAGTCAAGAAGTGGAAGAACGTTGACATTTGGCATTTTGTAAGCTCCAACTCTGGTCAAGGTCTCCTGTGACACTAATGGCTGGTTGATCAGTATCATTCATTTTTTTAATTTTGAGTCATATTAAAACTGAAGAATATAGTCGTATTATATATGCAACATATGCCAATTAACTAGTTACGAGGAAAAAAAGTGCTCGAGTTACAAGGATGTTGTCACGCTGGTGATATAAGAAACTCGCGAGGAGTGAGGGGTGACAAAATCATCCCCCACGGAAAGCCAAATAAAGCACGGGAGTAATTAGGTGTTGAAGCGAGAATTCTAATTAATGGCAAAAATGAAAGAATTGTATCTTACTACTAACAATCTCCGAAACTCCACTAAACTATCAAGTAATTTCCTAATTAATTTTTTTATCGATCCGCGTTCATCCCTCCCTATCACTAATCAGCCCCTCTTAACTAATTTATAAAAAATATCGACATAATAGTGTGTATAAACAGAAAATAGAGAGTAAGAAAAAAAAATCAGACATGATGTACACTCATACATTATATACATTCTGCAATTCAATTCTAATCCAAGGAATATATGTGACCAATTTTCAAAACATGTATTATGGTCTCTATCAAAGAAAAAAAACATGTTATGGTCGATTGATCGTATTATGTACTCGTTTATGGGTTGTTGTAATATTTTCATTTATCATTAGCAATCACCGTCTAAAAATAGATCGTTAGAAGATCCAAACAAAAAATATTCAAAAAAAAATTAAAATAAATAAATTTTAATTATGATTTTGAGTATAGAGAAAGAGTAATGTCATATTCTCATATTCTCTTGGAAATGTTAATAATATTTTATAAAAAATATTAAATAAAAATTAAATATGTATAATATTTTAGAAACATAAAAAGTTTAATATTTATTGTCAAGAGTCGGAAGAAAATATATTACAAGAAGATTTAGAATTATTTTTAAAGAAAAATGATGTTATAACTTACTTTTTTATTGTTAATTAAGAACTTTTGAAAATTACAAAATTGTGTATATTCCACTCCTTATTTAGTAAGTTGTAGTTTGATCTATATTTAATAAGTTATATTTGTAATTTTATAATAAATTATGTGTCAGAAGATGTGTTGGTAACCATTCTTATAAATTACGTTGAAATAAAAGTTATAAAAAAATAATTACAGTAATAATTTTTTAAAGCTGAAAGTAAAGTTAACTTATAAGAACATTTAAATATTTATAACAAAAGGTAAATAAATATTGATTAAGTGAATAATTGAACACTAATGTCGTTATACATGTGTTTGGTTTTGTTGTTTTAAAATTATTGATAGACTACCACCTTATCATCCTACCAAATAACCACCATTGCCAACATAGGTTGACTTAGAGCTAAGGTTTTAAATTAAGGCCTTGATTGCATTTTTCTCGTAATTTTTTATGTTACAAAAAATTAAAGACAAATATGGTCGATATATGCAATTGCGACCTCAGAGTCTCCAAAAGTCTTGAAATAGTTGTTCTTGACATTTTTTAAAACCTTCAATATAACTTCCCAGTCACCGTGACCTATGTTGCGTTAATGCATAAGTTTGTTTATGAAATGTAACATAGTTATTTCTAAAAATTAAATTCTGGAATAATATAATAAAATGACTTCCAAAATTTAAATTTTAGAACAACATTTTTACATGGTTCCAAAGTTTACTATCCAAAATAATTTTTTTTACTGTTTTGGAATTTAATTTCAGAAACAATGAAACTAGACATATATATAAAAATGATATTGAAATAAAAGGGCGTGGTTAAAAAGAGGTGCAAAAAAGAATGGACCCGTAGTTTAATTCTCCCTGTTGCCTTCAATTGGACCGTGAACCAGCTACAATTTAATTGAAAGCCTATAGACATGAATTTCCTCGAACAGAAGGCCCAAATAGGTTCTTTCGCATTCCCATTTCGAAGCCCTTCTTGCACCATCTTTTTTTTTTTAATTTTTTATTTATATCGTACAAGGATCCTTTAGAACAAGATTTCAAAGATTAATTTTAATTTTCAGAGAAAAATTAACAAATTAGTGTGTAACTCCCATGAACGTTACATTTAAAATTTTTGACACATGAAAGTTAGATATAACAATTTTTCTCGTAATTGTAGTTTTTTTTTTTTTTTTAAATTTGCATACCTTAACATTACCAACAAAAAAAAGAGAAAAAAAATCTTATGTAAATGAAAAGAAAAGGTTAACCTTAAAAATTCTTAAAATAACAATTTAATGTTTTTTTACCACTTTACAAATAGAATAATGTACATTTAATATTTTCTAAAAAAATATTTTCAACTACAAATATAGTACTTTTAAAACTTAATTATTTTCAGATAATTAAAAAATTGGTGATTTTTAATTTTAAAAAATAATTATTGGCATGACGTGTTAATACTAATCAAGATTTAATACTTTTGTAAAAAAAAATTACTTCTATATCATAAATTAAAATAAAATAAAAAATAGAGAATGATGTCTTTATTCTTTTTCTCTCTTAATTATAGATTTGTAGTATTTTAAAGTATATTTCACACGTTATTTTTACAATTATTCGCTTTTTTTATATCTCAATAATTTAAATTATTTTACTTTTTAACGGCCTGTTGCTTTTAATTAATTTATTTTATTATATTTCTAAATTGAAATTTAATATCTCTTTTAGAAAATAGTCAATAATTAAAAATAATTTTACATTATAATTTAATTTATTTATTATGAATTTAAAATATAGTTTATAAATTTAAATATATTTAGTTATTATCAACTTTAATTATATAAAAATAAATAAATTTATTATGGCAACATTTGTTTTGACGATTCACGCGTGGGAGACCGACAGATAGAAAAGTAGTGAGAAAGTAGAATGTTCGTTTAAACAGTGAAGACCCACTTAAGAATAATGAAGGGTTCCAATTCGAAAACTGAAAGGTAAATAGTGAATTAATCAGTGCCCAGGATTTGGTGGAACTTCCCACACTGAGAAACGATGAGCAGTGATAGGAAAATTGGGGTGGCTTTGGACTTCTCTAAGGGAAGCAAGATCGCTCTGAAATGGGCTATTGAGAATCTTCTCCGCAACGGTGACACGCTCTACATCATCCACATCAACCCTTCCCAAGGCAGTGAATCCCGAAATCTTCTCTGGTCCAACACCGGTTCACGTAAGCTCCTTTTCCCCCCCTTTCTTAATTATTTATTCCCTTATCATAACAAAATTAATCATGTTGTGGAATTAATTTTGATCTTCGAATTCTGATTACGATGAAGCTCTGATCCCCTTGTCGGAGTTTCGCGACAAGGAGGTTATGCGCCATTATGAGGTGGATACTGATGCCGAGGTGTTGGACCTACTCGACACCGCTTCTAGGCAGAAACAGGTTTTTTACTTTTGTCGTGTGTTGTTGGACTGGGTTTTTATGTTTTTTTATTTGCATTTTGAGTTTGATTATATTTGAATATAGGTGACTGTGGTGGCAAAGCTATACTGGGGGGATGCAAGAGAAAAAATTTGTGAAGCCGTTGGGTTTTTGAAGCTTGACTCTTTGGTCATGGGTAGCAGAGGCTTGGGTGCCATACAGAGGTCTTTCTTTTCCCTTTTTTATCATTTAACCCTCTTGTCTAGAGATAATAAGTACATGCATCAAATTAACATTATGAGAATTAACAATAAGCGTTTAAATTACTTTTTCAAACAACAAAACTACGAATGTTATTAGATGCAGTGGTTCCTTATGTATATTTTGTCCTCATCTCCAATTACAATTGAAATTTGATGTTTTTAATCTAAGTTGACCTTTAATGTAATTTTTGAAGGGAAACCTTAATTTTATTAGAGAACAATACTAAAAGAGTGGTGGTGATACATTTGTCTTTTCTTATTCCCTTTCTCTCCCTAGGTTTATAATATAGCATGGAGTGGTTCATGCAACATTTTTTATTCTAAAACCACAGAAATTGTATCTAACTTTTGTCCATGTCAAATGCTTCTTGACTCAAGATGTGGTTCTAGTGGTAGTTGTGTCGTGAGCCCCCTCCAAAGATGGGGGACTTGATTAGATTCCTCGATACCTAATGTTCAGGACGGATTTATTGGATGAAAAGGAGGGAGGATACAATTTTTATCATAAATTTTCAAAATAAAATAAGTTAACATACTAGTGGACAATTATATATGGACATAATATCACATAAACTCTATTAACACTTGTCATTTTTTATCTCTTTTTCTTTCTAGGTCTTATCTAGCATGTGGTATCACGTGTAATTTGTTGATGTCATATATTTTAATTGCTGGATTGTAGGGTATTGCTGGGGAGTGTGACCAATTATGTCACCATAAATGCGAGTTGCCCTGTAACGATTGTGAAAGACTCTGCCTCTTCTACTATCTGATATGCTACTGAATTTGGTTGGTCTATGCAATCGGTTGTTCTATCTTCATCAGTGACCAGACTGTTTCCCTCCGTTCTTACTTTTAACACATGTTTAGTTGGCATTATGAACACATTTGATGATTAAGAAATCGTCAAGCATAATGTATGTGTCTTTTAAGTGCTTGGTTGTGTTTTCTAAATAAGCTTTGTGCTGGATCTGTTTCAAACATACCAGTAAACATGATGTAGTGGTGTGAAGTGTTTGATATTTGATTTGATTCTCACTGTCTTTGCCGCGCTACATAGTTATCAACCTGTTGCTTTCGGGATATTCTGTGACTTTGTTTATGTTGATCTTTAGTAGGGTGGCTTTCTTTAACTACATCTTTATCCCTATATTTGATGGGAAGTATTACATGAACCAAATCCAAACATTTTATTACTCTTTTGAACCTCTGCAACCATACTCCACAAACTCTGATGCTTGATGGAAATTTCTCTTCCTTCTTCTAAGCAGATCTTCCTTGCACGTCTCCATACCAACTTCTGTAAACATTACTGTCCAACACTACAATTGTCTCACCTCAAGAAATCCGTTTCGTTTATCTCCTTTTCTGCTTTTTCATGCGGATGAAGTTCTTTTTATTAATAGTACCTGGTGGACAGACATTGGGTTTTCAAAATCCTTAACAGAGAAGGTCATCATATGTTGTAGGGTAAAATTAAATTAAAAATATAATTTCTTTTTATCAGCTAAAGACAATAATATATATATTTTTGGTGGAAAAAGTAAATTACCTACAGACCTATTATTAGATATGGGTATAAGGGTGTCTCAATCCTTATGCAAAATACATAGATTTATCCGATCTGAGCTTTGAATACAATTCCTTGCCCTTAATTTAAATACAATAATGTGCTTATCAATAACCAACTATAATGCCTACACGCCCTTTAAACAAATCGTAGGATTTATTGACAATTCAAAAAAAGGAGAAAGAAAATACTTTGATGTTATATTTGTAGAAACTTTGACATGTGAAATTTAAAAAAGGAGAAAGAGAATCATAAGATTAATTAAATATTCAAAAATTAAATTAATTAATTACTATTCAAATTTGTTTTCTTAGAATATGCAAAAATTAGGTTAAAGACATTAAAACTTATATTGTATTACCATAAAAATTGATACCAATTATTGAAGGGATGTTAACATATTTATTTAAATATTTATCACATACGCATATAACTTTTATTATTTAACTTGATTTCTAAAAAAATATTGTAGAAAATACTGAAAAAAATTATATATATACACATATATAATATACACATCTAAAAAAATGATAAAAAGAAATATTAATATTTTATGTGATTTATTAAATTCTAGAATTATTTAATTAGAAATTTACATATATAGAAAATAATGTTTATGTATGAAACATAAAAATGAATTAAATAACATGAACATAAGATATAATTTATCTCAGTATTTATTGCATCAATATATAAATAAAACTGAAAAAAAAAAGTAATACCAAGTACGAAAATCCAATTTTATATTTAAATAAATAATTGTCCAATTTAAAAATAAAATGTCGTGACAAGGGTGACCCGTGTTCGACCCCCGGTAATGGGGAAATCTTTTGCAATTTTCGTTACTTTTTTGGACTTTAATTGAGTACAGGCTGGATAATCAAGTGTCGTTGTAGTATAGTGGTAAGTATTCCCACCTGTCACGCGGGTGACCTGGGTTCGATCCCCGGCAACGGCGTTATCTTTTGTATTTATTCGTTACATTTTTGGACTTTAAAGTAAGTATAGCTTATGTAATCAAGTGTCGTTGTAGTATAGTGGTGAGTATTCCCGCCTGTCACGCGGGTGACCCGGGTTCGATCCCCGGCAACGGCGTTATCTTTTGTATTTATTCGTTACATTTTTGGACTTTAAAGTAAGTATAGCTTATGTAATCAAGTGTCGTTGTAGTATAGTGGTGAGTATTCCCGCCTGTCACGCGGGTGACCCGGGTTCGATCCCCGGCAACGGCGATATTTTTTGCATTTTTCATTATATTTTTGGTCTTTAATATGGGTATAGCTTACGTAATCAAGTGTCGTTGTAGTATAGTGGTGAGTATTCCCGCCTGTCACGCGGGTGACCCG
This sequence comes from Mucuna pruriens, assembly GCA_025330945.1. Classification (NCBI taxonomy): domain Eukaryota; kingdom Viridiplantae; phylum Streptophyta; class Magnoliopsida; order Fabales; family Fabaceae; genus Mucuna; species Mucuna pruriens. The sequence continues at coordinate 6,527,771 of JAENHJ010000016.1, read as the reverse complement.
GGTTCGATCCCCGGCAGCGGCGATATTTTTTGCATTTTTCATTAATTTTTTTGGTCTTTAACACTTGATTAGGTTATCAAATTTTGCCATCCTGTAGAGAACACGTGATTAGGTTTCTGAGGATTTAGTATTTTTCAGTTTTTAATGATATTTTAATAAAATTAGCCCTTAATAAATACTTTGTGTAATTGTTTTTTAATTCATGTAAAAAATCTTAAATATTGATTAATTTGAAATGGAGAGATATACGACAGTGTAATAACATTGGGCAGACATACCAATTCTTTTTGCTTTGTTTTAAAGTATGAGTCCGACTAACTTATTGATTAAAGAATTAATAAATATTTTTTTATATTAATTGGAATTGTATCGAAAATTATCAGAGAGTGCTGTTACAGTTTTCACTTTTAATTGTTTAGGACATTGGTTAGCCTTTTTCCGAAAGTATTTTTGTATTTTCTATTTTTCAATGGGGTGAGCAATGGAGAACATAAAAAAGTCATGAGGCCCAACGTTGGGCCCAAACCAGAGGAGCTGGAGGGTTACCCTCCTTTCCCGTCGAAACGAAACCGAGTAAGTTTCAAAACAAAGCTTTGGTCTGTGTCATTTGATTTCCTATTGGGATAGTTCTTTCCAATCCAAACAGTGTCTTATTTGTGTTGATATTCCATTTGAGGTGTGTGATGGCTTGTCGTTCCTTCTCAAATAAATGTAAAATCCGTGATTTGGCTTCGGTATTACTGAGAGAGTTTAGGAGAAGTAGCAAAGGCATCAAAGACGACGGTTCAACTTCATTGCCTTTTATTGCAGTGTCCGAATGCAATTCGTTCAAAACGGCGTCGTGTTTGAGGCATTACCACGACGGAAGGCCCAGAGGGCCCCTTTGGAGGGGAAAAAAGCTCATTGGTAAAGAAGCGCTCTTTGTCATTTCGGGGTTGAAGAGATTTAAGGATGACGAGGATAAGCTTCACAAGTTCATCAAAACTCACGTTCTCAGACTCTTGAAGATGGACATGATTGCTGTTCTCATTGAACTTGAGCGCCAAGAACAAGTTTCTCTCGCTCTCATGGTTTCTTCTTACCCTTTCACTTTTTTAATTCCTATGTTATCACCTGTAACCTGTTTGTCATAATGCTTCTCACTCGGAACATGCTTGTTATAAACACTATTTATGGCAATTATTATAACTCTACACTACTTGTAGTATTCAGGTTACAAGTAACTAACTTAATGAATTTTCAGATGTTTAAGGTGATGCAAAAGCAAGATTGGTACAAGCCTGATGCATACCTGTACAAAGACTTAATCATTGCATTGGCAAGGTCTAAAAAAATGGACCAAGTATTGCAATTGTGGGAAAGCATGAGAAAGGAAAACCTTTTTCCTGATTCACAGACTTATACTGAAGTCATAAGGGGATTCTTAAACTATGGATCTCCCGCTGATGCCATGAACGTGTATGAGGACATGAAGAATTCTCCGGATCCGCCAGAGGAGTTGCCATTCAGAATTTTGCTGAAAGGACTTCTTCCACATCCTCTTTTGAGAAACAAGGTCAAACAAGATTTTGAGGAGATTTTTCCTGATTCAAATATCTATGATCCACCGCAAGAAATATTTGGCGCACGCTGAGGTTTGAACTTTTTACTCTGTTATCCTCAATTCCGAGGTTTGCTTTTAAATAAAATGGTGTTTTCTTGTACTCATGAGCATAGTTGTGCACACGTACTATGTTAATGAGCTTAATTTGAAAGAATTGCACGTTCTTGAATATACCCAATATGCATGTAGATCAATATCAATAGGTTCTATGTTGGCACAATCAGATAGTCAATTTTTTTTTTCCATCAAAAAGATGATGAGAAGATAGTCGAGTTTGAAAAGAATGTAATTCATAAGCTAATAAAATTAGCTTATAGATAAAATAAAAATTTATATTTTGAAGAAACTATCGTAAAAGAATTTGTGCAACTTAGCTTATGCATAAGTTAATTTTAATTTACAGAAAAATTATTTATTTATTTTTTCTATTTTTTCTTCTTTAAGTATTTATAAAAAAAATTATCCAAATAAACTCTAAGCAGAGGATTTTAACTTATCAATTATCATGATGTCATTAGAAAATAGAAATGTGATTATGCGATTAAGTTTCACTTATCATCCTTGTACTCACTTATTTGCTATTTCTGTTGTTTAGATTATGTTACTAAGTACCAGCTATCCATCTCTAAGGATCGAACTAGTTTTGTTGATAAAAAGGCTGCAATCATTAGTCTTTTTCTTTAGTGTGAAAAGGAGTTACCCAATAATTTTGCATACTTTTCATCTTTTTCGTGCCACCACACGCATGCACGCACACACCAGGTAGTAATGCTCATGAAAATTCTATTAACATCTGTTCTGTTTTATAAATAGTATATCCTGGGGGCCTTGGTGCCTCTGGAAGGAGATAGATGGTCAAATGACTGCAGATGTAGGCGTTGAGGATTGAGGCTGCGATCATTTTCAAGCTATGTATGGATTGCGTGGTTCTGGGATGGTCGATTAGTTGACTGAGGGTTTACACTCACTGTTTACTATCTGAGTCATTGCTCAAGGGAGATAAGCTTTTGGTATTGAAACTGATTAAACTTTACTCAGTATGCATATCTCAATGATCTTTTTCAGTTTCATCGTCCATATCGGCAATGTACAAATTGTTATCAAAGGAAAAGAAATTCGTTAGTATTTTTCGCCCTGCAGGCTTTTGATGGATGTTACCTTGGTTAACGGTGAGGAATGTGGGACTTGCCATTGTATCCGTTATAAACACCCATTTTATGTTGCTTTTAATATATTATATTTTTAAGAACAGTAATTTATTGCTTTTAATTTTATTCTTATTTTTTAATTTTTTAATTTATTTTTGTCTATTATTTGAGATATATTTTAAAAATATATTATATTAAAATAAATCAAAATTAATAAATTGGAATACAAAAATAACATAAAAATAATATATTAAAATTAAATTATATATATTTTTAAAAAGTATAATATTAAACGTAGATTAATGAATTGAAAAATAAAAATGATATAAAAAATAAAATCATTGTTCACAATATATTAAAAAATAAATTATATGTAATTATCTTATTTATATACAATAATAAATACATTAATTAATTAAATTAAACTTCTGTAGTTATTTTAATTTAAAATATTTTTTATTATCTTAATTAATATTATTTATTTTATTAGTAATGTTAGTACTAAATTAAACTAGTAAGTTATAAGGACTAAAAAGATAGATAAAATGTAAAAATCCAAAAGTGAAAAAAAAAATTATAAAGGACTAAAATTTTGTAAGAACTAAAATATATTTAAGGACTAAAAATGACTAAAAAATTTTATAACTAAATAATATCTTACAAATTGAGTATCATTGCATGTGAGCTAATAAAATATATATTCAAACACATCTTCGTTGAAGTAAAGAAAAATGTGTACAAAACCTATAATTAGTAGATAGTTTTAAAATTTTATGCTTAATTCTATTTTTAGTTTGTTTATGTTGTTGAGGTATAGACAATTTTGGTCTTGATATTTTTAATGGTTAGATTTTAGTTTATATATTTAAAAATTAAATAATTTTAGTTGTTGTAGTTTTAATTATTCAATTTTATCTTTTATAAAAAATAGTAATTTTGGTCCAATATTAAATAATTTAATTTATAAAAATTAAATAATTAATATCACATAAATTATTTATATATATTATAAATTATTCAATTTAAGAAAAAAAATAGTTATTAATTTGATCAGATTATAATATCCATTAAAAGTTGAATAATAAATTAACAATGAAACTAAAAATATTATTTTTTAAATGTTTAAATCAAAGAAAAACGATTAAAACTGGAAAAATTAATTTTTTTTAAATATATAAACTAAAATCGAGAAATTAAAAAATATATGAAACTAGGTGGATAAAAAATTCAATTAAGTGAATATTTTGTCAAAAAGTAAAAATGTCAATCAATATAAAAAAAATTAAATGGTAAAACGTGAATGTGAAATGGTGGGAGTAAATGCCATTCAGACCAAACATTGGTGCGAGAACGACAAAATTATTGGAGAAGAGAGAATAGCACTGTCTTTGCTTTTTATTTAGAGAAATGGCTTTTTCTGGCAAAGTGGAAATGAGAGAGAACTTGAGGTAACTTGGAAAGTAAGAGACCTAATCAGGTGCAGCAGGTGTGAGTAGTAAAATGAAGAAACCTAATCACGTGTTCTCCACTCCTGAGCGCAAGAAGATGGCAAAATTTGATCATCTAATGAATTAGTAGGTTTGCTTGAAAAGCAATTTTGCTTCACAAAAAAGTAATTAATAATAATTTTGTTTGTATCTCCCTCCTAAGCCAAACACATAAGGAAAGCAAGGAGCAGGCTTCTACAATCATAAAATTAAAAAAAATACATCATAATTCATATATGCAATATATAAAATTTGAACGACAAAGTAATTAAATAAAATTGATCGAATAACGCATGGTCTCTTCATTTCATCATAATTCCACTTTGACACATTAAATGAACGATGACCTGTAATTTATTAATTTATTTATAAGTATGTGATATAGTAAACCTTAACGAGTAAAGGCATAGAGTACGAGAAAAACGTAGATAAGTAGAGCAGATGGAACGAGAACAAGCAAGGGAGCGACGGCAGCGAAAGTATGAGGACTCCCACAAGCTAAGGTTCCCAACTTTATCTGCACCAAATTTACAAGAGCCATCACCAAGAACCCGCATCCGAATACTGACCCGAATGCAGAAACCAGAGTCCCCAACCTCAAAACGATGGTGTTAATTTTGGCTACACTGTGGAGCCAGTTGTTGTTGTTGTTGATGTCCAAAACGTCAGCGTCGTCCACGTCCTTGTTGATGTTGATGACGTTTTTGAGAGCCAACGCGATGAGGCTCGAGAAGAGGAAGGAGCTGAACGAGTACACGTGGAACGCTATAAGGCCCTCAGAAATGGACGTTCCGGCGGTGCAGCCTACGTCGTCCTCGCCGACCAGGGTGTTGGTGGTGCTTGTTGTCGTGATGCCGAGAAAGAGGGCTAAGGTGAAGAGTGAATTCACGTTCACGATGCCGTCTAAGGCCATTATGTGAATTCTCGTCGTCGTTAAGTTTCGCCGTGACACGTCAGACATTTCCGGTGATGAAAACAAACCAAACAAGGAAGATAGCATCTTGTAAACAATATAATTCTATTCTATTTTTTCTTTCTTAGCATATAACCCGATGCACGCGATCAGCGATTGTATTTGTAATTGTATTGCTTGCAAGCAACAATATATCTATCTGTGTGTGTGTATTCAGAGTGGCGTACAAGGTTACGTTTCGAACCAAACTCAATTGTTTGCTTCTTTCCTTCTCTCAAATGGTGTAAACAGAAAGAAATGAAGTCCAAAAACAAAAACACAGAAATTTACGCCGCTGCCGGGGATCGAACCCGGGTCACCCGGGTGACAGGCGGGAATACTCACCACTATACTACAACGACACTTGATTACATAAGCTATACTATATTAAAGTCCAAAGAGGTAACGAAAAATGCAAAAAAATAACGCCGTTGCCGGGGATCGAACCCGGGTCACCCGCGTGACAGGCGGGAATACTTACCACTATACTACAACGACATTTGATTACCCAAGCTATATCCATATTAAAGCCCAAAAATATAACGAAAAATGCAAAAAACTTCACCATTACTAGAGAACAAACCCGGCTCCCTATACTACAACGACTGTTATTGTTTAGATTCACTGATATAGTAAAACTACTAAATAAAGTTGAAATAAAAGAAAAATGAGTAATTAACAGACATGAACACTTCGCTATGCATACTACCGAAGTAACCTTTGATTCGATGCTTTCTTCGGCTTTATATTTTGATGCAATAAGTACTAGGATAAATTAATATTATTTTCTAATGCGTAACTTTGTATTTAAATAATTAAAAAGTAATTTGATAATTTAATCTGATATATATCTTAAATTAAAATTAATATTAGTCACATAAAAATAATAATTATTTATCATTTTTATTAATATATAAATTAGATATGTTAATTTTTTTTCGATTTTTTAGCCAATACTTTTTGGGAGGAAATCTCAAGTTAGATGATAAAATAATAAAAATTATATGCACAAGTGATAATTAAATATTTAAAACCCTAATAACATTCCTTAAATAATTGATATAATTTGTTATCACAATGCAATATTTATAAGTTTTAATAGCTTTAATCTTATTTTTGCAGTCCTGATAAAACCATTACAATAGTACTTTTTAATTTAGTTGTTGAATGCTTAATCATTAATCAATGAGTGGTTCCGAGTTCTTATCTCTGAGCTTCAATTGTTTTCACTGCAATTTCATAACAATAAACTACACTGCCTGTGATCACAAGAACATGAGCAGACCACAACTCAGACAACGAAAAACTAAACTACAAATTACAATTTCGTAGACTGCTAGAATTTTATCCCATCCCCAGCACACTTAAGTTATCCCCAACTTTGTCTTCTCAAGAAGGATCATCTTTTTCACGCAAAATCGATGCCCTTTGGTATCTCAATTTATCAATTTCACTCCCTAGATAATCTAAAGTTGTATCTGTAACATGGTTAGGGGTGCATCCAGCATCCAGCATCATTTTTAAGAACTTATAAGCATCCTTCAATTTCCCTGCCTTACTGTGAACTTCAATCAATGTATTATAAGTGACAACATCGGGATTTATTCCACTGCTTCTCATTTGCTCAAAGAGCTTGTTCACCTCATCAATTCGGCCTGCTTTCCCCAGAGCATTGATGAGAGTGTTATACATAACTATGTCAAGATAACCACCCTGCTTCAGTAGCCTATCAAGAACAGCACTGGCTAGATCTGCTCTTCCCATCTTTCCTAAACCTTGAATTATCATATTGTATGTTGCTATATCAGCTGGGCAAAACTTTTCTCCCATTTCAGTTACAATAGCCCAAGCCTCAGTGAAATAGCCCTTTTTGACAAAAGAGCTCATGATAGAATTATAAGTATAACTCACAGGATCCACACCTGCGTCACTGAAAATCTCAAACAATTTGCAAGCCAAGCTCAACTTTCCCTTGGCCAAAAATATAGACAAGAAAGTATTCACCATATCAACATCAAATGAACCCGACCCTTTCTCTTGAACTCTTTGTCCGCGAGAAGGAGTAAATAGCTGGGAGGAATAGCCAGTGGAACTCAATTGATTGGCCAATTTATCCATGTGCGGCGATGATGACCACTCATCAATTTCATTACAGGAAGTTTCCTCACCATCATTAATATTGGTGGTATCTTGAGCACTGGTCATGAAGCTCATGATGTCACTAAAATCTCCTTTGGAAGAGAACATGGGCGAGTAATCCTTTTTCTTGGAAGGTGGGTTCTTCATAGAAGCTTCCATTCCAGCTTTCCACTTGAGAACGGAGAGTACCAGATTACCTTCCCGGATATGCTTCATAAGACGGTCCGTCCAATCCCAGCGACCCTGTCTATGAATACTAATCAAGAGGGATGTTATGGTGACAAGGTCAACAACAAAACCTCTGCTTTCCATTTCCTCCACCAACTGCAGCGCCTCCTCCAGTTGACCCTCCTTACAAAGTTGCAACACAATAATGCTGTAAGTAATCCCATCCACAAATTGGCCCTTCTTCTTGAGGTCACAAAACATAGCATAAGCAGCTTCCGCCCTGCCATTCCTAAGCAACCCATGAATGAGAATATTATATGTCCAGCAGGACGGTCTCACCCCTTCTTGAACCATTTTCTCAAACAGCTGGCAGGCTTCCATAACCTTAGCAGCTTTAAAGTATCCATCCAGCAGAGAGTTATAAACAAGCGTATCTGGCCGAAACCCATTGTTCTGCATGAGGTTAAAAACCCTGGTGGCATCATCCATTCTGTAAGTCTTGGAACAGGCTCGAATAAGGTTGGTGTAAGTGAAGCGATCGGGTTGATGAGGCGATCCATTCAGCTCCTCCCACACAAGGAGCGCATCGTCCACCTTGCCAAGTCTGCAAAGCGCGGCGATGAGACTGTTGTAGGTGCACAAATCAGGAGCAACCAATCCCTTACCATCTTTCATCTCCTTGAAAAGGGCAAAGCAAGTAGCCAAATCACCCCAACAACCAAACGCGTGGATACACACATTGTAACCCCATGTGTCAAAGGAAAACCCTCCCTTCTCCCTCAACCTATGGAACACTTGCTTAAACTCCGCTCTCATGTCCGCTTTTCTAAGAGAAACCAACAAGTGGTTGCAGGCGGTGGATTTCGAATCAACGGCATCGAGAAGCTTAAAGAATATGGATAGGGCGAGGGATAGTTGGTTTTTTGTAAGCAGAGCAACGAGGAGAGAGTTGTAGACAGGGGTAGGATCGAGGTGAAGGTGTTGCACGTAATCTAGGAGTTGGAGAGCCAGATGGAAGTTATTGGAAATGATGAAGGAGTGAAGGAGGAGGTTGAGGGAGTGGGGATCGAGAACGACGCCGTCTTGCGTCGTGGAATGGAGGAGGGAGGGGATGTCGGAGAAGAAGCCGGCGCCGGAGAGGGTGCGGAGGATGAGAGAGTAAGCGGCGGGGGAAGGATTGTGGTGGGAGCGAGACCACTCGAAGAAACGGAGCTTCTGTGAAGGGTGAAGCGATGGGTTGGAAAGGATTTTCAGAATGAGGGGTTGGGTGAGCCCCAGAGCAAGGGAGCTTGGGATGTTCAGAATTGCAGAGTGAGAATGCGATAGTGTGTTGGTGATGGAAGCCGCCACCAGCACCTCTCCTAACTGTTTCCAATGCCGCATTCCTCTCCGAATCAAAGTATTCTCCATTGCATTTGGTTGCTTTGTGAATCAAATCATCTTCCATAATATGCATCAATAATTCCAATCCTAAAACCCTAATCCCACTAGCCGGAAAACAGCGAAATCCAGAAAAAGAAACATGGAGAGGTAAAAACAGCGAATTCGAAACCATCGGCGCTTATTAGCTTCGCCGTGTCTTCCTTCTTAGTCTTCATTCTTCGCGTCGTATAACCACGGAAACTCCAGATTCCGTTTCGAAATCGATGCGTTGCCGTTTCGGTGTTTCCGTTACCGGGTTGTTGGACGGATGCCTTGGACCCACCAACCCATCTGTATATGGATATGGACAGGCCCAGTTTTGTGTTACGGGACACTGGACACCGGTCAAACACGACATTCACATTTGTTGTAAAAATAAATAAATAACTAAAAGCATAAATACACTTTCATTCTTGCCCAGTTACTTGGACCTTAATAAACAAAACTCCAACTGCTTTTTAACTAATGGGTCTGGTCTAGTGGTAAAGTAAGTATCAGCCAAATAAACAAAACACCAACGGCAAAATTTCCACCGTTAAAAGTAAAATAGAACCATAAATTCACCAAATAATAAATATTTTCTTCTTATGTATTTTTCATTCTTAAGACTACATTCAAATTCTAATCATATATATATTATGGTCACAAGTATAAGTACTTCCAGATAATTTGCGGTCAGAGTTTTTAAAAAATAAAAGTATATTCTTTTTTTCTTCGATTTTCTCCTATAATTATATATTTGATTAATGATATTATGCATAATTAGAAATAGAAATCTTTAAAATGATGAACTTCTTTGGTCCTCCAAGTTGGAAGATAAAAATAATATTATCATTCATATTCATATGATGCAAATTTATATTTTGACAAACTCTGTTTGATTTAGTCAAAAATTACGTAAGTTTATAAATATATATTTGCAATTTGAACCAATCAAAGTACAATATTATACACTATGTGAGTACAGATAACACGGTATAACCAGTGAATGCATGGTATTGGATTAAAAACATCCCATTCTGATTTTCGTACAACCACTGGATATATTTTATGGCTGAAAATGGAGGTAGGAGTCCTCCAACTTAATTAATTTGTTTTAGCGGGGAGTAGTTAATTAGTTATTTCAGCGATGGAAAAAGTAGTTGGGGTTAACAACAATCAAGTTAAAAGAAAACCAGGCTGAGTTATTTTAATAGGCAACTGTTAATGTTTTTAATCACATACTATTGTCACTCTGAAGACAAGGTTAAAAATGAAAATAAAGGACAGTTTACATTTGCTCTTCAGCTTTTTGTCTCATTCTCTCTCACTTTTTTTTCTTTCTTTCTTTTCCTGCATCTAATCTTTTCATTTAATTACATCGTTAGTATTTTTAGTTTAAACATATTTTAAACTATAGGTAACTTTCATATTTTACTAATACTTTCACAAAAATTAAAATAATATATATAAAGGATAATGTACTTTAGATTTTAAATAAAACATTTAATGAATAAATAGAAATTTCAATTTATTAACTATTTATTTATTATAATTTAAGATAAAAATTCTGCAAATAATATTGAATAAAAACATTTAAATCTTTTAATGTTGATAAAAAAGTATTACTTTAATGTATTTTAAATAAATAAAATGAGAAAAATAACATTAATAGAGATAAATTTAAATTTTTTATTAATAAAAATATATAATTATTAATAATTTATCATTTAAAATTAAATTTAAACTGGTAATTTATTTTTTGCATTACATAAGGTAAATATTTATTTGTATATATTTAAAATTTATTTTAAACAACTTTTTTAAAATATATGTTTTCTTATAATTAAAGTTCACAACAAATAAATATTTTTAAATATATAAATTATATATTATATTTATAATGAATAATTTAAATTATGATATGATATTATTTTAACTATTAACAAATTATTTAAAATAAATATTATAGTTTAATTTAAACACGAAGATAATTAAGAGAAATTTGAAAGAAATAAATATTTTTAAAATATTAAGTATAAGAATAAAGACAAGTGTAATTTGAGATATAAGTGACATTGAACTTACATGTGTATTGTTATCTACTTTGTTCTCTTTACAAATCTTGAACTTGTAATATTGTAGAGCACATGTAAATACAAAAGAGAGCTAGTTGTGTTTATAAAATGAGAATTTTTTTTTCAGAAATGTGCTTTGACAAACAGGGAATGAATCATCTTACCATTAAAAGAGACATTTTGTAAATTTTTAAAAAAATTGTAGACAACTTAGTCAATTTAATTCCTTTAGTTATAAATAATAAAATAATTAAGAAAAAAATAAGAATCATATAAAAAATTTATATTGAATTATGTCATCTAAAGAGTGCATTCAATTCTTAGTTAACCTCACCTCAAATAATTCACAAACATGTGAAAAATGTTGTTTTAAGTCCCTATAGTGTTATTTTGTTACAAACTTCTTTATTTTTAAACAAGTATTACTTATACTTTATTTAGGCAATTACACAATTTTGCTTTATATTAACAAAGTCTTTAAAGGTTTTGAACAAAATTACAAATAAATATTTAAATATATAATTTCATACACAAGGTAAAATGTATAGCTCATTAACTAAAAGAGTATATAATAAAGTATATAATAAAATACTTATAAAATATTCAATTTGCATGCACGGTTTATGTTTGTCAAAAGGTTTTCCTTTGCATGAGTATTTATAGAATTATGAAAATGTTTGTTAAAGACAATTGAATGTCTCTCTTGGTTAATATTTGACTTGAACTTTGGGGTACCAAATGTTGCATTTGATGTTTTCACCCAATAACATTATATGAGGTGATAAATCACATTTATTTATTTTTTCTTGGTGTTGACTTTGTATACAAGTGAATTATTAATTTTTATCTACTTTTTTTTTTTTTAAGTATAGTTCATTGTTGTCACTCAATATATTGTTTTGGAAGTTGACTTTTAATATGAAGTAGGTGACAACATTATATGATTGTATTATTTTTTAAATAGTGAATCAGGAGTATTTTTTAATATGCTTCTAACCTTATTTATACAAGTTTCTTTTCTTCTTCATAGGTCAATCATCTTGTAAAAAAAAAACAAAAAATATTTAGATAATTATATATTTTTATCATACAATCATAAATTAAAGATTTATAAATTTTTTATAAAGACAAATAGTACCACGAATTAGTCATTCTCAAGTCAATTATATCCTTATATTTTTATTTGTTGTTATAAAAATTTAAATAACTATCATCTTATTGAACATGTATATACATTAACATATTTTATTTAATAAGAGTACGAAAGAAAAGAGAAGTAAATTTTAGTTATACTATTGAAGATATGTATATAGCAATAACTTTTATTTATTAACAAATGATAATTAACTATTCAAATCATTCATCTATACACAAATGGTTGATATTAAAATTAGTTTATAATGTGTCATTATTTAATAAAATTATATATGTCTATTTTTAATTTTAATCATTATATAAAATTATACAATAAAAAATTATAATTAAAATTTCTCATTATAATAAAGAATTCGGACTTGTTTGAAGATGAAAAGAAAACCGACTTATGAGATGGTCATTGTAATATACCATATGGCCCTCAAAATAAATAAAGATAGTCGATTGATTGGCTGGCTGAATTTCATTTCCAATTCCCGTCATTAATTTTTTGAACGCCTTGCAAGGTTGTTATTGGATAGGAGAGTGTGGAGAGAAACAGCATATTAGGTCTCGCAACCAGGACAGAGAAGAGGAACAAAACACGCCAACAAAAAAGCGTGGAAAAAACACTGGCAAGGGGCACCTTGTCCTTAACGCAGCACAGTCCACCCTCCAGCCAGCCTGCCACAGCCTATATAGTCAGCTTCGTCTCACTGCCTCACACACGGACTTTGTCCCATTCTTCAACACGACACCGTTCCTCCACTATATAAAAATCACAACAAATTAAATAAATAAATAACCTTATTCTTTTATTTTTTTTTTGTACATAAAAAATGAACTTATTTATTTGCCGTTGGAATTGCTTTCTCACTCATCGACATTTCCGTTTTTTCCCATTGGCCAATTCGGCCACTCTCCTCTGAAAAAGCCTCCACCTCCCTTCCTCTCGTCTCCACCAAAATCCCCTGCGGTTCGTTCGGTTATCCGAACCGTTCGTACCCTACCGCCGCCTCTCAAGTTCCGTACTCCGCTGAGCTAACTACTAAAAACTATTCGCCAAACGCTTTTCATTTACCAATTCGTCGCCGTCTCGCATCAACCAATCCGTCTCGCGGTGAGTTCTCTTTCATTCCGATTCAGTTCATAGATAGATCCGCTGCGTCGTTTCGCGTGTGCGTTTCTTTTTCTGATTTTGACGCGCGTGTGGCCACGTGCCGTTGTGCGCTCTTAACGGTGCCGTTTTGGATCTGAATGAATATTCGGTGGTGCTTTTTGCTGGATCTGGCAGGTTCGAGAGATCGGAGGGGAGAGGAGCCATGGCGCATAGAGTGGACCACGAGTACGACTATCTGTTCAAGATCGTTTTGATCGGAGACTCAGGTGTAGGCAAATCCAACATCCTCTCCAGGTTCACTCGAAACGAGTTCTGTTTGGAGTCCAAATCCACTATCGGAGTAGAGTTCGCTACTAGGACTCTTCAGGTAGTTGTGCTTCCTTTTACTTTGCTATTTTCCATAGTGAATACATGTGCCTTGCTGATTGATTCTTTGCTTTTTAGATTTCTGGATTTTGTGTTGTTATTTTTGTCTTCTGCTTGAATTTGTACAAGTTATTTGCATAGATATGTATTCGAGTACGGTCGTTCTTTTTTTAATCTTTGTTTCAAAGCATTGATTGATTAGCTTATAGCTCAGTCTGCTCAGAATCCTCAGATCCTATTCTGAGGAACATCCGGTATGAATAGCAAGGTTTTAAGTCACTGTTGCAGTTACGTTGCAATCCTTGATGTTGCAGGAAATTGAGGAATGATTTTATACTTTATAGTATAATTAAAAAAATGATCGAAGTCCTAGCCTGATTTGTTGTACCTTCAGATGGATTGCTTCTTAGTTAAAAATTCTGATTACGAGTAATCAAATAATCATCTATGAACTTGGAACTAATATTATACGGTTGATATTGAGTAGTTTTTTTGGTTATGTTTGAAGTTTTTTTGAATTGGACGATACGCAGAGATGGTTGTTTAATTATGATGAATAAGGTCTTAAATTGTGTTGTGGTTGCAATTTTGTGTCAATTCTTGATATTGTGGAAAATTGCGAACCAATGCAATGTGATCCTTGATGTTTTGGTCAAAATCGTTTTTTAAAACATTGATTATGAATCCTTGTTTGTATTTACAGCATTACTAATGGTTGTTTCTCTCTCTACAGGTTGAGGGAAAGACTGTGAAAGCACAGATCTGGGACACAGCAGGTCAGGAGCGGTACCGAGCCATTACCAGTGCTTATTACAGAGGAGCTGTTGGTGCTTTACTTGTATATGACATAACTAAGAGGCAAACCTTTGATAATGTCCAAAGATGGTTACGTGAACTGAGGGACCATGCGGATTCTAATATAGTTATCATGATGGCTGGAAATAAATCTGATTTGAGCCATCTTAGGGCGGTTTCGGAGGATGATGGTCAAGCATTGGCAGAGAGGGAAGGTCTCTCATTTCTTGAGACATCTGCACTGGAAGCAACCAACATTGAGAAAGCATTCCAAACCATTTTGACAGAGATTTACCATATTGTTAGCAAAAAAGCACTCGCAGCTCAGGAAGCAGCTGTTGGTACCTCACTTCCTGGTCAAGGTACCACCATCAATGTTGGGGATGCATCTGGGAATACGAAGAGAGGCTGCTGCTCCACTTAATGTGACATCTTGAGGAAAAAAAATTGCTAGCAGATAGTATTTTTTCATCCCAATTCTGTTTTGCCCCTTTCTCTTTTTTATCTTTTTTTTTTCTCCTTTCATTATGGGTGAGAGAGAAACATGTAGAGTACATTTACTTTTTGAGTTGCGAAAACGAAGTCTGTGAAATTTATAAAACATTTAGTCTTGCTAGTTTCTTTGGATTATCTCTTCTGTGATGTGATAGTTGCTCATGAATTGATGTAATATTGAAACTGACAGATATTGATGATATAGCGTGGTGGTTGACGGGAATCTAACATTTCAGAGAGGTCATGTGAGATTTTACTACCTTCTGGTTTTTTGTTGATTCATTGTTGTTACAATTTGAGACCTGCTTAATAGAATATATAATCATCTCTTTTGTAATCTCTTTTTTTTATCATGTAAACCCGCCGTTCTGTAGGTAAAATCAATAAAGCACCTCATTTGTAAAATAGATTATTACAAATTCTAGTTTAAACTGACAAAAAGATAACCGAGTTATGAATTAAGGGGAGAGTATTTCTTTGTCAATGTAATTGATAAAGCTGTTGTAAATTTTATATCGTGGAATCCAATAATAATGCTTACCAAACAGAATACAACATCAAATTGTTTGTTTTGGACATCTACCTCAACTGTTTTTTCAATAAAAAACTTAAAAGTTTTATTTTGGTGACTCACAATAAAAGTTAACATAGATGTTAGCATATATTACTAAGATGAAATTTTAATTTTAATTAGAAAGTAACAATATTCATTTATTAATTAAAGAGGTAGGACCTTTACCTTTTCTTGTATTTTGATTGTTCTTCACCCCTTAATTCCCCCCCCCCCCCCCATTTTATGACTTCTCATACCCAAAACTATTCTTGGTACCCAACCAGTGTCGGCATCTTAAACATTTAACCGTCCCACGCGAGCATGGCCAGTCTCTCCCAACTTGACAAACTTTAGTCAAGCAAATCCTCATCTTCGGGGTGTTGTAGCTCTAATTGTCCCATGCGAGCATGGCCAGTGTCCACATTATGCTCCTCTGTCCAGTGGTGTTTGTTCAATAAAATATTCATTTAGTCTTCAAATTATTATTTTTCTTTTAAATAATCCTTAAAGTAACGAAAAATATAAATAATTCTTAAAATATTAAGAATTATGATATACATAGTTTTGCAAGTATTAGAAAAAAATTTAATTAGTTCTTTTAACATTAGAAAAATATATTAATGTAAGACTAAATGGATGGATATTTAATATTTTAGAGACTATTTATATATTTTATTATTTAAAAGATTATTTAAGAAAGATAATAATCCTTAAAAAGATCAAAATGATAGTTTATTTGGTGTTTGATCTTTGATAACATGTTTGGTATATCGTCAATTATAGGAGAGGTAAGTCAAAATTCACATTTATGCACAAGCTAAAATTTGTAGCTTTTGTTTTCACTGAGTGTATGAACTGCCTGAATGTGAAAGCAAACATAGGGCAAGTGTCACAAAGAACATGGGAAAGTGTTTGTTCTATGGGTGTTATAGAGAATAGGAGAAGAAAGGATGGAGGAAGAGAATTGAGAGACAGAAAGTACAAAAAGAGGGATATTAATGAGAGGAAGAAATGGTTGAGTGTTCTTTTCTTTAAGATGAAGAATGATATTAATGAGAGGAAGAAATGGTTGAGTGTTGTTTACTTTTGGATGAAAAAGGATATTGATGAGAGGAAGAAATGGTTGTGTTCTTTACTTTTGGATGATGTGGTCTATAATAGTCTTTTAAGTTACAAAATTTTAAGATAATTATAAACATATATTTAAATTCTCTTCCATCTTATTTTTATTTTATTTTTCTTTTGTACTCTATCTGTTTTATCGCATCACTTACCATATATATCACCTCCTTTCTCAATTTTTTCATTTTTCTTCCTATTTTTATCTTCCTTCCATCCCAATCCACTTCAAAATGGGGAAAACTATTACAATTTTTCAATTTTTAAATTGTCCTATGCTTAGCATTTTCAAAATCAAACAATGAAACATTCTTTTTATGCTGTCTAATTCTTCATTATTTTTGCATATCAAACTCACTTGAGTCAAAATATAAAAGAATAAAACCTGTTTTTTGAATCTTTATGATGATGCATCTACCAATAATTCATAAGGAGAGAATGAAGTATATGGAAAACAATGTGGCATTACTCAATTTGTATGGTTACATGTTGTATTTGATATGTTTCTTCACAGTATTGTTTAATCGTGCCAAGTAAATCAATGGAACTTATGCCAGGTTCAGCCACTACGTGGGAAGATAGAACAAGTTTTCCAACGGTTATAGTCCAAACGTGCAAGTCATGAACACCCTGCACTCCCTTAATAGTTCTGAGGCCATTTTCCAGCTTACCGATATCGATCTCACCTGGTGTCCTTTCCATCAGAATGCCATAAATATTCCTAAGCATAGGCAGAGTAGTACTCAAAGATAAAACAGAAAATACAAGAGTAGAAACAAGGTCAACTATAAACCACCCCGGTTTAGCCCATATTATGGCTCCAGCAATCATCACTCCAATAGATTGAATCATATCAGCCATGACATGCAAATATGCTCCCTGGAGATTTATGTTCAAGACATTAGTATTTCTCTGAATACTAGAAACCAAGGTATCATTCTCCTCATCAGTTATCTTAGATAGTTCCTCCTCATGATCATGATCATGATCCGTATGATATTGATGATGACTATGATCATGACCCGAGTTTTGACAACCATGATTATGATGATGATGACTATGATCATGACCAAGCCATGCAACCATGATAAAGTTAAGAACAAACCCAAGTGCTGCAATTGCAAGCATGAGCTTTCCATCCACAATGGCATTTTCGAGAACAAGTCTTCCAACTGCTTCATATATTAGTAAACCAGATATGAACCAAATTAACTGCACAGATACAAGAGCCCCCAAAACCTCGAGACGGTTGTATCCAAAAGAATGTTGCGGTGTTGCCTCCCAACCTGAAGCCCATACCGCAAAGAGAGATATAGAGAATCCAGCAATATCAGAAAGCAAGTGTGCTGCATCACTCATGACAGCTAGGCTGTGAGATTTTACTCCACCAATAATTTCCACAACCATAACAATAGCATAGAAAAAAATCAGTCCAGAAAGTTTCTTTGCTGACTTTGACGACTCTTTTGATGCCACAACACTGTTTTCATGTCCAGAAAAAGGACAAACAGAACTGCAAGATGACTCTTCCTTCATAGGAAGAATATCAAGTCTTTCAGAGGCAATGGGCATCTCAATTTCCTGCATGGCCCTTGCTTCCGAGATAGGGGCTTCCTTGTGTTCCATTTGCTTCAGCAAACTGGGTATTTAAAAACAAACAAAACGACCAAATCATTTAGAAAAAGTCGTCCAGAAGGCTTAAGTCCATTGTTAGATTGCCAACACCAACTACATAAAGAGCATTTAAATTTACGTTCCTATGTGGAAACGGCCATGTTTTGGTAAATTGTGAACACTTTTGACAGATTCAAACTGAAGCAAGGCACGGTAATTGACATAAAATAAGATTAAAAACAATGTCATTTAATTATTATTAGCGTGTTAAGGACAAATTAGACCACTTCAATTTTTTTTAGGTGCGCATTTGATTACAGAAAGTATTTCAGTTTATCATTGAGACTGATCTCTTTGGAAAAATTTGAAAGCACTCAAAGGTGGATTTTCCATTCTTAACCAATTTTTCTTTGCATACAATAGTTAATATTTGAACTCCGGACCATTTGTTTGTTACTACTCGGACCAATCATGTTGGTTGACTACTTCAATTCGAAGAAAAACAAATATGTAATTAACATAAAATAAAGAGAGATGGCATTGAACTATAGGGTTGTTGGGAAAATCACAGAAAGAGGCAAAGCTACACAGACGCGTATTACTATTACATCATAAGAGGAATAAGTATTTTGACGCGTGAAATTTTTGCGTTTATCTGAATCTTCTATTGCTGCCTTAGAAGACAAAGTATCAGAAACAGAAGCTAAAAAACTTGAGTAATTCGGTGTTCATGGTTAGGTAAGGGTGATAATGGAAGCTCACGATTTCGCATACAAGAAGAAAAACAAGAATGCTTTGGACTTAGAATAAGGAATGGTAAAGAATCAATTTGCAGAGAAACAAGAAGACATAAAATAATGTAAATAAATAATAAATAAATCATACCAGTAAAGGTGAAGCGGAGGTGGAAGGAATGAATTGGAAATTGAGAATTGTTGTGGGAAGGAAGGGCTTAGGTTTGAGATTGGAAGGGAAAGAAAAAGAAAGTGAATAAAAACATTTAATGTTGATGTTGAATTGTTTGATTTCGACGTGAATAACAATTAGCAGCCAACAACCAAGTATAAACAAACAAGATGTTTTCTCTTCTCGTGTGGATTTCCGTCCCAAATTAGGGAAAAAAAATAAAATACTCGTCCTTTCCCTGCTATGGTATAACAGTTTCCTGGCCAATCCGGCATGATTTTATAAAAAGTACGATGCCACTATACGACATATATATATATATATATATCAAATATTTGGATTTGGAATTTTAACTACTTGATCTGTTTGAAAATGGAAGCTAATAATAATTTGGATTTGTCTTTGTTTATAGAAAATAATTGTTTTAGGAAAAAAAAAAGGATGAATTGTAATAGTCAATTGAAATAATTAATGATTTAAATGATAATAAATAATAAATATTTACATGCATATAATAAGCTGACATTTTTAATCCCTGTAAATTAATAAAATAATATATATAGATCTACTCTGGCCTTAGTTAAAATGTCTAATTTAACTTTGTGTTAAATAAAATTAACCTTAATTAAAATAAATAAAAACATTTTAAAAAATCTAACTCCAAATAAATAAAAAATAAAATTAATATTTTTTAATTAAGTCACATAAATAAAATTGAAGTATTTAATTATTATTTAAATAAATTTTTTATAAAATATATGGATAATATGTTTTAATAATAAAAATATTAAACTATTAGTATATCGATATTAAATGTTAAAGAATTTAAATTAAAATATAAATATAAAAAATATTGAATGAATGAAATTTTAAAAAATAAGTCTCGCATCAACTTATATTTGTATTATTCTTTATTTAAATAATAATTTTTAAATATTAAATAAATAAATAACATTGAATCGTTATTACTTAATGAAAATTATAATAATGTAACATATCTTAAGTATGACTAAGTATTTTTATTTTTTTAATATTTTATCAAACTAGTCCAATAATCTATGGGTCAACTTAACATTGACTTAATGAATGAATTAGACTAACAAAATGAATTAGTTCACTGATGATTTAGTCTTTCATTTTTATTATAAATTTGAATATTCATTTGTTATTTTTTAACTTTGTCAGTTAAGTTATTTTATATATATACTATCAGATGATTATAGATAATAAAATAAATTGGTTTGAGTTAGTCCAAATAGTTTGCTAACCCGACTAATTGAATCTTAAAAAAATCAGGTTAGAACAAAAAAATTACTGAAAATATTAGGTTAAAAGAGATAAGAGATTAAAAAGAGAAAAATCTAAAAACATTTCCATTAAACATAATTATTTCATTTATATATAAATGATTTCATTTTTTAAAACTATCACATTGATATATTTCAGTTTCAGTGTTTTACGACTTATCTACTTAACAAACATGATTCTATTGTGTTTGGATAATAGAGTTTAAGTGAGGTTTTAAATTGTTCTATTAAAATATATTTTTTGGATAATGTATTTAAATTTTAATAATTTAATAAAATATTTTGATTAGATAATATTTTAAAATATTAAATTCTATATAAAAAATAAAATTCTTTACTTTCACTTTTATCCACATATTTTTTTTCTTATCCACCTACTTCTTCTCTTTCCTCCTTTTTCTCTAATTAAGAATTTGAATTCTAAGAAAGTTGAATTACTTTATCTAAATAAAACATTTAAAAAATAAAAAAATATTTAATTGAAAGTAATTTAAAATTTAAGTATTTCAAATTTCTTTAAAATCTTAAAATTTCTCCTTCAAGGTTTTATTTGATATTTATGCTTAAATAAGGCAAACACAATATGAGTTTTGTTGATTGTTTCTTATATTTTTTAAATATAATACAACAAATTATTAGATTAAAAAATTATATATTATATTTTCTTGTAGTAACGGGGCTAAGAGTTCTAAAGGATATATTAAAAAACTTATATATTTCAATTCCATTGAAAAGGATAAATTCAATAAAAAAAATTGCATAAAGTTTAGTGAATAAGATAGGATATTTATTTTATCTTGTTTTAATAAATTATTTAGTATTTTCATATTTTAAAAATAAAAAAGGTGAACTTA
The DNA here is from genome assembly GCA_025330945.1 of Mucuna pruriens. Lineage (NCBI taxonomy): Eukaryota > Viridiplantae > Streptophyta > Magnoliopsida > Fabales > Fabaceae > Mucuna > Mucuna pruriens. The sequence continues at coordinate 6,506,532 of JAENHJ010000016.1, read as the reverse complement.
GCCAAAAAAAAAAAGTTGAGAATCACGAACCTTGTTTGAGATAGTGGAAATTCGTTTAAGAAGTATGAAGCCCAATATTTGGAGTCACTTTGAGCCCAGCCCAGACTTTAAGAAAACCCTAGGTTGCAGAATAAAATGGCATATTCTTTTCTAATATCTTCTACGGGAACCACACTATATAGCGACCACAGAGACTGAAGAAGCTGCGCTTTCCTTGCAGCCTCTCTCTCTCTTTCAGGTTTGATCTCTAACGCTCTGCCTCTTCTTAATGCCATATTTTGTCCCTTCTACGGTTAATCAGATCCCTGCTATTATGATTTGATTTCCTTAATATCATATGCTCTTCATCCATATTGTTCCACTTATTTTGTACTCTTTGTATGCTTCAATTTTACTGCCTTACATGTTCATCGGGGTTTTTTTAGGGTTTTGTTTTTTGTTTCTTTTGGATTCAGCGTGCTTTTTCCAGAACCCGGCAACTAAGACTAATGGTGGCTCTGTAATGTTGTTTGAGTTTTTGACGATATTAATATTAATTTAGTTGTTTTTGTGTTGCTCTCTTTTCATGTAATTGAATCGACTGTTGTTCTGTTTCTGTTTTATTGGGTAGTTGGAAATTGGGAACATGAAAAAGTGGATGCAGCGGAAACGAATGATTTTTAAGGCCTTAGTAAACAAATTATTTTAATTTGCTTGAAGTTATTTGATTTGGCTTCTAACTTGATTAATTTTGCGTCGTAATTCATTTGTTTGATGTTAGTACTATTTATTATATTGATAAATTTTGCTACTTTTTTTAGAGTATTTTGCGTTCAATCAGAGTATCCGATACTCTGCCTCCTTCCTGTATTGGAGCTAATGCATTTTATTTTAAATTTCTCTTGCAGTCGCATATTATTTCAACTTGCTTTTTGTTGCAAGGAAACGTCAAGATGGTAAGTCAAAAACTTTACTTAAATATCCTGGTATTGGTCTACTGTATTTTCATTGACTATCCATCGTGTGAACTGTGTACTCTGTCAATTTGTGCAGGTGAAGTTTACAGCTGAAGAGCTTCGTCGCATTATGGACTTCAAGCACAACATCCGTAATATGTCTGTTATTGCACATGTTGATCATGGTATGGATTAAGCTGGCACAATTTTTTTGTTTTGATTACTGCACATGTAAATTTGATTGTGATATTGTATCTGTTCCTGATATCGAAACATGGTTATTATATTGCATTTTTGTTTAAAAAGTTTCTTTGGCATTAAGTTATAGAGATTTTTAATGCATCTATTATTTTCTGTTTATCCTCACCTAGTGGGATAAGGCTTTTGTTGTTGTTTATTCTTTTCTGTTTATCATTGTGCTGTTATAATTCTTTGTCATATTATGCAATGACTTTTGTTTTATTTTGCTAAATGATATATTTGTCTAAATGAGAGTTTATTGTCATCTCTAAATGCAGGAAAATCAACCCTTACGGATTCTCTAGTGGCTGCTGCTGGTATTATTGCACAAGAAGTTGCAGGAGATGTTCGGATGACAGATACCCGCCAGGATGAAGCTGAGCGTGGCATCACAATCAAGTCTACTGGTATCTCTCTCTACTATGAAATGTCTGATGAATCTCTCAAGAACTACAAGGGAGAACGCAATGGGAATGAGTACCTCATCAACCTTATTGACTCTCCTGGGCACGTGGACTTCTCTTCTGAGGTTACAGCTGCCCTGCGCATTACTGATGGGGCCCTTGTGGTGGTGGATTGTGTTGAGGGTGTCTGTGTTCAAACTGAAACAGTTCTCCGTCAGGCTCTTGGTGAAAGGATCCGACCTGTTTTGACTGTTAACAAGATGGATAGGTGTTTCCTTGAGCTTCAGGTGGATGGAGAAGAAGCTTACCAGACATTTCAGAGAGTTATTGAGAATGCTAATGTGATTATGGCTACATATGAAGACCCCTTCTTGGTGATGTTCAGGTCTACCCAGAGAAAGGAACTGTTGCCTTTTCTGCTGGTTTGCATGGCTGGGCTTTCACTCTGACCAACTTTGCTAAAATGTATGCCTCAAAGTTTGGAGTTGATGAGGCAAAGATGATGGAAAGGCTCTGGGGTGAGAGTTTCTTTGATCCAGCCACCAAGAAATGGACCGGCAAGAATACTGGTTCTCCTACATGCAAGCGTGGTTTTGTTCAGTTTTGTTATGAGCCTATCAAACAGATAATTTCAACTTGTATGAATGATCAGAAGGATAAGCTGTGGCCTATGTTACAAAAACTTGGAATCACCATGAAATCTGATGAGAAAGACCTGATGGGTAAAGCTCTAATGAAACGTGTCATGCAGACCTGGCTCCCAGCAAGTACTGCACTTTTGGAGATGATGATATTCCATCTTCCCTCTCCTTCAAGGGCCCAAAAGTATCGTGTAGAGAACTTGTACGAGGGTCCCCTTGATGATGCTTATGCAAATGCTATTAGGAACTGTGATCCTGATGGACCTTTAATGCTTTATGTTTCAAAGATGATTCCTGCATCTGATAAGGGTAGGTTTTTTGCTTTTGGCCGTGTTTTCTCTGGTAAGGTCTCAACTGGTTTGAAAGTCAGGATTATGGGTCCAAATTATGTCCCTGGAGAGAAGAAAGACTTGTATGTCAAGAGTGTGCAAAGGACTGTTATTTGGATGGGGAAAAGGCAAGAAACTGTTGAGGATGTGCCTTGTGGTAACACTGTTGCCATGGTTGGATTGGACCAATTTATCACCAAGAATGCAACATTAACTAATGAAAAGGAAGTTGATGCACACCCTATTCGAGCTATGAAGTTTTCTGTCTCACCCGTTGTTCGTGTTGCTGTCCAGTGCAAGGTTGCATCGGATCTTCCTAAGCTTGTTGAAGGTCTTAAACGATTGGCCAAATCTGATCCTATGGTTGTGTGTACTATGGAGGAGTCTGGAGAGCACATTGTTGCTGGTGCTGGAGAACTCCACCTTGAGATCTGCTTGAAGGACTTGCAGGACGATTTCATGGGTGGAGCCGAGATTATTAAGTCAGATCCTGTCGTGTCCTTCCGTGAGACTGTCTTAGAGAGATCTTGCCGCACTGTGATGAGCAAGTCACCCAACAAGCACAACCGTCTGTACATGGAAGCCAGACCCTTGGAGGAGGGGCTTCCAGAGGCTATTGATGACGGTCGTATTGGTCCAAGGGATGACCCTAAAGTTCGTTCTAAAATTTTGTCTGAAGAATTTGGTTGGGATAAGGATCTTGCAAAGAAAATCTGGTGTTTTGGACCGGAGACAATGGGACCAAATATGGTGGTTGATATGTGTAAGGGTGTCCAATACCTGAATGAAATTAAAGACTCTGTTGTTGCTGGGTTCCAGTGGGCATCAAAAGAAGGTGCATTGGCTGAAGAAAACATGAGGGCCATCTGCTTTGAAGTCTGTGATGTTGTTCTCCATACTGATGCTATCCACAGAGGTGGTGGTCAGATCATTCCCACTGCTAGGAGAGTCTTCTATGCTTCCCAGTTAACTGCAAAGCCTAGGCTTCTTGAGCCTGTATACCTCGTTGAAATACAGGCGCCTGAGCAGGCTCTTGGTGGCATCTACAGTGTTCTTAACCAGAAACGTGGTCATGTCTTTGAGGAAATGCAGCGTCCCGGTACCCCATTATACAACATCAAGGCATACCTCCCTGTCGTGGAGTCCTTCGGTTTCTCAAGCACATTGAGGGCTGCAACATCAGGGCAGGCTTTCCCTCAGTGTGTTTTTGATCACTGGGATATGATGTCTTCCGATCCTTTGGAGCCTGGTACTCAAGCTGCACAGCTTGTTACTGACATTCGTAAGAGGAAAGGTTTGAAGGAGCAGATGACACCGCTTTCCGAATTTGAGGACAGGCTTTAAATATTTCTTTTTATTACCCATTATGATTTTAGCCGAGTATTTATCTTGAACCTTAGTACTGTGTTTTTAAAATTGAGAATTGTGAGTTTTGTTTCTGTTCTATTGTCATTTTACATGTTAGTAAAGTTATGCCTTTCTTTTCAACAGGAACTTATTCCCTTGTCGGTTTGTGACTGTAGATACGTAACTGCGTTGCATCGACTTCGATTGAACTATTTATGATAAGTTTTAGTTTAAAATGTTGTTTTCATTAATAATAATTCACTATATTTTTTTAGTATGCAAACTAAGTTTGAATCTGGTCATGTCATTCGTGTTCTCAGACGGTTTTACATATTAGCTTAATTTGGTTGATTTTACCGTCCATATGGTGTTGCCGTGCCATAAGCTCTGTACTGAGTAGAGGATTCTGCCTTGTTGACTTTGTAAAGGGGGAAGAAGCACGTACAGCAATTAAATAAACCAAATGAATATATGGCTACGACGACCAAAAGTGGTTGTTGCAAAGTGAGAATTTAATTGGAGGGAACATAGAGGGGAAACGATGACTGCCCTTTTAGTTTTAATTTGATAAAATTGATTTTAAATGGTTAAAGGTAATTGTCAAGTGTGTCCTCATTTGAAACACGTATTTACATTAAAAATGTGTTTTACGGAAAAGACATTTGTTGAGTTGCAATTATCATTTGTTCTCATAGAGTGAACGCGAATTTCCAATTAGATAGATGTTCGTAATGGATTGTCAGTACAATGGTCCAGATAATGACTTGGTAAGGCTTGTTCATTATCAAGCATCTTAGTTCGGAGGACAACATCGTTGTCAAAGCTTATTTAGGTTCTCAGCAGTTAAATTTAAAGCTTGCATAGAATTAAAAGCATGGTCGTGAAGTGGATCAGAGAATGGTGGAATAAAAAGCATATCAGTGAAGTGAATGCCGGAATGGTGTTTGCTTTTAGCATTCTCACGCAGTGCCTTAAAAATCAGCTGTGAGAAAAATTTCTTTTTCATCCGTAGCATTAAATTGTCCCACTAGAAGAGGTAGAGGTTCTACTTGCCTTCTCATTGCGAACAATAATTCACTGCATTTTTTTTTTAAATAAAATCTTACAAGGCTCGTTTCAGTGAAAAATAAAATTTCATTTTTCAACATAATATACCTACGAGATATAAAGTAAATTCATTCGGAAATAGATTTTGGGGCAACTTAAAGGGAATATATTAAAAAGAAGCAAAGCATATTATTCCTTAAAAAAGAAAAATAAAGCAAACTTATGTACCAAATAAAAGTACTGCCAATCCCACTCTGTTTGAGTTTTTTTTTTTAATTAAAAGATATATTTAAAATTATAAGAATTAAATAGATTTTGGGGCAACTTAAAGGGAATATATTAAAAAGAAGCAAAGCATATTATTCCTTAAAAAAGAAAAATAAAGCAAACTTATGTACCAAATAAAAGTACTGCCAATCCCACTCTGTTTGAGTTTTTTTTTTTAATTAAAAGATATATTTAAAATTATAAGAATTGTGTGCTTTTGTTTTTTAAATCCTAAAAGAACAACTTTATGTTTTCTTTTCAGAATGTAAAAATAGTAGTTTCTAAGAAAAAATGATGTTACTGAATCACTTTTTTATTAAGTTAAAATAAACAGCTACATCTAATTCTAACGATATGATATTTGGGAAAAGAAAAAATAGCAAATTTTATAGCGTACGCGTATTATAAAAATGTGAGAGGATAACGATAGCGTTAAAAAAAAGTTTGTTTACCGAGAAAATAATTGATTTTTCAGTTTTTTTAATTATGTTAAAAAAAACTTAGTTGATGAATAATTCTTTTTTATTAATCTTGTTTAGAGAACTTGAATGACTATCTCAACTATGTTTTTTAAAAAATATATAAATTACGTTCTTTAAATTTACATTAATATGTGATAACAAAATAATAGCAAATGATTGGTTATAGATAGTAATAAAATAAAGCACTATTGTTACGTATAAATAATAATAAAATATTTCTTGTATTTAATAACTATATTTAATCATTCTCATTAACTGTATCATTAATATAATATTATGATCTTAATATATATAAGTTAAAATTTAATTTAAATGCATGTATTACTTAATCACAAGTTGTCATCGTACCTGTATTTATTAATTTTTTTTATAATAATAATTAAAAAAATTATATATAATGTAATCTCAGACCAGTTAATATTACACTAATACTAAATGAAAATAATCTCTCTATATAAATTGAACACTTTTTATTTTTATAAGAAATAAAAATTATAAACATTGGTATATAATCATATATAAATTATAAGATTAATAGTTAAAACAACTGCTTAAAACAGTCATGTATATTTATTTTTCATTTTATTTATTTAAATATATTGTATTGGTCTTTGTGTGGGTGAGAGAGACAAGAATTCTTCGTTTAAAAAAATTACAAATCTAAATCATATAATTATACGTAAAAAAAATTAAAATAAAAGTAATGATTACATAAACACTAAAAAAAATTAAACATATTTTTAATCCTTTATGTGAAATTTACTTTTAATTTTTTTATTGGTCTAAGACTTTAAATAATTATCCATTATTGTATTTAGTTCCTCGAAATCACCAAATATTGTATGATTTAATACCTTTTGTGATGATTTTATTTCTAATAGTTAAAAACTACAAAAAATTGTTTGACTGAAAACGTCTAACAAACAATTTTTTTATTGTCTAAACCCATTAAAAATACATTGACCAAAATATAACAAATAAAAAAAATTTAATAGTGAAAATATACTTATTTTTATGACACATAATATTTTTTTATATCAAATCATATTACTTATCTTACCGTATTTACTAATTGTCCATGCATCCTTTTTTATATAAAGTTATTTCACCGATAATATTATAATATTATATATATATATATTTTGATTAATATTTAATAAAATTTTAAAATATTGTTTATGGCATTTTGTAACATAATTTATTTATAATATTACTGAAAATATTATCAAAAACTTATAAATGATATTTTAAATATTAAAAAAAATTGTAATGTTAGGAGGAGTGAATGGAGTGAAAAGTGTGAACACTAAATGAAAGCAGAGAAGCAGTTGAACTGATACACCATACACACGCGTAGCATGAGCATATCTACTGATAAATTATAATAACTATATTTAATATGAGCATTCATGCATGACAAATTACACATTACACAGTTACACGATTATAAAAACCAAGTTGGTGAGCATTGCAATTTCAGCCATCCCAACGATATAAATTGAACATAGGAGAGTAGAGTCTTTATTAATTTATTCTTAATGTAACAGGCTATATAAACACCGAATATATTTATAATAATAAGGGTAGCTAGCTTATATAGAGGCCATTAACAGTGAAGCCACCATCAACGCAGATGGTCTGTCCTGTTATGTAAGAGGCTGCAGGTAAGCACAGGAATCCCACCAAAGAAGACACCTCCTTTCCCTCTCCAAACCGTCCAAGAGGGGTTCGCCGAATGTAAGCATTAACTATTTTTTCCTCTTTTAAATACTGCAAGTGCAACCAAATAATCATAAGATGCATGCGTGCCCTCAGTCCACACAAAACCATACAAATAATTCAATTAAAGAATAATAATACACTAACAATAACAACACAAAATTAATTACCTCGTCGACCGTAGGGGTTCTGATTATCCCCGGTGCAACGCAATTAGTCCTTATATTGTCTTTGGCCCATTCACATGCCAAATTTTTTGTCAGTTGGTTTATAGCTCCTGCATATATATCAACAATTACATGCATATTTTGATTCATATTTAATATAAAATGTTCAAAGTGTACTACTCTCAAGTACTCTCTCTATTATAATTACCTTTTGTTGCACTATATACGACGGATCCTATATTTATTGATACCACACCACCAATGGAGGATATGAAAATGATACTTGCAGCTTCAGAAGCTTTAAGGAGAGGATGTGCAAGCTGGCTTAAGTGGAAAGCAGATTGCAAATTCGTATTCACCAGAAATGAGAAATCTTCCTCTGTGTAATCCAGGACCGGTTTCTGTATGCTTGTCCCCACGTTGTTTACCTAAATACATACACAAATGTAACCCCAATCTGATTTCGAATTAATTAATCATCAACTCCTCATAATATTTGTTGAGAAAAAGTTGGAAAAGTAAGTTGATGGCATTGAATTGAAGGAATAACTGACAAGGATATTGAGTTTGCCATTAAACTGAGAGGAGACTCTAGTTATGAGGTCTTGTCTGTCAGCACGAGATGCCACGTCGCAGACCGAACCAGTAACTATGTATCCTTTTGTAATCCATTGACGTAAGGATTGATTGAGTTCAGATTCGTTCCGAGAGCAAGTGTGTACAGTGGCCCCAAGTTGTGCCAACTCCTCCACGATAGCATATCTGTATATATACATAAATATGAGAAGAGAGAAATAAGTGTCATGCAAGACTCACATTCAATTTAACTAGTATAATTAAATGTAATAGGAATAAAATGAATGAATAAATGTGGAAGAAGATAGTAAATAACCCGATTCCTCTGGATCCACCGGTGACGAGAGCAGTCATCCCGTGTAAAGACCATCTGCTATCAATTTTAGGCTCAGCCATTTCTCGATCTTCAGCGAACCAAAAGGATGGATCTGTAAAATATCAGATACTAAATAATGGTACCTTCTCAATCGGCATGCTTTGTATTTATAATCATAAATTCTTTCTGTACATTGACAAGGCTCGGTGTTAAAGTGCAGGTTTCTTATCCTCCTTGCTTTTCGATCTCTGTTTTTATCTGAGTAGCCGCCAGAGCAGTTTTATTTTTATTTATAATTATGTTATAGATAAAAGTATTACAAAATATTTCGTTATTTCACATATGTTTAAAATAAAATAATTAAGAATAATTTTTAAAAAATTAAACATAAATTCAGTTATTATATATATATATATATATATATATATATATATATATATAAAAGAATTCACTTATTTTTTGTACTCATAATTTATTTTCTTGTTGTTGTTAAATTGTAAGAAAATAAAAAAATATTAGAATTATTTTTAGAATAACTGATGAATTTTTCCCGTATATCTATTAAAAATACTTAGTGAATTATAGTAAATTTTTTAATAATTTTATTTATAGTCAAAATTATTTGATATAAGTTTAATTGTTTTTGAATATAGGTTGAGTTTTGTACCTGAAACAAAAAATTAAAGGAGAGACTCTATTAATTATTATTAACTTATTTTTTAATAAATATTAATTATGGTTTAAGTTGACATGATAATAAAAAAATTGTATTGAAAAAATAGATAAGGTATTAACTATGTAAAATAGTTTTATATATCTCAAACAACTATGATAAATTTTGTTGATTTTTTCATTAATTATTATTTTATAACTCAAAAATAGATGGTTATTTACAATTGAATGACAATTAAACTTGTATTTTTACTTATAAAAGGGAGAAAAAATTATTTTCACTTATTTATAAATTAATAATTTTAATAATATTTTATGGCTGAATAATATTTTTATTTATTTCTATATAAATTATAGAAAAAAAATACGCTTTACCAACAATATTCAACCATTTTCTATATAAAAATTCGCCTTAATTAGAGAAGCCCGCTATCACGTGCTCCTTTATACTTTCATGATATATAAAATAAATATTAATAACTTCAGAAAATTAAAAAATGGAAATTAAAATATATTATCAATATAAGTATGTAATTTTAATTTTGTAATTTAATGACTATATTATAATTAAATTTGATTAAATTCAAATTAGACGGCTGTTTTAGTAAACCCCACCTTGGTGAAATCGAAATTTTTTCGAAATCCAAATTCCAGTTTAGTGAAGTTTTTCTTTTCCTTGCGAATCTTTCTTGCATCGCTTTACTAATGTTACATTTTGGAACAATTCAAAGTCAACTTTTCTTTTACCTGGACATGACATAGATGCTTACAGAATAATATTTATAGCTTTTACTTTATGAACAATATAGATCAATGAAGAAGAAAAGTTACATCTGGTTATGCGTGATCGCAATACCAAATAAAATCAATTAAATGATGTCATATCTGTGTTATCTTAGACTTAAAAAAATTATGATTAGCAAGGGAATACAAGTATACATGGCTAAGGCTTTTTAGTTTTTAATACAAGGGAGGGAGAATATATCTGCAAATTTTGAGGGTTAACAACGAAGAGAGTGCTCCGTGCAAGGTGCGTAATAATGGGTAAAAAAAGAAAGGTTTTAGATGCAGTTCTTAAGCAAACGATAGTTTTATTTTGATAATTTATATAATAAAAAATTATATTAAATATCAACGTATATAAAGCTACCAGTGTTATTTCATATATATATATATAATTCATAAATATGTAAATTGATTAATTTTAAATTAGGTTTGGATCCATTGATCAATTTAATCGATCAAATTATTGAATTATTTAATATTAATTTTATAATTATGTATCAAATTTTATATAATCTAATTTTTTTAGATGTTATATAACTATATATATTTACATATATTTTAAATATTATGTTATATATTAAAATAAAATGATATGATGAATTATTAAATGTTTTTAAATTATATAAAAAATTTTATATTTAATTTAATAAATAAAATTATTGAATTCAACAGTAAAATCAATTAAATTTATTTTTATTAAAATGTATTAAATATTTAATTTGATTATCTTTAACATATTTGACCTATTTAAATTATATAAAATTTTGTAAAATGAACCTACTTTACGATAAGTTTAGACGGAGTAGGATTTATAAAATTTAATTTTTGTAGAGTTACTAAATGTGTCATTTTGCAATGTTTAAGGCCTAGTATTAATTCTATCCCTAAAAATATAATAAAATTAGACCGTGCAGGTTCTCTCCGTACATTAACAAGCTTCGGTGTTAAAGTGTAGGCTGCTAAACCTCCTTCCTTTCGATCTCTGTCTTTATCCGAGTAGCCGGCTGAACAGTTTTTTTTTGAATAATCACGCTATTGGAAGTTTAAAATAATTAAGAATAATTTTAAAAAATTAAAACATAAATTCAGTTATTATATATATATATATATATATATATATATATATATATATATATATATATATATATATATATATATATATATATATATATGTTAAAAACACAGTCAACTACAGTAAAGAAATTTTAACTTCCATTTATAATCAACAAGTTAGTCTGAATAGAATTATATTATTATGTTAGATTCAAGTTTTATAAATAAAAAAATATAATTAAAAAAATCATTAAATATAATTAACTGAGTTTTCCAACTATAATTAATTGTCGAAAGAGTTAATGATTATTTTGTATTTATAATATAATAATATAAAAAATTATAATAAAAAGTTTTATTTTTACTTATAAAAGTGTGAAAATTTTATTCTATTTATTTATAAATTAGTAATTTTAAAAACATTTAATGGCTGGATAATATTTTTTGATTTCTATACAATTCGAAAGAAAAAGTATACTGTATAACTTTACCAACAATGTTCAACCGTTTTTCATATCAACGATCACCTTAACTAGAGAAGGCAGCTGTCATGCGCTCCTTTATACTTTGATAATATATAAAATAATAAATAAAAGTGACCGATCAAATATTATAATTTACTTCAATTATTACATTATCAATTAATTTTATATAAAATATAATTTATTAATTTTATATTATTTATTTGTATCAAATTTTATTAAATTAAATAATAAAAAATTAAATAATTTATATTTTAATATATTTTGATATATATATATATATATTTAATTAATTAAGTAATTTTGAATTATTTTTAAATTAATAAAAAATTTGTATAAATGCTCTATATAAAGGTATTCATATTATTTATGAAGTTATTAATGATGTAACAAGTGATATAAATTGAGTGTCATTTAATTTCTCTCCTTAAATAAATATTAATGATTTTAGAAAAATAAAAAATAAAAAATAAAAATAAAAATATATTATCAATATAAATATGTTTAATTAATTAATTAAATTTAAATTTAGACGGTTGAACTGAATTTTTGAGGAAAGTACTTGTATGCTATAAATCCTAATACTGTCTTATTCCGACTGATAAAAAAAAGTTTCAAATTTGGAGGGCTGTTTTACTAAACCCCACCATGGGGAAATCAAAATTTCCTGTTCGAAATCGAAATCCCAGTTTAGTGAGGTTTTTCCTTTCTTTGCGAATCTTCCTTGCACCACTCTACTAATGTTGCATTTTGGAACAATTCAAAATCGACTTTTCTTTTACCTGGACATGCAATAGGTGCTGACAGAATAATGTTTATAGTTTTTACTTTAAGAATAATATAAATTTCTTTTATGATTACAAGTAATAAATCAACGTAGCACAAAAGTTAAATTTGGCTACGCCTCATCGCAGTACCAAATAAAATCAATTTAAATGATGTCATATCCTTATGTTATATATATTTTTTTGGTGGGAATATCCTTGTGTTTTATATCTTAGATTTTTAAAAATTATGATTAGGAAGGGAATATAAAGTATACAAGGCTAAGGCTCTTTAGTTATTAATACAAGGGAGGGGAAAATATCTGCAAATTTTGAGGGTTAACAATGAAAAAAGTAAACTTGAATTTCAGAACACAATAAACTTTCTAATGCTCCGTGCAAGGTGCGTACTAATGGGTGAAAAAAAATATTTTAGATGCAGCTCTTAAGCGGATGATAGAGTTTTATTTTGATAATTTATATAATAAAAATTTATATTAAATATCAACGTATATAAGGTAATTCATGAATATGTAATATTGATTAATTTAAATTATATAAAACCTTGTAAATTTAACCTACTTTACGATAACTTTAGACTTAGTTGGATTTATAAAATTTATTTTTTGTAGAGTTATTAAATGTATCATTTTGCAATGTTTAAGGCCTAGTATTAATTGATCTTATCTATCTCTAAAAATATGATAACATTATATTATTTAAAAAATACAATAATATATCTTACATCAATTTTATTAAAAAATTATTTTTTGAATACAAAGAAGGTCCAAGTCCACTATTTAATTCTGAGTGATTGAATTGTGCAAATTAGATGAACACACACAAAAGAAAGCCCAAATATTGGTTTGAATTGAATCAACGGATCAAATCCACGTAAATGAAGACCATGTGGATTAGTAAAATTTGAATTTATAGCTATGCATGAAACAAATTATTGGAAATCTTCCATTAGATAAAGAAGGGTGCATGATATAAGCTGCAACTCTTAGAACTGTGTTGTTGGGTAGAAACCATTCACGGACATTCCTCCATCAATACAAATAATCTGGCCTGTGATGTATGACGATGCTGGCAAGCAAAGAAAGGCAACAAGGGAAGAGACTTCTGCTGGATCTCCTAGGCGCCTTAGAGGAGTTCTAGAGTACACTTCTTCCAGATAGTCTTTCTTGCTGAGCACCTAAAACAAGAGGGTCAAAGTCATGCATGTTCTTCCCAGACTAATATTCTAAATGCATTACAATAAACCCAACTGCAATGTTCATACATGGGGAATGAAACACTATTGACTTCTGTTAGTATTATTCACAAAGCTAATCTGCAGCACCAATTTTAGGTCTGGATAATCACAAATTAAAATCTAGGCAGTACCAAAGCCAAAAAAAATGTTCTTTGATTTCTATACTAGTAGTATGTTAAAGGGCGTAGGGAGATATACTGATTCATACATGGTTGTGGAAGAAATACTGGTCCAGAGGAAAGAAGAACATTGAGGAAAGAGATTGATTATGTATCTCCACCGACTACCAAGATGTAAGATCAATTCTGTTATATTGAAATAGAAACTTACAAAGGGAGTGGAAGACTTAAAAATTGGAAGTGGTATATGTCCTTGTAATTTCATAGCTGTTTGGTTTTGGAAACAAGTTCTTCAAGCAACCAACCACATTTTTCAGAAAGGTGTAGAAAAAGTGATGGTATTACTATACCATGGTACTAATCAGTGTCATAGGCAGCGTATTCTAACTCATGGATTCATGGTTACAGGATAAAGCGGAAGAAAATTACCTGCTCTACCATTGAAGTTCTGATGTACCAAGGTGCCACTGCATTACTCCTTATATTGTCTTTTGCCCACTCACAAGCTAGATTTCTTGTAAGTTGATTAATTGCCCCTATAAACCATAAAACAAACAAATATTCAAAATCGGATAAACTCATCAACATCACAGCATTTGTTAAGCAAGCTGCAATACAGCACTGAGCAGGTAAATTACCTTTGGTTGCTCCTTGAACAGACATTGACTTCAGTGAGACAAAACCAGAAACAGACGAGATAAACACAACACTTCCCATTCCCGTTGCTTTCAAAAGTGGATATGCAAGTTGGCATATATGAAAGACGGATCCCAAATTGGTGTCTATGAGAGTGGAAAACTCTGCACTTGTGAAGTCTGTCACTGGTTTCCGAATGTTTGTCCCTACATTGTTTATCTGTACATCAAATTAATCGGGTCAGTACATATGTCTATATGAAGAGGGCTTACTAATCCAAAGTGAACTTCAAAGCAAACAACAAAGAAAAATGCATATTTTGTCCCTTAATAGCATGATAGAAAATGATCACAAGAGTTATGATTATGAAAGTGAAAACACATCTGCTCAAGTTCCAAGACTAAACATATGCATGTAGACTAATAATAGGTGACTCGATAAATCTAAAGACAACCACTCAAATAAGCTTCAATCCTATCTTATATTTTAAATTTATACTTACCTCAATCTCAAAAACTAATTCATAGAAAAAGAATTATTTTCTATTTATATACACTATTTTAGTTATATAGTGAGTGATCGTATGAGAACAACTTACAAGGATGTTGAGTTTTCCGTTGAAGAGAGAGGAAACAGATTCCATGAGTGCTTCCCTCTGCTGTGGAACTGAGACATCAGAAACTGAGCCAGTGACATTAAAACCCGAATCATTCCAATTCTTCAGGCACTGAGAGAGATCGTGTTGGTTCCTGGCACAGGTATGCACTCTGGCACCAAACCCCGTCAATTCCTCCACAATGGCGTGCCTTTACATACCCCACAAGTTAAATTAGGAGAGGTGAAAAGGGTGAGAAATAGAATGAGAAAGTTGAAATGTTGGTACCCTATTCCACGAGTTCCACCAGTGACGAGAGCTGTCATGCCCTGAAGACTCCACCTATGCTGTTGCTGTGTGGACTCGCTCCTAATGCAATTGGACTCTGATATTTTTCTTCTGTGGTTCAAAGTGAAAGACCTGGTGCTTCTGCGGCTTGACAGTAATGGAAGATTAGCAGTTACATTTATGAGGGAAACCTGAAGCATTTTGTTCTAATCACTGTCAAATCAAGCCACCAGGATTCTTCTTTCTAAGGTAGTTTGATTTCCTACCACATTACCTAGGAGAACTTTATTCAAAGGATTATGTGCTTGCACTAATTCAGATTTGAGAATGCCCAGAATCCATCATCTCTTTAGGGGGGAATTTTGAGGCAAAACATTGACATGTAAAAGCCTTATCAAAATTCAAGGAGCTGCCTAAGATTTTTGTTAATTGTATTTATTCATTTTCATAAGATTTACTTATCTTCTTTTACTTGTGAAAAGAAAATTTTGAGATAATTTTACGAATTTTTTAGATAATAATAAGAAAAAAATTATCAAATTACAAATAATAATGGTTAGAAAGTAGAAATGGTAAGTATATAAAACTTGGTATGCTTTATTATTAATTAAATTTTTTTAAAAATTATAAAACTTGTAAAAAAAATCGTTAAATGAGAAGTGAAATTTATAAAAATGATAGTTTTAATAAATAATAAAAAAATATATTAAAAATGTGTTACTAATCATTTTTATCAAAAATTTTCTCCTATTTTATTTGTTAATTTACTAACATATTTGCTCCCGTCCATGGGATTCTTAGGTAGGTTTTACTTATATATATAACTTATTTTCTCTTTTCAACTTACCATAAATGTCTAATTCTTTTAAATAATGAGCTTCAAAAATTTATTAAATAGGCTAGACAAATAACTCATATGCTTATATTTTATCCATAATTTATTTATCAAATTATAATTATCTTATTTATTAAATAATTAAATTATAAAAATTAAGATATTTATTTGCACTGTTATAAATTTTGTAACATTAAAATAATTGTTATAAAAATTGTAACTCCAACTATAAAACAATTATTAAACAACATACAAATATTCTATAAAGATATTTAGATAAGATACTAAAGATATCATATCTATAATAAACATAATTAATAGTATATAAGGAAGGAATCACCTTTACCTTTACAAACTAATTATGTAAAAAATTCTGAAGTTTATTTTAATAATTATTATTAGATTTATCGTTACATACTATTAAATCATTATTCAACTATGTTCTGCAAACTTTAAAATAAGACGTGTTTGAATAAAATATATAAATGAAAAAATAAACTTCTTCTTATTAACCAGTTTTTTAAAAATGATTTAATACACATTTTAAGAAATGTGTATTAAAATTTTAATTTATTAATTCATTTGTGATGACCGTGAAATGTTCCGTTGAATTGTTGTGCTTTAGCTTAAACAAATGATTGGTAAAAGTTTATGGTTGAAAACATTCGGAAATATTGTATTTCAAATTAGAACACGTATATAGAGTACATACTAACATTAATATTCTTCTTTTCTAGTCTCTCATTCATTGTTCTTCATAGTAATTATTTAGTTTATTCTCAAGCATTTGCACATTTTGGTGTCCTTATGTTTTTTTTCTTTTCTTAATGAAAGTAATTAGCCCAAATATATTATTAGTATTAGCTATTTTCTTATGTCTTTCAGATTGTCCGTTATTATTATATGAATTGTCTTCATTTTCTAGTATGATGAGATAATGGGAAACTAAAGATCAACTTTTGATCTGGTCATCGAATGTGTCGAGTTCTCAACAGATAACTGCACTTTCAGATTTCACAGACAAGCTTTTATTGCCCTGCCTTTGTATGTATTCTGCTGGATGTGCTTTTTCATTTTCGAAGATGTGCACTATAATTAATACTCTCTTTAATTAGATGATAAGCTTATTTGATTTATGAAATTATACAAACATTGAAATTCTGACTTCTGCAAACCATGTGCGCTTGCAAAGTAATTAAACTTGCTTGCAAGGGAGAGTAAAGTTGTTATGAGTGATTTAATTACTGTTAGTTATTCTGTTATAGTAGATGGCAAACTACCTTAGCATGCATAATTTTGTCTATACATATATTGTTGTATTATATTATCAAGATTGAATCACAGTAGCAAATTAATTAACTAGCAATGAACAGTGTATTGATATATAACCTGATATATCCAACGTTCTGAGTTCCTCTTTCTTCTTTATTTGCAGCTGCATCGACGGGGTATGACTAGCTCCTCAATTATGTCCAACTGGCTTAACGCTTTAATGGTTTCCAAGTGGAAGACGTTCATGGCTACGTTTATTGTGTCGCTTTGGTACAACCAAGATAGTTTCCTCTACCACTACGAATCCTCTGGCTCTTTTTATTGTTTCCTTTTTCATATGCATTATTGGCCCCAAACCAAACAACAACTACCAAGTCAGCTTCAAATTCAAACTCAGGACGGCTAAACACGATAACATAGTAGACTATGTTTGACTAACAATTATGGAAGTGGTCAAGTAGCAAACACCAATATGAAACTATAAATTAATTAACGATCATTACTGTAATGACTTCTCCATAGTTTCAACATAAATTAAGATACTAATTAACAAGTGGGTAAGTGTAACCAAGTTTGGATTCCTGAATCATGTAGCTAGTTAAGAATATTTTTTTATAAAATCTTTCTAATTTTAATTTCTCAATCTGTACCATAAAAAGTACTACATCTTAACATTTTTCTTAAAGAAGAATAATCCCTTGTATATAAATCAGAACCCATCCAATTAAGTTAATTCTCTCCTGAATTTGATTGTATAACTTTAATTAAGTGGTTCAAGCCCATACAGGACTGCATGCAACTAACAATCTAATATCGCTGTAAACTAACTAGTTTTAATATGGGACAGGGGTAAATAAAATATTCTATATTTCTGACTATTTTATAAAACAAATGGTCATATTGAAGACTATTGCGTGATTCCTAAGCCGACCTTTTCATTGTGAGAGAAACCAATCTAACTTAATACAAATATTATTTCAGCGTGGTTATAGTTTTAAACCATACATTTAAAAAAATATATATACACAATTTTCAAACACATGCATATAATCTCAGATAACCTTGTTTCATTTTAGAAACAAATATTTAATCATGTTTTATTGTAAGGAAGAATTTTAGGTTTAGGTTTCTTATTATTATTAAGAGTTCCTTTGGTTTATATTTTATGCAAGTAGAATCACATTGAGAAAATTTTCTATCTTATTCAGTAAAATAACAAGAAAACATGTTTAGGTGAGATTTTTAAAATAAATTTTGTTTAACTATTAAAATTCTATTTGATTTAAACTAAAAATAAGGATACTTATTATTTTTTTATCTCTATCTTCTTATGACATCATATCACATATTATAACTATATTTTCTCTCTACTACCTTTTTCTCTCACTAGACGTTGGATAAGTTTTGGGATATTCACAATTTTTTTTTTACAACCCACGCTCAATAAAAAATTTCTCTTATAACCCAAACTCTGCTTCAATATGATTTGATCTTGATACCAGTTCATTCTTTTCTGAAAAATAAATTTCACAATCAACTATATAAAATATACTTTAAAGTAATATGGCTCACATATTTCAAATCCTTACAACCACATTTCAGAAAATGATTTTACTTTTACAGTACCCAGCAAAATGAAACAACTAAAATAATTTTTTTTTACATAGGCTAAATTATTTTTTTTCTCTATTTATTTATTTGGTTCAATTTAGTTTCTTTATTATTAAAAAAATTCATTTAATTCTTTAATTTTTAAAATTGATCTAATATTATCTTCTCTATCTAATAAAAAATATCGTCATTAAGGTTACAAATACTAGCCGCATATGTTTTCTAATCCGTATAAAAATAGTAATGTTATATTCTCTTATTAATTCTCTTACAAATCCTTTGATTACTATCTTATAAAGAAAATATTAAATAAAAAAATATATTTAATGTCTTGAAAATATCAAATATATTTTATATTTACCATGCAAATTAAAAAAAATAGAAGGATTAGTAGTAAGTTATAGTTGGAAGGTTTAGAATTATTCTATAAAAATATATCAACAACGACCAAGAAGCAACTTAATTAGAAAGGAAGCTCATATTATAGGAACACACGGTAGTAGTGGAGTAATAATTTCACGAAATTATATAAACTTGTTTGATAGCAACATTTTGAGTTTATAATTTGACAATATTTGAATCTAACGTAGGCCGAAAGCCAGAAGCCAAAATACAAGTTGTCCACAAAACTTGACCTAGTAGTTTTTCAAGCCTCAAGCTATTTTGTCCTTTGCTACAACTCAAGCTGTAAAAGATCCAGGAAGCTACACTCTCATTACATGCCATTAATTTGCATAAAATAATGAATGTGAAGATGAAAGCAGGCCCTTGTATACATGTTATGTGCCCCATTAATTCAACATATAAAGCTGTTACACAATGCAGATGCAGATGTATGCTAGAAGGACCTAACAAAATTTCAGTTAATAGTTAATTAGTTAGTTACGTTTGTTAGTTTGTTATGGGGAATTATATGGTGTACTGTAGCTCAGAATAATAAAGTATGAGACCGCAGAAGTGATATAAATCATTACAAACCAAAATAGATTATCAGTTTTCGCTTTTGCCCGATTACTTGTTAAAATTTTGTCTCTTCTTTTCTCGAGAAAAACCACTGCTATCTCTCTTCGTTGACCATCTATATTAATTCTTGCATAGCTTGAAAGTTGAAAAGAAACTAATAAAATGGAATCTGATCATGATCATGATCATGATCATCAACAAGCATCAGAAAATCCCAGTGATGTTGGGGAGGAGCAAGGTGCAAGTAACGTGACATGGAGGTCCTACGAGTGCAACTTCTGCAAGAGGGGGTTCTCTAATGCACAAGCACTGGGGGGGCACATGAACCTCCACAGAAAAGACAAGGCCAAGCTTAAGCAATTACAACAATCTTCAACCCAAACTCAACCATCTTTGGAAGACAAGGTCTCTCCACAGGATCAGGCCAACAACAAAGAAAAATGGAATTGGAGTGTGTCTCAACAAGAACATGCCTCATCCAGAGCCATTCACACCAGGCAGCTTCCACTCTTTGCTGAATCACCAACTAGCACCGAAACACAAGAGTCTCAAGCTCAAACTCAACCACCTTTGTTAACTATCCAAGATTCCTCATCAGAGGTAGACCTTGAACTGAGACTATAGGACTTGAACCACATGATTCATCACCACAAACGGGTAACAAGAAATTTTCTTTTGAGTTCACTCCTCACTACGTAATTATTTGTAGATGTCCATGAACCCTCTTTTTTTTCTTGGTGAAAAGAATTCATATACTGTTTTATTTTGTTCTCACAATTTTACTTTTGCTTTGTATTTTATATGTTGGTTGTAAAACTTACCGGACATATGTATATATATATATCCTATGTACCGGCATATATGGTTACTGCTTTTGATTCGTTTTGTTTTTGGTACAATTTGGACTCTTGAACTAATTTCTTGCACCGCATTCCAAGTATGGCCTCAAACCCTATTAATCTAATCGATTCATGTTAGACTCATGTACACCAAAGTTAAAGTGGAAGCAACAATTAATATATATGCCGCTTGCCCTTGCCTGATGTATGTAGATTATACAATATGATGTTGCGAAGGAGTAAAAACGTGTACATATCATATGATGTTAACCTTAGAATAAACATGTATTTTGTTTCCATTACAGACAACATTATTCTCGATTAGAACCAAGTGAACTAGCCTTGTCATCTTCAACCACTTAGTAATCGATATAAACAAGGAAATTTAATTACTAGCCTGTATCTTATATATGTGGGATTAATCTATTTATCAAATATAAAGTTTAGAACGTACGCTAGCTAACTGCTAGCTGTGCAAACAATATATATTAACAATTTTAAATTCTCTGACTTGTCAGTCATGCTTAACATAACATTTGTAACTTCTCTTCGTTCTTAGTTTCTGATTGAGTCAGTTTCCATTTTTCATCTTTTTTTTCTTAGAATGTCAACATATTAGTAAAGTAAGTAATTTGTTATCTTTTGGAGTATTCAGCTTAACGAGTTTCATTCTCTATAACGTACTCTATAACTATCAATTGTCTACACTTATCTCATTTATTGTGAATCGCATAACCGTAGGATCTCTATGCAATGGCAACATTTAGCTTGCATGTAATAAATAGTTTACCAAGAGATAAAATGTTTGACGACACATCTTTTCAAAGATCGATCGACATTTAGAAGTTTCCGAAGCTAGCACAGAGATTTTACAACAAAAGGTGTACCAAAAAAATAAGAGTTAAGTGGTAAGAGTGTGCTGTATACATTGGTCCACCCACGTGCGTTACTTCTAGTCCTTACATATATACAATGATTTTATTTTATTTTTTACTTTGAGCTTGAATATTCTTTTAAATGACACTCAAAGACTAACTCAGTAATCTACATGCACTATATTAGAAAAGAGCACTGTTTGTTCTTCTGTGTTACTTGTGTCATCGGTTTGAATTGAAAAAAAGTGAAAGTGGCTTAAGAACTAGAAGAAATTGGCTTATGTATATGTGATTCCTTGATTTTGAAATTGTTTGCTCTTCTTTCCTTTAGACTGATGACCAAAATGCATTTTGTCTGCAGTCTGTTATTTAAACGGCTGATAAATAGTAAATTTTGTCAGAAGTTCATAGAAAATGAACTATTGACATTGTTTGTGTTTTTCTAACAAAAATCCTTTCCGTATATATCAATTCCTCCTTTTTCATATGATTATGCGAAACATATTATAATTGCAAACAATATTGATATATAAAATTACACATACAATACACATATATAATTTTCATATTCATAAATGTTAAAAAAGTTCTACAATGATTTTCCTGTTTTTTCAGTTTCATCATGGACTCAAGATAATATCACGGGGTTACTATGATGACCTCTTGAGGTTCAAATGCAAATAAAAATAAAAGATCATTAAAGTCAGTTTAATTTAAAGAAATATTTTCTAATTTTATTTCTTTTCTTTTAAATTGTTATAAAAATATCATTTTATTCTTACTTTAATTCCTCTTATAAAAAGATTTATATAAGAAACAACAAAAACAAAATTTTGTTATTTTAACTATTTCTGATACAAATATATATATATATATATATATATATATATATATATATATATATATATATATATATATATATATATATATATATATATATATATTTTGAAAATAGGAAATACAATGAAAATAAAAATACTTTCTCAATTTAAATAAAGCCTTAATTAGTTATCCCATAGAAAGTCTAAATATCACATTTAAGCAAAATTTTAAAGTGGGAATCTATCCAACATATGTACAAAACTCAATATCTCATCCTTATACACAATTAATAAATAATTTATAATTTATAAAAGAAAATCATCATTTAATATATTTAATTTATTTTCTAATTAAAATATGATATAATTAATTTTTAATAAAGATTTTATCTTAATAAAATCTAGTAAATATTTATAGAACAAAAAAAATTAACTTTTATCATTATAATTTGTTATATAAATGAAAAAAAATGTAAGATCAGCATGAATAGTCAATTTCTTTTAATTATTTGCTATATTAAACAAAAAATATTACAAATATATTTTTAATATATTTTATACTATTAATTAAAATTTGTAAGAGAGACTTATCTTTGAGAATTTAAGTTTGTTAAGTATTATGAAAATAATTTAAATAAAAAAGCAAAAAATATAAGATAATAAAAAAATAAAAATTATATTTTTATTTCATTTACCTAAACAAAGAGGTGCCATATATTTTTAAACTAATCTACCTCCATTCCTCGTATGTTCATAGGGAAATCCATTGCTAAGTCTGTGGCTTACTCCAATAACAAATACAATTTTAGAAAATTCATCATAGTTGCCAGAAGTTACGCCCTTTGAGAAGGTAATTATGTATCGTTCTAGAACGTAGTAGGTATCATGTGCATTGTATGTATGTTTTTTAAAATTTAGATAAAAATTTTAAAATTTATTTAAAATTATAAAAAGATGTCTACATAATTAATTGAAATAAATATAAGTGGTTGTGAATTAAGGAGAAGAACATATTTTAATATAAAATATTTGAAATAAATTGATTTAAAAGTATAAACAATTAATTAAGATATAAGATGAAAAAAATTACAATGTAAAAAAGAAAATCTGAAAATAACTATTTAAAAAAATAAAGAAAAAGAAAGTTAAAAGTATTTATTAATTTAATAATTATAAAAAATATTAAATAATTATATTCTCCAGGGTCTTAACTAAAAAAAAAGAGATATGTCTTCGCTTGTAAGTTAAGCATACTTTGAAGGGGACTTTGACCCCTCTAAATTTTTATTATCATTTGTAATATATATTTAAATTTTTATTTTTTTATTGATTTAAAAATGTAATTTCACCTAGTCCAATAACGGTTGAATCGCCTTAAAGTTGACCTAGCAGGAGAAAAATAAATAAATCTACAAATCTCATGCAAACAGCAGTACAACCCATAATTGCACGATTTAATGGACATGAAAAACTTGGTGCATTTTTTAGAAGTAAATTCCTTTTAAGATCCCACAAATGTCTTGATTTTTCGATGGGGTTGAACAGTATACACAACATCCTAGATTTTAATTTTATTGTTGTTTTAAAAAATACCTTAATTTACACAGACAATTTCCCATATTCCTGGCGACCAAGATTTTGACCAAAGATCAAAGTTGACTAATAGTTTGACTATAAAGTCTGAAAAGTACCTCAACACCCTAAACACAAATAGTGTTGAGTTAGGGACAACCTGGTTGAAGTGAGGCCAATATTGCCTGACATTCCTAAGTAGATCTTCAGAACCACTCCCTGAGCACCACAATTTACTTTCAAAATAGTTAAGTGTGATTAACTGAGCATAGGAACAACATGGTAATTACAATTACACGGGATTGTAAATAACGAAGAATTAATCAATCCTTTTGCAAGTAATCTAACATTGTTGTTACTTCATTAACACTTCCATTAACGTGGGAGTGTTTCCTTGCTGGAACACTCATGCTTCCCTTTACCACCAGTGATCAATAAAGTATCATCATCTTGAAATTGTGCGAGTTTAGTTGCTAGATCCCCAGCTAATTCTACCCTACTGTAAATGTTTTCACCTGAAACAATTGTTTATTATTTCCTATAGAAGCTAATGTGGTCCTAAAGCAAAACTATTTCTTACCTTTGTTAAAATATAATTCGAGGCCAAAATCTCGGAAGACATATCTCAAATAAAATTTTGCCAAACATGGTAATTTGAAGATAATATCAAATTCGCCCCCTCTGAAGTCTGAACCATGATTTGAGACAATACGTACAATGTTAAAGTTGTTAATGAAGCAAGGCAAGACAGTGGCCGAAGACATTAATAATTAATTATTAGCAAGAGAGCAGAGAAGATAAGGAAAACCCTTTTAATGTTTTCCCCCCGAGAAACAGGGTTCTGAACCAATACAACTACAGAATATCCTGCTTAAAAACATAGAACTTTACAAGACCATTCACATGCAATGCAACCAAATAATCTACGTTAACAGAGACTCAAAGAACATAGTTTTACGCCGTGCAAGATAATATGTTCCGTCCACTAGTCATCACTCATCATCAACGTAGATAGTCTCTTGCTTGAACAAGCCACCAAATACGTTCCTCACCTCCTTTGCTGTCTCTGCCTGCTTTGGTTTGCCAGCACCACTTCTCTGAGCTGTTTGTTTAACCACTGCTTTGTTGGGCGCCAGATTCCGGGCCTTGGCTTGTCCCCTTACAGTGGCTAGCTGCACCTTTGGTTTCTCATCTTCATCGGGCTTTTGGATTGAAGTACTAATCTGTGAGCTCAACTTTTCCCAGGAAAACCCTGCACCGAAGTCTTTTGCCTTGTTCAAGAGGGTTTCCACTGAAGCCCCATCTACCTCTGCCTTCTCTTGGGCCAGACTAGCAGCCCGGGCTTCTCGCTGCGAAAGCTTTTTCACCTCTTCTTCCACCTTCTTTGTTGAATCAGCAGCTTCACGGGCCTTTTCAGCCGCCACTCTTGCCTCTTCCTCTGCCTTTGCTTTTTCCTGCATTTCAGCATAGACTTTCCTTCTTCCATCCTCAGGAATAGTGCTGTAAGAAGAAACTTGTCTAAGTTAGATAGAAACACGTATCAATCCTCCTCAGAGGGAAGCTATGCAAAATTATTGTTCTGCTATAGATGAAAAAGGGAAACAAATAGCTATATCAACTGTTTTACCTGAAAAGTTCATCTACACGCTTCAAGGAGGCATTCGGATCCGAGTACACTTTCACAACCTTTTAGACACACAGAGAGAGGGCGTATTGGTCAACAGAATGCTTCAATCTTTATAGCTTTTCAAATATAAGTATTCTAATTCAGAATCCTCCAAAAACACCTTTTTACTAAAGAGAAAACTCAGAGGTACTTCTTTAGTTGAAATGTTTTTCAATCACAATTGAAAATTTGAGTGATAAAAATTTGCATTAAATGTGAATGTAGATTAAGAGAATATTAGTGGAGTATTTAATTGCTGTTTCAAATATATATGTGGGCGTGCGAGGATGCTAATAATCGATCGCAAGTAGATATGAAGAAACAGTAGATGCATATTATATCGAGTTAATGTAAAAGGGATACCTTGTTTTCTGCTACCTCTGTGTTGGAGAAGACGTCAGCCACCAACGATGCAATCTTGGACTTGGCAACCTATCATTTTGTAAAAAAAAAAAAAAAAAAAAAAAAACCATTACCTACAAGTGTGGAAATAAGAATGTAATAAAGGGAGGAGAAAAAAGATGCAATATTATGACTCATCGCATACATTACATTACTTTATAGTCGTTCGCAGCGGCACTTCCTTCGCCGAAGACGACCACGTTATAGGAACTCTCCGGTGTGAAATCATCGGTCAAACTTGTCTTGATGAAGGTGTATTTGACGTCGGTTTCAATCACTTTCTGCAGGAACTCTTGTATGGTCAACGATTGAGACCGGGAGAAGAGATTGTTGAAGAAGGAGGAGAGGCCATCCAGTACATTGTAGGTTGAGTTCCCGGCGCTGCTCTCGTCGTAGATGACAGCCACGTGGCCTACTCCTGCCAGCTGTGCTGCCTGAATCACTTGCAAGGCGTCTGATGTGGATACCTCCGCGGTTGGACCATTCTCGCTGGAAGCAATGGTCACAACCACTTTGCTGGCATTGCCTATTGCTTTCGCTATTGAGTCTGCATTATCAAAGCTCGATTGCACAGCGTTCAGACGCTTTGCCTGTTCATTTGATATAATCTGTGTTGTTCACCATGCATTAGTATCCGGATAATACACTCCAAAATAGATATTTCATCAACAACTAATGATTATATGCATGCACTTTCCTATATTATACATTTTTTATTATTATTATTATCTTTCATTGTCTCTCTACGTGTTAACTAGAGATTGGTATATTTCCGACAATAAGTTCAATTAATGACCCATTGATTGCCAATAAAATTATAATTAGCATGCTTTGTTGCCACACCAGATCCCGTTCATTACGTCGTCTTAATATTTTTTTAAATTTGCATGTACTTCAATTCCAAAGTCTTGTTTGCATTGTTTCTTTTTATTTTACATGGTATTGATCAATTTTTGTGTTCAACTGACAACAATAAAGTTGGTGATGAGATATTTTTGGAAATATCACATTCTAATTTAATTGTTTGAAATAGAAATGTTATATTATTATTATATTTGAGTAATGAAGACACATGAATCATAGTTTTATTGACTAAGTAAAAAGGAACACCAGAATTCGATCTCTAAACCTAACGGGACCGGAACAATCACCATATTTTAAGATGATGTTGTAAATTAAACCCCACATCAGTGAACTTGCTACGAAGCTCCCTTTTCATTGTGATTTGTGTAATGGCCAAGTTGATCATATTCTTACTTTAAAAGTGTAACTAAGTATGAAAACAAATATACAATTTAGTAGGAAAAAGTATAATTTGAAGATGAGGAGCTAGAGAGTAACACAAGTTACAATTTAGTTTGCTAAGTGACCCTTAAGACATTGACAATTGGAAGAAATGGGCAATTCAAATGCAACTTGTTGGAATTGGTGGTTGATTACCTTGTATTGAGCAGCAAGACGAGCGAGTTCTTGTGCAGAACTAAGTTCGGGCACTCCAGCTCGTACACTAAAACCTTCCCTTAGCAGGGTTTGTGCAATGCGAATACCGACCTGCCCCGTAGCGCCAGCAACAAACACAGTTGAAGGGTCCTTGCGCCTTGTGTTTCCAAATGAAAAACCTGGCGAAGAATTGTTGCTTGGAACTGGGATCAAGGATGTCACGTCGGGTATCTTTCCAAAGTTGAAACGGAAGGGGTTGGAATTGGATGAGCTGTCTCCTTCTTCAGGAGAAGAATCGTCTTTGGGTTTGCCTAGCCCAAATGATGGGAATGATCCAGACTTCTTAGCAAAGACTCTCAGCCTAGGATTCCGGAGGGTCAACCTTGAATGAGGCGTGCTGGCAAAGAGAGATGAATTGGATGTAAGAGTGGAAGCCATGGATGGATTTCCAAGGTGACCCTCGCCTTCAATATGACTCACTATCTCTAGCTCCTCACCACACTCTATACCTCACCCTTTGAAGAATCATTATTTTTGTTTGGTCTTGTGACAATTATCTCAATGGAAGAGGCAAGCAGAATCTAACCAATTGGCAGGAGCCACGTAATCAGACTTTATCCATTACAGAAACATCGAACACCAAGCGTTCACATAGCACAGAAAATGACGCTCCCTTTTCACATATGAATGGAAAATCGTATCCCCTCTAGTTATGTTTCCAACCATCAATTTAGCAGTATACTAGTTTCGGGGGAAAAAAATATTATACTAAAATTTTAAGATAAGGGTACAGTGTCCCAATATATAGGTAGGAAAAGCTTTCATATTCAAACAACATAAAAAGACTTCCATTTACCTCGGCTAGAAACAAAATTAGTTTCGGAATTTGTTTGTTTTTGTATGACCCATTTACATAATATAGTCACGTAAATATGGATAAATACAAAATATAATGCTTAAGTTTCGAACATAATATTATGCTTAAGATTCGCGTCTATTTCTCTTTGTAGCCTATATGAAAAACTTACAAGATTCAAACTAAAGCTCAACAATTAATTACAAAGAAATATGCTTCTTAGTCAGATAAAACTAAAAGTGGGAGCGCGGTGGGAGTTACTTGTGCTTAAAGTGTCTAGCATAACGAATTTTGTTTAACACGACGATAAATACCATCTAATTACTTGCACTTTGTTTTGCTAAACTGGAGTTATAACAAGCTCCTAGGCATAGAGCATGTTCTGCGTCATTGGCACCAGACTCGCCAGATTTGGATGAGATAGGTGAAATATGTTAATTTATCAGTTATATTGCTGAATCTTGACTGTTTACACGAGCAATTTAAATATGAATTGGGAACATCGTTCAAAGCGAGAATGGCAACAATGTGCGCTTACGATGGTTTGTCGGTTATTCCAGACCAAGTGAAATCGCAGGGATTTTATAGTTCATCAGCCCAAGGATCTCGTTCGAGTATTCCTGGACCCCGAAAAATAGAGTAATAAGTAAATAACTTTATTAAAAGTTTATTTGATAACTTTTTATATCTTAAATTTACGATCAAATTTATTAAAACAAGTATATGAAAAATATAGAATATTTTTATAAGCTCAAATAAATTTCATATAAACTCAACAGTGCCATTTGAAATGTTATACCGAAAAGCAGACACCATTTTACTCGCTCCCTCACACTTTCTGAAATATTTTCAAAACAACGATTATAACAAACAGTTTAGAATAAAAAATTTAAAATAATAATTTCTTTTTAAATAATTGAAAGTTACTGTTAAAATTCAAAAGTTAAAATTATTTCAATTTTTATGAAAAAACGCTTGTTTAAAAATTAGTTTTAAATTTTTTTAATGTATTCATCCATACTTATAAAATAAATCAGAATGTAAAAATTATTTTGAAAAAATAATTTAAATAATTTCTAAAAACACTAATTGTAACTATTTTTAAAATAAAATTATCATTAAAAAATATTGTATTAAGATATTTTATACATTTTTAAACACTTCAGAAAAACCTTAAACATAACATTACCAATCGCATAAACGCACGGTTAATAAAAAACACATCCCGTACAATGTAATAAGCTTCGAAACAAAAATGACCCGTTAAAAATATAATTCCGCAATACAGAACATCATTATAACTTTTTTCAAAAGCCAACTTAAAAAATACTCTAATCAGTTCTTTTTAAATTCACTTTTATTTTAGTCTTTGAAAAGAAAATAGCCCACAGGAAATGATTTCACAACATTCTACAAATATTTTATCTTATACTATGTAAAAAATTACATTAACGTAACCACGCCTTCAATTTTTATTTCATACTCGTCGGGTACTGGTAGGATTCAAGAAACGCAGGAAACAACCCTTAAATTTCTATGGACCAAAAACACCTTAAAATTTCTCATAAGCAAAGGAGGGAAAAATATAGGTCTTTGCATTGCAACAAATGAAAATTGGAAATATGCGTTTCTTTGAATGTAATAACCACACAAACTCAGATCATAATAATGTAAAAATAAACTAGGTATTAACATTGCAACTAAGCAGGGAAGTAAAAAATTAATTACCCTACAAGAAGCAATCATAAGAAAACCTACTAGACCAGAATGCTTAAAATTGCACACAATCAAAGTAGGTACACAACACATTTGAATAAAGCAGACAGCTACATCAACCTCGATGGACCCAAGAAATACAACATCGTGGAGAATTCCAGGAAACACAGCCCGGGAACAACTCCTGGGATTCAAAGTTAGTTTTGAAAAATATACAGCGAGAAAGAACTACCTAGTTACCATACAACAGAGTACTTATGAAGCTCTTCTAGAACCAAAAAAATATCTAAAAAGAATGAAAAACTTCACCTGTATTGAAGTTCAAAATATAGGTCTGCACATGGTCTTCTCACCAGGTCATCTAGAGTTGACATAAAATTCATCTACCAATTGACCAGAGAGCTAATTTAGTATAAACCTCATTAATAATATTACCAAGACCTTCAGGATTAATCTGGTCTAAAGAAACTAGTCAACATTACCAACCACATCAAAGCCACAGGGAGAAATAAAAAAGAATACAAACGAGAAATAACAAACCAAGACAGCAGAAAAAACAATAAGAGGCAGAACCAAGATGCACCACCCAAAAATACATGAAATTCCCAACTAAGGGGAGACAAATATTACCAGTAAATATAGGGCAATGTCTGCATAGAGTTGTACTCAACAGATTTGCTCAGTAAGCGTCATATATCCATTTCCGCTGCCAGCATTAAAGATAGATAACATCAAACATTTACCAAAAAATAATAAACATAACATTTGTAAAGCCAAGTTTCTTAAACAAGCTAAAATATTTCTCAAGTTTTTAAAGCATAAAACGACTTAAAACTCTAAAGTGATGCATTTAGTTATTCTTGCCCCTCTTTGCTTTGAGGGATTCAAGAGCCTTGTTCCGTAATTCAATCTCAAGCTTCTTTTGCTCAGATGGTGTCTCTTCACTATCACTTTGATTATAATCCATTCGCTCAGCTTCCTCGTCAACTGAAATATAGTCTGTTTTACTCTTCGTTTTCAGCTTCTCCACACGCCGTTCTTCCCTTCTGCGTCGCCTCTCTTCACGTCTTTGACGCTTCTTCCTCCTTCGCAGCTTCTTCTCCTCTTTTCTCCTCTTCTTAGCCTCTTTCCTGTCCTCTAACTCAGAATCATAACTATAATCCTCATCAGAAGATGCATATTTTTTCTCAGACCTTTTATGCTTTCTCCTATCCTTTCCCTCCCGTTTATGCTTACTACTTTCCTCAGAAACAGAATCATATGAAGCACTCTTATTGACACGATCAACTTTTCCAACTAAATCTTGAGTGGCTTCAGATTTGTGGTGCCGATCACTACTTCTGGCATAGTTTGAATGGGATTGGTCCTTGTCAACTGATTTTTTAGCATCTACAGCATAGGATTCATGAGGCTTCTCCCTGGAATAAGTTTCTTTGCCGGAAGATTTATCACTGCCAAAGGAGTTCACCATTATCAGATATGTATGCAGAGTACAGGCATTCAAACTAGTTAGAACAGCTGCAGTATGCCAACCATATTACCGTTTTATCTCCCGGCCTTTCTTACTCCAATCATTGTTATCATAATGACGATACTCAGAAGCCGGATGACCTGCCACCCTTTCAGGAGAGAACTCATCCTCATGACGGTATTTGGCAGGTGAACCTTTTCGCTTACTAACTGGGGAATGTTTTGATATCTTTTGTGATGAATTCATTTTAGGATCTCTGCTTTCTCTACAAAAGATATAGAGGAAATGAGAAAAAGGAGCAACCAAAACAATAAACAAATATCTAATAGTAACTTGTATTCTTAAAACAATCAAACCAACTGAAAGTTATCCAATTCAACATCAAACCTGGAATAGTATGTTTCTTCTGTATCTTCTCTTGTCTCTGGGCTGTCACGGCTAGGTTTCTGGGTTCTTTGTTTCTTCAGAGGACTCAAGCTTCTTTCATTGGACAACTTTTCTCTTCTTTGTTTCACAGGGCTCTCACGTGGACTAAACATTTCAAAAAAAAAAAAAAAACAAGTAATAAATGTCTATAAACATTCCAAAATCTAAGCAATGATAAGATAAGAACAAGGCATGAAGTAAAGAAAAACTACCTTCTACCACCACTGCTGGTCTCACTCCTTGCTTCTGGAGATATAGATCGAATTGGAGACTTCTCAGGTGTGGATATTGAATCTTGTGATTTATAGTGTGATGCTTTGCCACCTTTATCTCTTCGTACAGACCCCAAAGGACTAGAGGGTTGATGAGTCTCAGGGGACAATCTTTCTTGTGTTCTGAAACACAGGTATCACCAAAGATTTTATAAATTTATTTGCAAGAACAAACCTTGTCAAAACTATCACTACATAATTTTGCAGTTCCACACAGGATGTCAAGTAGTCATTATAAAATTTCTGATTTTAAACTTGAAACCTACTTCAAAAACGAATTAACAATTCTGTATTTGAAATATTTCTTTTAAAAAGCTCTACTATTATCACATTAATAAATTCATGCACATCTGAAACAAAACAGACAATAATATTATTCAAGCATTTCCTTAAGTGCCACTATACCTGACTCTCCCCATAGAAGACTGCAAGGGACTTCTTTGGTGTCTTGGAGAAATTTTCCTAATTGGAGATGGAGATACATGCCGAATTGGAGACTGAGAACTCCATTCATCTCTAGGAGACCTCTGTGGGGAGATACTTGGAGATCTTTTCTCACCAGAAATAGGTGATCTACGTCGCAATGGAGATGGAGGGTGTGGAGGAGTTTTACTACCATATCTTCGTCGTACTGGTGAAGGGGATTGTGGGGAATTAGATCTATGTTGTGCATTGGTTGGTGGTAATCGGCGCACTGGTGAAGGTGACCTATGCCGAGTGACAGGAGATCTCCGTCGCCTTGGTGAGAGTGACCTCCGTCGTCCAAGAGGTGATGGTGATCGATGTCGATGCATAGGAGAAGGTGATCTATGTCGGCGTGCAGGAGAAGGTGATCTACGTCGGCGCACTGGAGAAGGTGATCTACGTCGGCGCACTGGAGAAGGCGATCTACGTCGGCGCACAGGAGAAGGCGATCTACGTCGGCGCACAGGAGAAGGCGATCTACGGCGGCGCACAGGAGAAGGCGATCTACGACGGCGCACAGGAGAAGGCGATCTACGTCGGCGAAAAGGAGAATTTCGATGGAATGGAGAATGCATTCTACGTCGTACAGGAGAAGGAGATCTGTAACTTGAGCGGGATCTGGATCTTCTCCTCAAATAAGGTGGCCTCCTTTGAGGAGAACGTCGTGGCGAATGCCTATGAGGAGAAATAGATCGTCGTCGTGGAGAACGGTGAATCCTTTCAGAAGAGAGAGAGCGTCCTCGAGCCCTTGGAGACCTGGATATACTCCTTGACCTGTGTCTACCACTAAACAACATACACCCATTAATACAGAATGACAAATCCAAATTAAAATTAAATGCACAGTATTTATACTTATTAGAAGACTAAAGGGGTGGGGTACAGAATGAAGATACAACAGCTGGCCAAGTTGCACATTTAATTATGCATCAAATTTGGATAATTGAATGGCAAAAGGCACAAGAACGAATCAAGTCTAAGATAAATAACCAAATATAAAAAGCATACCCTGAATAACTTCGGGAATTTGAAAATGATTTGCTCATTGACCTTGAAGGTGAGCCACTGCAATAGATAGCAAACACCACATACTTACAGTCTTCCAATTCAATATAAAAGATAAAAACATATTTTAAAAGTTAGTTTTTAATAGTGTTACCGGTGAGGCGAAGTGGAGACTGCAGGTGAATGTGGGGACCTAGAAAGCCTATAATAGAGTAACAGCCAATTAGTACTCAAGAACTCAATTGTGAAGTTTCAAGGAGCTGTGCCAAGTTCGTCAAGATTCTCTCCACTCAAACACCAACCAAATACTCAAATAACAAAGCTAAAACTAAAGAAAAAAAAAAGTTGAAAATAAATGTGTATGGCATGATTAATAACACTTGAGAAACACTAAAGATGTAATTGCAACCACATCTAATATAATGTTCAAATATCACATATCAATGCATAACAATGAATATCAAATGACTTCATTATGATTTTAATTAAGGCAATTTTATGGTTGTCAATTGCCGTGGTAAAATATGAGCACTAGTTGGCTTAGGATTTAAGAAAGCTTTGTAAGTTTTTTACCTTGTTAGTCAAGTTTATACTACAAACAGACCTCTTATGGATAAAGTGAGTTACACCTTATATTTTCACTTGTGCGTATTCATGCAAGGGTTCTAGGTCATCAGCTAGAACTATGCCTAGCCTCTTCCACGATATATAACAACTTAATAATCCACCCATGATATATAACAATTTTAATTTATATTCTGAAGCTTGACCCACAGGGAAACCATTAAGAAAAAGAAAAATAAAGGAAGGAATGGATCCATTTCACCTGCTCCTTGCTCTAACACCATTCCTCTTGTCAGTTTCCTTCCCGTCCCGATTGTAGTATCCTGAATCCCTGGGCTTCAAGGTTGGATCTGATGCAGTGTCATTATCCTTGGAATCAAATCCACCGTCCTACAGTAGTTTGAGGTAAAGGACATGAACCCAAATAATTGCAGAAGCTAGCTGAATGCCATGAAAACACAAATGGAAGTTAAAACCAAAATCTCAGCTCTATAAAATGTAACTCCAGCATGTACAGAGTAGTATTACCAGTCTCTTCATCCTCTCTTCCATGATCTCTCTACCTTCCTTATCCTTTTTCCGCTGAATTTCACTTGTTATCCGATCATTTTCAGCCTAAAACATCCACAAGACAAAACTTCTGTCAGAACCCCACCTCCCAAAAGTAAAGAGAATATGTATTTTGAGACCCAATAATGGCATATCAAGACTCAAGATTACCTTCTTCTTCAGGAGTTCTTCTTCCTTAGCATCCAAGAACTGCTGAGGAACACCACTGGCATTTTTCTGCGCGCTGAGAAGAAGTGTCCAAAGCTCTTTCATGAACTTTCCAGTGTTTTTTTCCATAAATCCAGTAATTTGTATTTGAACTTCCTTCCCATTCACTTCCTGCATCATAATGAATAGAATGTGACCAAATGGTGAAAAATTAAAGCACAGAAATATCAAAAAGTTGGTGATAAAACAGGGAAAATAGCAAAAAAAAAATGCATGACTGAATGAACATTAACGATAGTTCAGTTTAAGTAGTAGTAGGACTGCACAATCACAACCTAAAAGCAAATAGACGTTAGGTGAATATATACAATATAGATTTCAACAAATACACATTAAGAGGAGAAAAATGACAATAATATTGAGAAATTCAGTGGAATGGCAAATACACAGGTGGAAGCTGTAAAACACCTTCTAATCTCCCAGGTTAAAAACAGTAAATTACCTTTGCATCCAGAAGACTGTGTATGAAGTTAATAAGCACTTCATCTTCGAACCCAAGAAGCTCGGTCACCCTTCTGGTAATCCAAGGCTTAATTACTTCCATATTCACCTTCGTCATGTCCACCTACAAAGCATATGTGAATTTGAAATGAAAGGAGGCAATGACTAAATACAAATTGTATTTATCAAGTTTATATAAACGATAATCCTCGTCGCTAGGAATAGCAAAAACAATTCGAAAAACCCTAAAACAACTACAGATCAAATTTAACCAAGGAAACAGACCAGATGCTCCAACTCTGGAGCAAACTTCTGCGATTTCATCAGCTTCGCTTGCTTGTTCGAAAACCGAGTGTCCTGATCCGCAGATGTGCCCTGTATACGAAATTCAACATGTATAGTTCATAAGCTAAGTGGAACGCTACAATTAAGACAACGAATAAACAACAGAACAGAGAAGATCTGAGAAATGTTGAGATAAGTTAGGTCCGATTCAATACAACAGGCGAAAGAGTAATTGCGAGTCCAAAGGAGGCGCTATACTAACTCGAAAGAAACCGCCCGACATCTTCTGTTGCCAATCGTTTCCGAACGGAGAGAAGAGTGTGCGGCGGAGATTGCGAGAGAATCTACGCGCGGAGAAAGGTGGATTCGGAGCAGCACCTTGGCTCAACCAATGGTACGCGCCGATACACCGAGATAAATAAAGGTTAGAAGATGGATGGGTTCTGATTCGTACAATATGGTGGAGAAGATAGAGAACCAGGCTCCAGAGGTGGAGAGCACACTAGCTATACTTCCCCGCGGAGCTGCGTTGGGTTTCAGAACCTACTCGAAGCGTGCCCTAATTGAACTGACCCGATTACAAAATTACAATGCTACCCATCACTGAATCCTCTTTTCCCCCGTTTGCCTTTGTATTTGCCCCTTACGGATGAAAATAGATAATTAAATAGACGGGGGAATTATTTTTCATTATGTTGGTTAATGAAAAAAATGTAAATAATAAAAATATCATTTAACTTTTGAAAAAAATAAGAGAAAATAAAATATAGACTAAATTAAAATTTTAATACTTTAGCCGACGAGAAAAATTTGTTTTGATGATTTATCTTTTAAAAAATTTATTTTAATTTTAACTTTTAAATTTAAAATAATATTATTTTTTTTTAATTAAAATATAATTTAAATTATTTTTTTATTGATTCAAGACGTAAAATTTCTCCAATTAAATTTATTTATATAAAATTATAAAACTTAATTAATACGATAAAAATAATTGTATGAAAAGTAAGGATATGAAAATGTGAGTCCCATTAAAGTTTTACCTTTATGCACTAAAGTTATAGGTTTTAGTACTAATGTATTTATAAAAGTAGTTTAATTTTTATTATTATTAACAGTAAATAAAAAAAATCTGGTAATTTAAGACTGTTACAAAAAAATATTTATCAATGATATTAGTATAAGAACTAAAGTTAATATTTTTTATAAAAACTAAAACTTAAAATAGAGAGAATTATATCAATTAAGTGAATAGATTAAAAAAATATTTGATCCAATTAGTTGGATTTTATTATTTAATCATCTAATTTATTTTATTTTAAAATCAAATTCAGTAAGAATCAATCTAATTTGTTTTAGTTTTAATAATATTTATTTTTAATTTTTGAAAATGCATCTACAAATATTAAAATAAAATGTGAAATACACAAATTAATAAAACATCAAATATTTTCTATAACATCACTTTTATATAAATTAGAATAATTATCTTGAATGAGATTTATTTTTAAATTGTGAATATGTTTTTAGTTATTTTTCATAAACAATAGAGTTTTTTTTTTAAATCAACCTCTTAAATTTTTTTAATCTATCTCTAGTTTTAAATTAAATTTTAATATAATTTAATACAAATTATCAATAATAAAAAATAAAATTATATTAGTTTATCATAAATTTAAAGTATAATTTATATTTTTAAAAATATTTATTTACAATAAATTTTTAATTATATAAAATAAATATTTATTTTTAAAATGCTAATTAAATATGATATATAACTTAAAAGAATAATGTTGTTGAAGACTTTTTATTTATAGTTTTAAATTGATTGAAAATCACAAATATTAATGTAATTTGCAAATAAATAATAATAAATTAATTAAATAAAAATATATCTCATCATAAGTTACTTTTTAATAAAATTTAATTAATAAAAAAAAATTTTAAAATGTCTAACAGCATTTCATTAGCATTGTTCGTTACTCTTGACAAGTTTAAAAATATACATTCAAAAGCTAAATATAATCTTATAATGTATGCTTTTTTTATTAATAGTATGAGCTCCTGTTATATAATTTTTAATCCTCTTAAAATGAGACGTTTAGTTAGTTCGCTCTCTTGTATATAAAGTTGCATCAGTCTTTTCATGCAATTTGTTATCTTTCAATTATAATAAAAAGTCAGATAAAATTTTTATTATTAATTTGTAAAAAAAAAAATATTCTATCGTGCTAAGAATGGTGTTCTAAGTTTAGAATCTATCCGTATAGATCGTACCCTTTAAATTTATTTATTTTTTATCTATTCTTAATTTAATTGTCTAAAATAAATGATTTTTTTTAAATACATTGCTTCAATTATTTTTTATATAATTTTTAAATGCCTCTTTAAAACAAATAAAAAATAGCTTAATTTATAACAAGTTATTCTTTGTATTTATAATCTCTAAATTTTCACATTTACACTATGTTTGGAAGACGGATGAAATAGAAAGGAAAAAATAATAAAAATAAAGATTATTGAAAAAAAAGTAAAATTAGAGTGAAAATTATATTGTTTGGCTTGATAAAATTAGAAAATAGAGGAATGAAATAATTTGTTTGGTTAGAGTAGAAAGAGAGATAAAAGAAATTTTTAAAATTAAAAAATACAATTTTGTCTTTTTAATATTATAATAGAAAAATAACATAATTAGAGAGAATTTTTCTCAATTTCCACGTACCTTTTCATCTTTTTCTATTTTACAATTGCTTCAACCATGTCATTATTTTTTTTTTTTTTTTGTGTTGCTTTTATTTTGAGATATAGTTTTTGTTTAATGTGGGAGAACAAGCTATACTTACAGAGAAATATTTACACAATATCTCATTTTACTTTTAAGTAATTAATTTTCGTTGTATTTCACATTGATACAAGTGGAACTTGAATCTTATAGGATGTACTAAAATTCAATATCATTATCTTCTTTATTGTAGACAAAGAAGGGAAAAAGATATATATCTCCTCCTTCCCTCTCCCTTATTTCCATCTTTTCTAATTCCCTTCAAACAAACAAAGTGATTAAGTGTGTTTGTCTTGTACTGATGTCATGTAGTTCTTTTAAAGTTATGTATGACCATATTCATAAAGTGATTGGATGTCTGTGTGTTTGTCTTGTACTTATGTCATGTAGTTCTTTTAAAGTCATGTAAGACCATATTCATAGCATACCATTTATTAAAGAGTTGAGTGAAGTTTCATCAAATGTAGTAAAAGCATGTAAATTGATATTTCTTTTAACCTTAAGGTTAAATGGAATTGAGATATATAAGTGACCATTTGGCTGATTCCTTTGTATTATACTTATCATGACAAAACTCATGTATCCATTCGACTCATTGCATAAATCATGATTGGTTGTTGGGGTACTTGAAGTATCGCCAGCTCTACTAAAATAAAAAATATTGATCTCGTTATGAAGTAAAATTTTATTGGGCATCATACAATATCATTAATGTAGAGAACTTTATATATTAAGATTATATAATTATCATGCATCATTTTATGTATTTATTTGTATTGTTATGTTTTTCATGTTCTGTAAATTATATTCAATGTTAAATAGATGAAAGAATTCTCTCTATTGTTTGAGAATGATTCATAACATGTCTCAAGGAAAATGAAAATACATTATACATTAAATTTTTATGTGATAAATGTGAGAAAAAATTTATAGAATAATTAAGAATGCCTTATTAGAATTTAGTGGTGGTTGGTGATGAAATTTATTTGATGGATTGAAGTTTAGAAAAATCTATTTATCAAAGGAAATTTTATAACATTATAAATCTTTATCTAAAAGTCGTGAACATGTATAATGTAAACCTTTAATTACAATATAAACATGTCTTGTTGAGTTAATGATGTATTTTAGTTTGATTTATAGTAATGTAAAATAAAATAAAATCTAAAAAATTTATACATATAAAACAAGTGTTACAACTTGTATGAAATTATAAATCCACTTAAGAAATCTTTTAATACTTTTTTAGGACTTACCATAACTTGTTGCTATACCATGTATAATTGATTAGTGAGAATAATATATAATATTTCAGGCATTGGTTTCTTTGTAGAAAAACGTTACATGCATGAAGGAAACAAAGGTCTAAACAACCATGATACCTCAAGAAAAATGAATTATGGTTTAAAAGTGTTCCATTGTCTTTAATTTACAAAATGATTCCATACCACATGAAATAAACTTAAGTAGATTTAGGTGACATACAACAAGATCAACAATAAATTTATATTTAATAATAATACAAGGAGGAGAACAACAAAAATGATTCCTCTAAATTGGATTTTATCTGTTCTCTACAGCTTTTAAATATTCAATGTGCACCTTTGTGGCATGAAAATAACTAAAGATA
This sequence comes from Mucuna pruriens, assembly GCA_025330945.1. Classification (NCBI taxonomy): domain Eukaryota; kingdom Viridiplantae; phylum Streptophyta; class Magnoliopsida; order Fabales; family Fabaceae; genus Mucuna; species Mucuna pruriens. The sequence continues at coordinate 6,466,423 of JAENHJ010000016.1, read as the reverse complement.
GCAAAGCAGGTCAATTTGCCTCACCTCATCAACTCGCATAAAAACAAGGTAGGATGGACTAACCTGTGGATGAAAAATAGGTTAGAAAATGCAATCATCCTTACTTAGTGGTAAGTTGGCCCATGAAATGCAGGTTCCACAAGTCATAAAAATGGAAGTTTGAGAGTTAATCCACTTTCAACCCACCAAAATTAAAAAAAAAAAGTCAATTGAGAGGAATTATTTTATAATAATTAAATCTTTCATTCAAAAATTATAAAAATAATTATATATAAATAAGAATAATTATTGATAAATTGTGACACATTTAAATTAGAACTATAAATCCAAAATATTATATATATTTTTATTTTTTAGTTATATATGTATTTATAAACCATGAAAAAAAATAGAGACTCAAAAAACTCTTTTTATCAATCACACCTTTTAGATTACATCTCCTAACAACATATATAATATGTGTTTATATACTATATTTCATACAAAATAAATAAATTATAACTCACAGGTTTGCAAGTCGAACCACTTTACCATCCATAAAAATAACATATTGTGCTTGTGCCATGATCACTGTAGGTATTGTTATCAAACCACAAGAATACGAGTTCTGCATAAGAATTATAAGATGGGTTATTTATAATCTACATCATGATAAACAGAATAATGTGAAAACCATAAAACAACTACACCTTCTAATTGGGGCATGTTCAAAATATCTTGCCCATAATACTCAAAGATTTCACTGCAAAAAAATTAACGAAAGTGGAACGCCTCCACACCCACACTTTATATAGGTCATGATGTTAAATTGTAATGGATGAAGGCCCCACGTTGTTGTTATTCTCAGATGTGTATAATAAGAAATAAAAAAGTGTGATGAATATAACACAAAATTGACACGTAACGTAGTTTATAGTAAATATATGTTTTCCAAATAAGCTGAACAAGGTAAGACTTTTATTATGGAAAATATTTATGTATACATGTCGTAGTTGTTTTAGTTTATTGACATTTATGTTCTTAAATTTTAAATATAAAATAATATGATCTTTTTTTTATATTTATGTCCTTAAAATTTACTTAATTATTGATTGCAGGTCGATATTGTTATAGAAGCATAGATTCTCATGTTGAATTCATATTCATTTTCGCTTTTGAATGTATAGTATGTATGGGTAATATAGTATGTAAATTTAAATTAGGATGAACATGATTTTCCTAAAAAAAAACTGTTTTATACTTTGCTTTAGCTAATTTTGTTTTAATACATAGAAAGGAAAAAATAAAAAGGATAACTACTTGGTAGAAAAGTAAAGAACTGAGACAAAAAAATTATTAGGCAATACAATAAAAATCCTCAAATAAATTAATACACTAAGAATGAGAAACTCTTACTTCACATCTATTGTCTTGTTTTTATTAGAAACAATAATCCTAACAACTACATATATAATAACTCAATAGTGCTAGATGGTATGAGAAACAACATTACAAGAGTTCAATGAAACATGTTTGTGTAATTTGTCAAACAAGTTAAAAATAAAAGTGAAGTTTAGTCTTAATAAAAATATATGGATGGACAGTAACATATAAATTTTAACATAGGTAGACATGTGTAACAGCAAAGTAGGGTGCTCATCCTATTAAGGCTTAACCCATTGAAGTTTTTGATATACCAACAATTGAAATAAAAGAAGTTATATATAACTTTGGTTAAGATTCTCCAATTGGAAAGAGATCTTATGGAATAGTATACTATGGTGTTCTTAGAAGTGGCTATATTGTTTCATTCAAGTTAGATGTTAGTAAACATCATGACAAGGGATTTTTAGCCTAGGTATGTATGTGTAAAAATTTCTTACCATAATATATTATGTCATGTCATAAAGTTTTTTAATTTATATACTTCTAAATAGAAGAAAACATGTCAATCATATATGTGTGGACAACAAAGTTCAATTAACTAGTATTAATTTCACTTATCTCTTCATGCAACATATTGTGTTTCCCATCCTAATATTGAGTTGAAAGCACTGAAGGTAGTAAATTGCTATTCTTTTAGCATGAATGAATTTTAAAGTTAGTAGCTAATTTAGAATATGATTTAATATGTTAGAAAAATTAGAAGACTTGTTTTTTTTTTCATTTAGGAAGTATTCAAAACAATTTATTTAAATTGACAAAAATAGTTTGTGACTTTTTTATACTTTTTTTGTTTATTTCAATGAATTTTATAGAGAAGTTTATTAAAACAATTTTTTTAGTATAATCTAACAAACTTTATAGTTAAACATATAAATAAGTTTCTATTTAATAAAATATATTAAATAAGTGTTTAATTAGTCTATTTATTTACATGTTTTCTTAATATTTATAGTTACAAAAAGAAACATAAATGAATAGTTGAATTGTGTTTATTAATTTCTTTTTTTTGCATTTTTCAGAACACATATCGATGGTAGACAAATAGATCATCACAAATAAAAAAAATATATAACTTAATTAAAAACTTATAGAGAATATTTCTATAAAATAAATCAAACTAAGTTTGCATTTATGTTATCTTTCTCAAATTTAGAAAGTTGTTTCATGTAATTTGTCTTTATTAAGGTTTTTATAGATAGTTCAAAAGGTTATTGTCCACCCCAAATAACACATCCATTTGAAGAATCCTAAAGCTAATTCAAACTCAAGAAACTCCAACAAGTTTTACTATGTGTGACCTAGCGTGGTAATAAGAGTATCATGCCTATTTATGGATTGCTTCCTCTGACAACCTCTTAATTGTTTAGGGTTTTTGCATAAGAGTGTGTATGGTGTAACTCTTATTTGTATAAGGGGCTAATGCATATTACGCATACCCACGTGCATGAAAAATCTATATTTTATCCATTTCGGGCTCGTAGGTCTCCAGGTTATAGGTTTTTATGATCCAAGGGATATTATATATGTACTTGGTCGAATAATAAGTAACACAAGCTTAATCACTCACATCCTCAGTTAAGTATCTTGGACTTCTAATCTTAGATAAGCTTTACCTTGCTTTAATTACTTTGGTCAATTGATGTATCAACTCAATCAAATGTTTCATGGTCCCTCAAACATTGAGTTTGAAAGGCATGAACACTTGTTATGCCTGGTTGGATAATCTAGATAGGAAGAGAAAATATTTATTAGATTTCAATTTGTATGCAATGTTGTACAAATTTTCATACTAACAACCAATAAAAAATCGTTGTTAGTATAAATTTTAAGATAGTTGTTGTAAAATTCAATAAATTTACCATACATGATAATGTAAAAGTCTTTTATATGACTTTTACATTATCAATACATACATTATTTCTTTTATTTGTTAATGTGTCCCGAGATTCAAATGGTTAATCCTTTATATAATATTCATAATCTTTCCTCATTGACAAAGGTCGATAAAATAATCTTTAATTTTCAAATCAATTATAATTAAATTATAACAATCTAACAATAGTTGACATATCTGGTTGAAATTTTCATTTGAACTTGCAATTAAGCGTACCTCCCCTAATCTAAACTTTGTATGTATAAAAAATATTAATAATATTATTGATTGTACACTATAACCTTTAAAGTAGTAATTATAACTGGAAAAATAGGCTTAGCCTAGTGGGCCAGCTTGAACAATTCTTGTTAATTAGGCTAAGTTGGATTTTTAAAAGAGTAGTCTAAATAAATTCAAACATTTTTTACTTTGTCCAACTAGTCTATTAGGCCAAGACTAAACTGACTTATAGGTTGTTGGGTTATCCTAATAAAAGAATTAAAATTAAAATTGTCTAGTGAGCAGTAAGCTAATAACCTAATAAGTAGCTAAATAAGTACTAAGTAACTCAATGCACTCACAGTATGCTTCTCTACCAAATCCCAAAATCTAATCGCTATCTACTTTACTCATTGAAGCCACTTGTTTTTAGTCTGCTTGTCGATTTTATTTTTATTTGTTTGGATGTAGAATTTTTTAACATTTCTATTTATTTTAAATTAAGGCTAAATTATTTTAATGACCCAATGACCCGAAATAAAACGAGACTGGGCCTAAAAAACAACAGTGCAAAGGAAATATGGATCGAGTTGAGTCAACTCACATTTTGACCTGCGGATTAGGTGGAGTCATCCATTTTGCCAACTCTAATAACTATAAAGAAATATAAAATAAAAATACTATTAAAAAATAATACTATAATATTTTATTTAAAAAGAAAACATAATATTATCTCTACAATAAAAACTATAAATAAATAAATAAAATATCTATCTAAGTAATTTATCTTCATATTATAAAATAAAAATAGAATATTTTATATAAAATAACACTTAAATGTTATTATTTCTACAACTAATTTCCAAAATAAAAATAATTATTATAATGTTAAAATATCTTAAATAATAACAAAGTTAAACCAACAAAATTTCAGGGAGTAGGTGGACAAGTAGATTTGCCTTGGCTAGTAATATAATATTTTTTTTACATGTTGAAATATTAATATAGCTTTTTGCTGGTTATATTATTCATTTAATTGTTATACTTATTGTTATTTTTAATTTTAATTTCTATAGAAAAAATATGGTTTAATCTATAGATAATTTTTAATTTTTGTAGCAGTTTATCACTGTGAAAGTTTTCTTAGTAATTTTATATTGCTATACATTTTTCTCTAGTATTAATCTGAGTTTAATTATAAGAACTAAATTATACAAATTTCTAGAAAAACTAAAATTGAGAACGATAACAAATATAGAGATTAAATAAATAATTTAATAACTTAATTTATATATATGTTACATTATCAATCAATAAAAAGTTATTATTATGATGACTAAAATAATAATTATAAAAATTAATTAATAAATTTATTTTTTTATAAAAATTATAATCAAATAATAATAATGTAAAATATATACTCACCTCAATTTTGAATATTAATAAAAATATTAATTATAAAAATTAGTTAAAATCATTTAATTTTATTATTCTTATTTAATATTTTTTCTAGACTGTTTTATATTAAATTTGATATTAATAATTAAAAGGAAAAATTCTATTAATCTCTCTCGAAATTTCTTAAATAACACTCACATATCCTGTCTAGTTTTTAAATAGACACCTCTCTTTATATTTTTAATAAAGTGATACTTATCTTTTTATTTTATTTTATTTAATAAATAAAAAATATTTAAAAAAATTAAATAAGATGATATTAATTAAAATTTATTTATATTTTAGACTAACTATTTCTATTTATTTTATAGATTTAAATATATTTTAAGACTTATAAATGTGATTCTATCTGATTTTAGTATTTATAAAATTCTTTGCATTTTTAGATATTATCACTAATTCTTATTATTTTAGTGTTAATCTAACTAATAAAATAGATAATATTAATTAATATAATTAAGGTAACAGTGAATACTTTAAATTAAGATAATTTAATTATTTATAATTTTTTAACCCAATTAATTAAGGTATTTATTATTTTATATACACAAGATAAATTATATAATTTATTTTTATAATTTAATTTTTAATAAATTATGAATAATCATTTTATTGTTTAATATTATTCTTATTTTTCAATTCACTAATTTATTTTTAATATTATATTTTTTAAAAAAAATATAATTTAATTTTAATATATTGTTTTTTATGTTATTCTTACATTTTAATTAATTAATTTTGATTTATTATAATATACTTTATTTTTTAATTATATCAAATAGTAATTTTGTACTAAAAGCAAAACTAAATCAAAATATAATATATTAAAAGTAAATTATATTATAATAAGTCAAAATTAGTAAGTTAAAATATAAAATAACATAAAAATAATAATTAAATTATAAATATATAAATAAATTATAATTTAAAAATATAATTTTAAAATTAAATTAGTAAATTGAAAAATAAAAATGTTTTTATAAATAATAAAATCATTGTTCATCATATATTAAAAATAAATTATAAAAATAAATTGTACACAATTACCTTATTTATAAAATAATAAATACATTAATTTGTTGAATTACACACCTAAAAATAATCTTAAATTTTAATTTAAAATATTATTTGTTACTTTAATTATCTTAAAATTAATATTATTTATTTTGTTAATTAGTATAATCCTAAAATAATTATAATTAATAATAAAAAATAAAAAAAGTAAAAAAATATAAAAATAATAATTTAAAAAATAAATTTAAACAAAATCAGCCTATTTTTTATAATTTAAAAAATAAATTATAATTTAAAAATATAATTTTAAAATTAAATTAGTAAATTGAAAAATAAAAATATTTTTATAAATAATAAAATCATTGTTCATCATATATTAAAAATAAATTATAAAAAATAAATTATACGTAATTACCTTATTTATAAAATAATAAACATTAATTAGTTGAATTACACATCTAAAAATAATCTTAAATTTTAATTTAAAATATTATTTATTACTTTAATTATCTTAAAATTAATATTATTTATTTTGTTAATTAGAATAATTCTAAAATAATTATAATTAACAATAAAAAATAAAAAAGTTAAAAATCTAAAAATAATAATTTAAAAAATAAATTTAAACAAAAACAGCCTATTTTTTATATCACTGTATACTCCTAAATTAATATTGTTTTTAGAGATTAGAACCATTGTGCACGTGTACTATCCAGAAAATTACATTACACGGTGCAACCAACCACGTGTTTTTTTTTGTACTATCCCAGTTGTACACGTTTTTTCCTGGACAAATTAGAAGACAACCTACCAAATTTAATAATCACTACTTGACAAATATCTTGGGTAATGTGATCGCGCTCCATACATCACACACACACACACGGGGAGCATTTACTTTTCAACGTTTACAGACAGATAACAAAACCAAACCAAAGCTAGATGATTCCACACACTTCATACTTCATAGTTCATGTTCATATCATAGCCCCTACACTGTTTCTTGTTCTCGCTGCCTCGCATGGCATCAACCACTCTCTTCAATTTCAGCTCCTCTCTGTTTAATCCACTGCGCCATCCACAGCCAAATAGGCCAAAAGCTCTGCTATCATCCGCTCGCATCAATCCACGCCGCGTTTCTTCCATTAACGATCATTTGGCGTTCACACGTGTCACATATCCGCTTCTTCGATCTCGCTCTGCTCATAAGCGCAGATTCCACGTGAGGACTCCCCCCAAAAAAATTCATCAAATTTTGATGCTTTTTAGTCTAATTTGGCCAAATAATCATCTGGGCAGGTTGGAGCAACGAAAGAGCATTCTGATGGGGAAAGTTCTGAGTCGCTTGTTTCTGATGCAACATACCAAGAAGAATTTTCTTGGTCTTCCGTAATTCTTCCGTACGTTTCTGTCACTGTTCCTACATTCTAAGGCAGTGCTACTTCTAGGTAGAAGTGAATAGGAAAAGAGTCATGTTTTGGAGGTTAAAAGTGAAAATTTGTGATTTTGGCCTTGATAAATTTTTAGAACCAGAAAATAAAAATAAAAAATGAATAAAACTTTCTTCTATAAAGTAGATGGAGTTTTATAAAAATTAAATTAGATGAGAGTTTTATGAAAATGAAATTACATTTATGAAAAAAGATTAATTTATTTGATCTCCTTAATTTCTTCTAAGTTCTTATTGAGAAGATTATAAAGGTAGGCTCTGTGGTTGCTCTTACTGCATAAACACTGAAAGTAACTAGTTAGGTAGCAATGTTTTTATCTAGAAATGCAAAAGAGAATAACACACTGTACTAGGCAAGAGTTAGACACTTGACTGAATTTCAATTGAGCTTAGAGTTCATTCCATAATATATGAAAAGCATAAAGGATTCTGTTTGATAGATTTTGGGTTAGAATTTTCCTTTTTGTCTCCAAATTTCTGCAGTGGAGATCCTTGTAGGAGATTCAAAAGCCTTAAACTGAGAAGGTGCTAAGCGTGTAACGGTCATATATATACCTGAATTGGTCAGGGTTTCATGCTTTTAACTGCTACTTATATCAAACCACTTTTTAAAACCTCACATTGTTATTTTTGAACTAAAACTTTGCTTCTAGAGTGAGGCAGGATCAACTAATAAGCAGGGAATTATTATACCTTTTTAATTGTGCTAAAGTTATCCCCTTTCTTAGTCAGAAATGCATCAATATCAATCCTTGTTTAATGATCAAGTGTTGCTAATTTTAAAATGTGTAATCTGCTGATTATCTGTTCCAATTAATCAGTATGTTATCTCAAAATTTTTAGGTTTCTGTTCCCTGCATTGGGTGGCTTATTATTTGGTTATGACATTGGTGCCACCTCCGGTGCTGCAATCTCACTGCAGGTAAATTTTTTATTCAATGTCTTTCAATTGCAATTGTTCAATTTCAATTGTTAGTGCAGTAATGTAAACAATGATTTTTCTTATTGTTGATTTGAATTCGCAGTCACCCGAGCTTAGTGGTATAACATGGTTCAATCTTTCTTCCATTCAGCTTGGACTTGTGGTATGATTTTGGCATCATAGTTATAGAAAGTTTTGTGCAATTTTATGGAGAAGTTATTGTCATTAGTACATTAGAATCTAACTGCTAACATCAAACGTAGGTTAGTGGTTCCCTATATGGGGCTCTTCTTGGCTCACTTCTTGCATTTGGCATAGCTGATTTCCTTGGTAAGTTCTTTGATTACTTATATTATCCAGCAACTGAAGCTTCTTTAGATTGTTTCTTATTAAATCTATTAAGTTTGCTAAAACACTAGGGAGGAGGCGACAACTCATTGCTGCGGCCACGTTGTATCTGTTTGGTGGTGTGATTACTGCCTATGCACCAGAACTTGGTGTTCTCTTAGCAGGAAGGCTGCTTTATGGACTTGGTATAGGTTTGGTAGGGTACTTTGACCTGTAACATTTTTTGCAATGTGGATGATTCTTGCACCATCTTACTAGTGAATTGAATTACAGGCTATGCATGGGGCTCCTTTATATATTGCAGAGACTTGCCCATCACAAATCCGTGGTACTCTAGTGTCATTAAAAGAACTCTTCATTGTCTTGGGGATTCTGGTATTGCATTGTATTTTATGCATCTTTTATCAACTAAAGAATTCACTGAGGTGGAGACTGACCTTTATGATGTGCAGCTGGGTTATTTTGTGGGAAGCTTTCTGATTGATACAGTTGGTGCATGGCGGTTCATGTATGGATTTAGTGCTCCAATTGCTACACTAATGGGGCTTGGAATGTTGACTCTCCCCCCTTCTCCACGGTGGTTGCTTCTCAGAGCAGTACAAGGGAAAGGTTCTTTTCAAGATTTGAAGGAAAAGGCAATTGTTTCCCTGAGCAAATTAAGGGGCCGACCACCTGGTGACAAAGAATCTGAGAAGCAAATAGAAGAGACCCTTCTCTCAATGAAGTCTGCATATGCAGATCAGGAATCAGGGGGGAATTTCTTCGAGGTGTTTCAGGGTCCCAATCTGAAAGCTTTCATAATTGGTGGGGGACTAGTCTTATTTCAACAGGTAGGTCAACTTTGGTGCGTTGAGTCTGTTCATAATTATGTTTCTATATTTCCACTTTATTCATGCTACACTGAAGGAAATGTGGAGAAATTTGTGTTTTTTGTCTGATTAGTCTCCTTATTACACTTACAATAGATAACAGGTCAACCAAGTGTTCTGTATTATGCAGGCTCAATTCTTCAGGTACTTATCCTTACATACATTTCTACTTTGTTGTGATGAAATTTGTTCTTTTCCATCTTGCTCACTTCATATTATATTCTGTCATTTATATCTAGAGTGCTGGATTTTCTGCTGCATCTGATGCCACTAAAGTTTCAGTTGTTATTGGCTCATTCAAGGTATACCTATTTAGATTTGTCCTTCCAAGGAAGAGGGAGCACTTTGTGACACTGATGATAAATTTTTTTGTGATTGGTGAGCCTGTAGTTACTAATGACTGGGTTTGCTGTCCTAAAAGTTGATGATTTGGGGAGAAGACCTCTGCTGATTGGAGGTGTCAGTGGCATTGTAGGAATTCATTCCATCACATATTAACATAACAGATTCTTTGCAATTTGTCATTTGCAAATGTTTAATTGGTTTTCTTTGATCTCTTCAGGCCCTTTCTTTAGTTCTCCTTTCTGCTTATTATAAATTTCTTGGAGATTTCCCACTTGTTGCTGTTGGAGCTTTACTTCTTTATGTTGGTTGCTATCAGGTAAACGTCTTCTGGTCAGGTTTGGTCATTGGCTCCACTGCTTTCATTATCATATTCAACCTGGGGATGAACTTCTGCTCTAGTATTTAATTAATTTTAGCTAAGCAATTTAGATACATGAAGTCATTTATAGACCCCTCTGCTTCCAGAAAATGGAGAACCTTGCAACAAATAAAAAATTCTGATTTAATGCTACTGTTGTTCATGAGATCAACGCAATGATTGATTGAAGTACTGTGGTTGATTTATGTTAACTTGCATTTGCGTTGCAGATATCATTTGGGCCAATAAGTTGGCTAATGGTATCAGAGGTCTTCCCACTTCGCACTAGAGGAAAGGGGATTAGTCTGGCTGTTCTTACCAACTTTGCTTCAAATGCTGTTGTCACCTTTGCATTCTCTCCATTAAAGGTTTTAGATTATTTACTTTCTTTTGTGTTTATGTTTTGTTCAAGATAAATTTATCATTTAAAATTTTGTCTTACTGCTCTTGGAGTTTATATTCTGCGCTGACTTCTGATGCAGGAGCTTCTAGGAGCAGAGAATCTTTTCTCCTTTTTTGGGGCCATAGCTATTCTGTCACTTCTGTTCATTATATTTTCTGTCCCAGAGACAAAAGGCTTGAGCTTAGAAGAAATAGAATCCAAAATCTTGAAGTGATGGCTTAATCTAACTAGCACCTTTTGATGTGAGTGCTGTATATTTAATTTGGTGAGTCTGTCACCTTGTGTATATATCTCCTATCTGGAATTTAATAGTCACGGTAACCTTTGCAGTAAAGACGATGGGATTTTTAATCTTTTATCTATTTATAAGCAGTAAACATGAGCTGCTATTTGTCACTGATTTTATTCTCACAATTGATATCATGGCTTTTAGGGGAGTCGATGCGTTGATTGAGAAAATTGTTCAATATTTCCTAATCTTTTGATGACGAACTTGTATTTCCTCTTATTTTGGAGGTCACAATGTTTCTTTTATGTGCATTTAACATTTCATTTTCTAGGGAGGAAGCGTTGACTAAGAAAACCAAATTTATGTTGCCAAAGCCAAAGCGTTGCACCGTCCTCACTAAATTCACAAGCCAAAACAACTAATCAAGTTTCTCAATTTAGCATAAGTATTTTCAACTTTGTAATTAAACAAAATCCTCGATAACTACTAATACCGGTGAGTATGAAGAAGAGGATAAGTGCCTTATTCATGCTCATAGCTTAAGAATACTCCGTGGCAAAAAAAAATAAAAAATGAAAGTATTATATGTAAGGATATTAAAAAATACAACACACAATTTATTACATACAATTGTCGGGTACATACATAAAAAGGTTGGACATAAAAACATAGGAAACACGTTATGGAGGCTTTCAATTTGCCTGAAGAATTCGGCCATGGTTTTCTTCCTGAGCCACTGCATAGTCTGCATTTTTAGATAGATGAGGTGAATATAGATAGACATATGATATCATGTTACAAAATGGCATGAACAGGAGATAATAACTAATAAACTGGTAATGGTTTGTTACCTTGTTGAGCGTTGGTAGATACTGGGAGTTGAGATGAAGCGCGAGAAGCCTTGGCAGATGCTGGCATTTGAGATGAAGCACGAGAAGCGTTTGTAGATGCTGAAATTTGAGTCGAAGCGCGAGAAGACATAGGTGACATGCGAGTAGTAGTATTAGTAGCATCAGTAGTAGTTGTGTCTGCATATTTTGCTGGTTCCTCAGTTCGGAGCAAAGAAGTTACAGCTTCTCTGACTTTCTCCATGACGCCTGCATCACCAGGAGTTCTCCTAGGACTCATTGCTTCAGATATCACCTGAGACAGCGCCCTCTCATCTTCCCCTGGCTCCAATTTGTTCATCAAGTACTCTTTCACGGAAACACCCTTGTCCCATATTTGTGCGGTGGGGTTTGTGCTCTTCCTACCCAATGGAGGAGCAGATGCAGGCGTTGGAGTCACTGGGGCTGACATGGCTCGTGGAGTGCTTGAAGAAGGTAGGGAGGGTGCCTTTAAAGGGGGATTGCGTGGACTAGCATAGGAAAAAGTGTTGTTGCGGGTTGTTTTAGGTGTAACTGCTGATGATGAAGAGTGATCATGCATATGCTCTGTGGGTTTGGACACAGTAAGGCCTTGAATTTTGGATGTTATAGAGTGGGATGCATCTGGTCTTTCAACTTGAACTGGTGCCAATTTACGTGCTACGGTTTCAGACATTGTCTTGTTTGGATTTGGACCAGAAAGATTAGTATTAGTATTAGTATTGGAATTGGTATTGGTATTGGTATTGGTATTGGTATTGATATTAGTGGTAATGGTGGTGGTGGCATTTGGAGAGGTTGTTGTTGCAGGTTGTATTGTTATTGTTCTCTTAGAGAGAGAACGATTTAGTGACTTTTCTTGATCTTGTTCTACTACGTGTTTGTCACTGCTTGATATAACATGCTTCTCGCGATCGGGGGTTACTGGATTTCCTCTTGAATTCTGCCTTAAATTTGTTGCTTTGGATACTGCATTTACCTTCTCCCATTCGAACACTGAAAAGATGATAATTCTTTTAGACAACAATTTTAAATGTCAAGGATGGAAGGAAAGACACGTGTTTGAGAAAATTAATGATTGAGGTGTATGATGTGATGATGTTTATTACTCGGAGCTCCGACGTATTCAGCATCTTCTTCTACTCCATCACCAATAGCCGATGTGGGACTAGTGGCGTTCCCGTCCTCGTGTTTCCTCTTGCTGAGGCTGTGGCGTAGTTTCTTGGCCTTCTCCTTCACCTTGGTGAGAACTGATTTCTTCTGAGTTTGGCCATGGTCTTCTTCTGGGTCGTGGTGCCTCAACCTTTGGAAGAAAGGGGAGGAGGGGGAAGAAGAGTTGGAGGAGGAGGAGGGTGAGTAGGTTGGTGAGTGCTTAGACTTGGAGGCTTCTCCTGCTGTATAAGTCAAAACAGGAACTTCAAATCAGAATATGATTTTTCTATAGCCTTGATATTCTAATCAAACAATACTAAAAAAAGTTTAATTTTCATGATCTCGATAATTATCGATCAATCAGAAATATAAAAGTCAACAAATGATAATTATTGAATGACAGAGCACAATGAATTCTAATTAAATTAATTCTAAAGGAAATAATGGCAACAATACAATTGCATGGTTAAAACATTGATTGTGCGTTTTTCTTGGTAACTACTACTATAATAAATTAGGCTTTGGCTAAAGGCATGATAGCAAAGGATTATTACCTCGGAGGAGTTGTTCCATGGTATGGATGGTGGGAGGAGTTTTTGGAGTATCAACCTGTCTCTGAGGGCGTTCGAGTTGAGCCATTTCTCTATGATTTCCTGGATCGCAATTTGTCTCAACCTTGGAATAACACTGCCTTTTATATTTGTTCTTTACGTGGACAATAAGAGGCACAAATTTAACACAAAATGAACCGTGCTCGTGCAATTGCTTCCGGGGTTATTGCATTATTGAGTTCCACCTACGGACTCCTTTTCTACACGTGTAGACCAACAATTTTGCTTCCTCACAAATAAGTACTCCCCTGAATTAGTAATTTGACCAGGCCAGGACGAGAAAAAATGTTGAACAACCTCTTCCATTCTAAAGCAGATCCTCAAGAAACTCAAAAATATATATCCGTCAAATATTTTTAAATTATGCGAGGGAAAAGATTGACGTATGTAAATAAGAATTGCAGACGTAAATAAATAAAGATTGACGTCGATATTTCTTTTTGGCTACTGAAATTGATATAATCTAACTCTTGGCAATGGATCTATCAAGATGGTCCATAAGGAAAGGTTTAAACGAATGCATTATCAATGTTTAGGCATATATATTCTCGTGTTATTAATCCCTAACTCTTGACACAATTTAAGAGATTTCTTTCCTTATTTTCCGTGATCATATACCAGTTTCGGTGGTCAGAAAGTCCAAACTGAAAATATGACTACAATCTTACTCTTTGATCCTGCCAACATTGAGAAAGTGGAAAATACATTATAAACGGTGCAAATATTACTATTAATTAAAGTGAGAGAAAACGTCCAAAAGTCCTCCGCCTCCAACGACATTATAAACCAGCTTTTTCTCTGCTTCAAAATTATTAGATTGGTGTGATTTAAAAAAAAAATAAACAGGTTAAGTCATATATGGCATCGAGTGTGAAAGTTAAGTCGTATTTGAATACGAATTATGTAAATTTAAATAAATTGTATACTTGGTCATCGCTAGTTTTTTAATATCTATTTACACAAGTGGTATGTAACACTAATTATATACAAATAAATTTTTAGACCTTATTAATAAATAAGTTATTTCTATAATATTTTTAACTATTATTTAGAGTTTTTTTAATAAATTTTTGTGGGATTAATCATCTGAGGTCTTAATTATACTGATTTGTTATTTATGTGTCCTAAATTTGTGTTAACAAATAATTTTTGTAAAATATGGATTGAATTTATCAAGAATAATGTTAAAAAATAAATAAAAACATGAACTTATATTGTTAAAAATCATTACAAATAATAAAACATTGCGTTGTATATCCCAACAACCAATAGTATTTAAATATTTATTTTTTTAGATGAAATTTAATTTATTGTACATGACATTTGTCTTCCATTTTTTTTTTAGTATAGGACTTTTATCTTTTTATGTTTGATATTCTCACCTTTTATATCTTCAACCGATCTTTGAAACATCACCTAGGCTTCAATTGCACATTGAAAAGGAAAAAAAAATATGTATTTTTATTTAATTACTTTTTCTCACATGAATCTCAAAACCATATATGTATTTTTATTTAATTATTTTTTCTCACATGAATGTTAAAAAGATAATCACCTTTATCACATGTATTATTAAGGAAGTAAAAAAAAAGTTAAAATTGAAGCTGGTAAAATAAACCTCACATGATAAACTAACCTAAACCAAATAATCTACTAATTAGACTAAAATAAGACTTAAAAGGTGACATAAATTGAATCAAGTCTTTTTTATTTGACTCATATAACTCGAGTGATCAATTGAGTCAAATGTCATACTAACTCAATAGAAAATTAAAAATAAAAATGTTTAATAAACTTAGAAGTAAGTTAATAATATAGTAAGTAAATAGTTATGTAAATACTGAGTAACTCACTACTACACAATCTTATTCGTTGATATTCATTATAGCTACTCATGATAATTACTCATTGAACAGTAACCACTTGTTATTGTTTATTTATATAATATTTAATGGAAAATATTCTTTAAACAATGAATAATAATAAAGCATACTCAGCTTGTAATAACTTCTACATGTTTCTTTTGTTTTATCTCATGATGCATGCTTTTATTTAATTGATGAGCATTATGTATGATTTATATTCATGGTTGTCATATATCACAAAAAAAGGAGAAAGTTTATTTGTTATTTTTAGAATTAAATTAATTAAAGATCTTATTAAAATTAATCTTTCACGCTTAACTTAATTTCTAGCTGTTTAGTTGTGCTAGTTTTTAAGTTGTTACAATACGAATTAGGCTAAACTAGCCAAATTTTCACAATTTGGCTTGCAAGTTAGGTTAGTCCCTTGTTTTTCCAACTCTAATTAAAATATGTAAAATTTTAAGAGAAAAACATTTATAATGTATAAATAACAATTTAAAGTAAAGAAAGAATGAGAAATTATACAACATATCAAATTTAGCACAACAAAAAAAATATAGACACACAAATAGTTTTTTTAATTAACTTTTTACCTATTTTTGCTAAACATACACCGTAAGTGAAATATAAATTTCTGTTTTTTAAAAAAGTAATTAGTTATTATTGTTCAATACATTTTATGAAAAAAAATATTGAAACATTTTTTAACCACCATGTACAATTTTTTTTTAAAGTTAAGAGGTATACCATAGTTCACCAAGTTGGCTTTCACGAATAGTGGTACTGTTAATTGTGATTTCATAGTTAGGTAGAGATTAAATCTCAAACATTGGTTAACTTATTAATTTTCTTCTATACATATCTCTATTCTAGGAGGGGAAAAAATTACACCAATATGAAAATTTTTGTAACAAATTACACTATTGCATTAAAAAAATGATTATTTCTTTCTCATATTTTAAATAAAAAACAATAACATATAGCTGATTAAATAATAGAAAACTTGAAACAAAGAATTATGCCCATGAATCAAGTGATTGAAGTGAGATTGTAATCGATGAAAGTCACAAATCGTATTTGAAATATGACTTTTCTTTTAAAAAATAATGAAGCATTAGTATTGAATACGTCTTATATAAATAAATATTAAGGAAAAGTTATAACGACTAAAATATGACTTATTTACATACATAATCCAAATTCTTTAAATATGAATTTCTTAATTTCTTTTTTATACTTTCTTCTATTCTAGGATTTTTTTAATTAAAATTATACCAATATAATAATTTTGAAAACAAATAATACTAATGTATAAAAAAATGATTATTTTCTTAATATAAGTACGAAGTCACAAATATCCTTCTAAGATAATTTCGTGAGTCATATGAACTATGGACAATGTTTTTTTAATATTTAATATTTAATATAACTACAAACTCAAATTTGAAATTATTGATTAAATTAAATAATTTTGTATCAATTAATTCTTATGCTAAATAATTTTCTAATATAAATTAAAATAAATACATAAATATATTATCAGCTCAATAGTAATAAATAAGCAAATAATTTTGCACGAATAAATTGAGATTATAAAATAAATTATAATGAGTGAAACTCATCAGTTGTATTTGAAATTTGATTTTTTAAAATAATTTATTATTGTTAAATATGATTAATACAAATAATTATTAAAAGAAAAAAGAGTGATATGGTAATCATCTAATACAAGTTATTTAAATAAATATATTTTAATATGTATCTTTATTCTAGAAAAGTATTATTTATCAAATACGACTCCTCTAATATTTTTTAATACTCCTATATCTTTTTATTCTAGAAAAATTTTACAGCAATTACAAACTAGCACATTAAGAAGTTATTAATGTAAGAACAATTTAAATAATATAAGAATAAAAATAAATTAAAAAATTAACTAGAGGCAGCAAAGAGTGAGGGAAAAAAAAGTGGCATAAGTCAGTTGCACGTTCTGTTTCTTTCTTATAATGCAAATAGCA
This sequence comes from Mucuna pruriens, assembly GCA_025330945.1. NCBI lineage: Eukaryota > Viridiplantae > Streptophyta > Magnoliopsida > Fabales > Fabaceae > Mucuna > Mucuna pruriens. Next base: position 6,448,998 of record JAENHJ010000016.1, on the reverse strand, counting down.
ATCATGAATTCATGATTGCTTTGAGATTCAGGTGACAGTGACAGTGACAGGTAGCTACTGTACAAGACGCTAACAAAAAGAGAAGAGAGAGGGTGGATACTCTGTAACACATTCAGTTATTATTATTATTATTAAAAATTATAAAATTAAAAATATAATAATCAAATACATAATGAAACTCAATAAATTGAAGCTAGTAAGTGAGAATATACTAAGAGAGTTTGTTAAAGAATGTGCCGTAGTCTTCAAGAAAAGAAAACCGTTGTGGTGACTTGACACTCACTGCCTTGAACCATGTCATCTTCCTTCACTTCTTTCAACCGTTTCTCCATCACTCTATCAACCCCTTTCCTCGACCGCCCCACGCGCTCTGCTTCCTTGAAATGCCACTTCTCTTCTTCCCACCGCTCTTACTCCGCTCGTATTAAAACCCTCTCCGCAACCGCCGCCGTCCTCTTTCACATCAATGGATACATCGGCGGTGGCGGAAACGGCGGAGCAGGTGGAAACACCGGTGGTGGAGGCGGAAGCGGCGGAGATCCATTCTGGTCAAGGCTTTTATCTCCAGCGCCGGCACTCGCTGACGAGCCTGAATCACAGGAATGGAATTCCCACGGCCTCCCGGCGAACATTGTAGTTCAGCTGAACAAAATGAGCGGGTTCAAGAAATACAAAATCTCAGATATCACATTCTTCGATCTTAACCGAAAAGCGAAACTCCGAAGCGACGATTCGTTTGTCGAGATGGTGACGCTCCGCAGCGGAGGCGTGTACACGAAGGCACAGCTCCAGAAGGAAGTGGAAACCATGGTGTCGTGCGGAATGTTCGAGAAGATCGAGATGGCGGGAAAAACGAACGCGGACGGGTCAATATCGTTGACCATATCATTCACGGAGACCAAGTGGCCCACCGTGGAACGGTTCCGGTGCATCAACGTGGGACTGATGGAAGGGAAGAAGAAGGTTGAGATTGACCCCGACGCGACCGATAAGGAGAGGTTGGAGCATTATCTGAAGCAGGAGAGGGATTACAAGAGGAGAATCGAGAATTCTAGGCCTTGTCTTTTGCCTGCGTCGGTGCAGGCTGAGATCGCGGCCATGCTTCGGAACCAGGGGACGCTGGGTGCAAGGTTGGTGCATAGGATAAGGGACCACGTCGAGAAGTGGTATCACGACGAAGGCTATTCTTGTGCGCGAGTGGCTACTATCAAGAGCTTCGAATCTGAGGAGATTGTTTGTGAGGTTCTGGAAGGGGATATCACTAAGTTGTCTATTAAGTTCTTGGATAAGCTTGGCAATGTTGTTGAAGGGAACACTCAGATTCCGATCGTGCAAAGAGAAATTCCCCGACATCTTCATCCGGGATACATTTATAACATTGGGGCGGCCAAGCAAGCTTTGAGAAAATTATATTTGCTTAGGTTGTTTTCCAGAGTTGAGGTGAATCGGCGGGATGATGAGACTAACGAGGGAGGCATAGTTGCTGAGGTTAAGCTGAAAGAAAGGAACCACACAAGCGCTGATTTTACTACTGAGTGGACTATTGTGTCTGGAGGAAGAGGCCGTCTGACTTTGGTATTTTTCTCTTGATTTGGATATCTATGCTGAGGAAATTTATTGCTTAACTCATCAAAATGTTTGCGCAGGCTTCCATTCAGCCGGGAGTGTCTGTTAGTTTGGACCATCTCAATCTGCAAGGATTAAATAAATCTTTTCATGCTTCGCTCAAAACTAGAAACTTATTCGGTCCTCAGGTACTCCCATCCTAGTTTTTGTGATTCTATTACAGGAATAGTTTATTTTTTCTCATCAATGTAAATATTGTTATTTGGTGAAATTCTCTATAGGATGATCTTTCATTTAAGTTGGAGTATGCACATCCTTATTTCGACGGTGTATATAATCCGAGCAATCGTACTCTCCGTGTGAGTTGCTTCAACGTCAGAAAGCGGAGCCCAGTATTCACTGGTGGACCATACGTGAACCAGGTGCCCCCAATATGGGTTGATCGTGCTGGCATTAAAGCCAATATCACCGAGGTAGTTTTCCTGGTTCTTTTACATGAGTCTTGTCATGGTTATTTCGGCTGTTGGTATGTTTTTTACTCTTAATTCGTTTACCAAGCAGAATATCACACACCAGAGTAAATTCACTTATGGATTAGTAATGACAGAGATAACAACGCGCGATGGGAATAATATTATCTCTTCCCATGGTCGAATAGTATTGCCTAATGGAGAAATTAGTGCAGCACAAGGTCCTCCAACTACCCTCAGTGGTACTGGTATCGACAGGATGGCATATTTACAGACAAACATTACTCGGGATAACACAAAGTATGTGAATGGAGCTGTAGTTGGAGTCAGGAATGTGTTCCAGGTGACTATCTCATCTTACAATTATTTCTTTTTTGAAGATGCAATCTGCATCTTATGCTTTAGTAAAAATTTATATTATAGACTTTAGTGGGGAAAGAAAACAAAAAGGGTACGACAAGCAGGGGTGGAACCTTGTTATGTTACGGAGATACCATATCGGCATAACCTGCCCAATATTTTCAAAAATCCTTTAGATCACGTGTAATTTTGTATTTTAAATATGAGCCTGCTTGCACAATTATTTTTACTTCGCCCTTTCAAGCTTCTGCTTTCAAATCTCTAACCTACATCCTGATATAGAATTAAATTTTGCAAATGCTTTATTCTTTTAATCATAATTGTCAATAGCGCTATAGGGGCATAGTGGCGCACAGCTCCCCCCTGGCCGCTATATGCACTGCTATTGCATCACACTTCACTATTAGTCTGTGTTCTCTTTGTTCCATTAGTTTATATTTTTCTGTTTGTTGTCTCTTTAGTCTGAGTCTCTTGAGGTCTTTGTTTTTGGCCATCTATCTCCCGAAGACCCGGACCCATTTACTCCTTTTTTTCTCTCTCTTTGATTAGTCTTGGTATTCTTCGTTACTATTTAGTTGTATGTTTGCTTAGGGGCTAAGACCTATAACTTCTTATTGTTAATTATGAACATGTCAAGATTTTGAGTATTTTTTAATTTGAGCATTTATGTGTATTTAGTATGAATTATATAAACTGTATAAAAGAATTCAAAGTAGAGGTCATCCGCTATGCGCTATACCACTACAACGTTTTTGGGGTCTAACTATGCTTTTAATTTTGTAGTTACAAATCTATATCTGAAATCAGCGTTCCAATATTAGTGGGCCTTCAAAACAATTGACTAGAATTGCACACCTATTTGTGAATATTTATGGCAAACGTTGTGCGTAATTTTGTTTATCTAGTTTAGGAACTGGTCAACATTTCCTTTAACTCCGAGGATAAGAATTGACATTTTCTAAATATCTGATCTTGAAGTATGCTATGATATGTTCTATGCTGACAGTTATCTCTATACAAACTGTAGGTGGATCAAGGCCTTGGCATTGGCACCCAGTTCCCATTCTTTAATCGTCATCAGTTAACTGTTACACGATTTATCCCGTTGAAGTCTGTGGAGGAAGGGGCTGGTAAACCACCACCACTGGTGCTCGTCCTCCATTGCCTCTACGGTGGCTGTGTAGGTGACCTTCCAAGTTATAATGCTTTTGCTTCTTGGGGACCCTATTCTGTAAGGGGTTATAGAAGGGGTGAGATTGGAGCAGCACGGAACATCCTCGAGGTAAGTGATGGCTGCATGCGTTTATGCTTCTTTATGGAAATATAAATAATAGCATTCTGTACATTATCCAGTAACTAGAAAATAATCTGATTTCTTGTTCATTCTGCAGTTGGCAGCTGAGTTACGGGTACCCATTAAAGGTAAATATCTGTATGGATTTGCAGAGCATGGCAATGATCTTGGAAGTTCAAAGAATGTCAATGGGAATCCCACAGTAGTCTATAGGCGGGTGGGTCATGGGTCGTCTTATGGTGTTGGTATCAACTTTGGTATGATGAGAGCAGAATACGCCGTCGATTGTAACACAAACACAGGTGCATTCTTTTTCCGTTTCGGAGAGAGATATTGACATCAAGATGATACAAGAGCCAGTTTCCCACATGTCCTTTTTTTCTTATTTCGTCCACAGTTGCTGAATAAGTCTTATTATTTGCTACAGACAAATCAAGTATTTTTGTAGTTAGAGGCAGCCTCTCAATCCCTGCTTATTGATCAAGTTACCTGTAAATCTTTGTTCTCTCATCTCTTCTGCAAATAGGCATTCAGGATCAAACTCAAATTAGGAGCAATCCCGGCCAAAAAAATGTAATACTTTTTCCAAGAAAAAAAAACTTCATTAAGCACCGTAGTCGATAAATTCTTACATATCCTGAAGAAATAATTTTGGATGTATCGTTTCGTGCTCCTTATGAGGCAACAATTCCATAAGATATGCACCATTGGACCTAAACAATATCTTGTCAATATGCCTGCATCCTTTTTGGATATTCAGTAGGGGTATAATGGAACGGGATAAGAGGAAGGAAAAGGAGAGGAATAGTACAATTTCATAGTTTAGATATTTTATAATGGAATAGATGGCTACGTACATATCTTGCAAATTGGAGGTAAAGAAAAAGGTGTTGGATGAAATGGAAGTGTCATTCCATTTCATGAGTACTGTTTTTCTTCTTCAATTTGGAAAGTATGGACGGAGGTAGTAATTTTTTTTTTCTATTTTATTATACAGATACTTACATATAAAATGGTAATTTTATTCTATTTCATTTCACTTGCTATTAAAAATGAAATCTTTGTTAAAAGGAATAATTTTGCATAATGCAGAGAAAATAAAACCATAGAATCTGAATTATTAATCTCGTTAGGTTATAACATGTGTATATACAAATAAAATATTATCTAAAAGTTATTTAAAAAATAAACTAGAAGATAATTTATTTTCAAAGATAAATTAAAAGATATATCTAATCACTCTTAACTCTCTTCATCAAGAAGCATGTGCTAAATGCATCTAATTTGTTACACATGTAAGTTATTTATCATGAACTCCATCTCCTTCCAATTGTGAAGCACCAATTACTTAAATAATGATTTATTGATAGTTTCATATATAAAATTAAGTTTTGTCTTTACATGCAGAGTCATTATCATGGAGCATACCTAGTTGCTATAATTTTCTCCCTTGAGTGGAACTGCTATCTATGACGTTCTTAAGTTATTTGATGATGGAAAGTAATATAGTAAATGATTAGTTGTCCAAAGATATTCTTATTCTACAAATCTCCTAAGACATTTATCTTCTCAAGATTGTAATTAACTAGCTCTGATCTGATGGCATGTTAAAAAGTATGTTCTCACTATCATTGATGAATATTAATATAATTTTTAATTTATTTAAGTTTTTGTTATTTTTTAACAATGAATTTCAACTAATAATTTTTATTATTATATTTTTATTTTAATAATTTAATATGGTAAGTTGAATTTTTTTTACTACAAATAATTATATTAAAAATCATAATCATAAATATTATGTAATTTATAAGATATTTTATATATTAGATAAATTAAGTCATATTTCTTTATATAAAAAAAATCAAATGATATAATTAAAATTTAAATTTATGAATTTTGTATGTAACATTGAAAAATATAATGAGTATAAAATTTAAATGTAATTTTATTAAAATTTTTATTTTTCATCTAAAATAAAAATAAGAGTTTAATTTCTACACACTTTTATTGTTTCATTAACTAATTTGAAAATAATCCTTATTAGAATGATATTTAAATTAGTTATTATAAAAGAATAAATTTATTGAACGATTTATAATTAGGTAATAATATAAAAATATTTTATTTCATAAAATATTTACTCAATCTAAAAAATAATTTGGTAATATTGTTTTACTATTTAATTAAGATAATATTGTATTTTTATTTTGTTTATAATAGTATATATATTTCATTTGTATAATTACTATTTTCAGAATGACTTATAATAAATTTTAAATATTATTATCTATTTAAAGAAAACATGTATTTAAATAAATATGTATATATTTATTCTAATTCAATTTAAAAAACACATTAATAGAATTTTTGTTAAAAATATTTAATTTTTAAAATTTAAGTTAAAATATACCTAGACCAAACTTGATCAATCAATAAAGAGACGAGGGTTGAAGGCCTTGATGATTCATTCAAAGACATTTATAAATGTGTAAACAAAAATATTAGTATATATTACCATATTGTTAGACACCATCTTGTAAACAAAACTATTAGCTTCAACAAAAGCGCCCCGTGCTTGCGAAGAGCCTTGACGCGCCAATCACGAGGAATAACAACGCTCTTCTATGGACTTCGCCCTGCTGCTTCCCGTTGCTTTATCAGACTCTAAAATGATAAATTAGGATTACAAAGAAAATTAAATACCAATTTAAAAATTAATATATCTAACTATACAAAAATACTGGAGTTAGGAGTATTATAGATACGTTGTTGATTGGGGCTTCGATCATCGACTTGTTATCATCAGGTCATCAACTTCCGGCCTTGTAACATCAAGCAAGCGTAAGCTCCCATATATGTTCTGATGACTTTGCAAAGATCCTTGTTTTTGGTAACCAACCATCTGGGCTTGATCACTCCTGTCCTTTTTTGTCTGGTCCAATAGGTTAGACTCATAAAGTTGAGGTCCTAATTGAATCAATTTAGTCCAGTTAGATGGGCTAGACTTGTAAAATACACACTTCTCCTAAAATTACAGTGCTTTTTGCGGATAGTATTAAAAAGGTAATTTTTTAATACAAAGTGGGTAGCTGTTTGTTTGAAGTACCTAAGTTACTACTATGCATGGTCTCCTCAGAAGCAGAAGATTGTTGAGGATTCCCACGACAAATGGCACCATCAGCCATCGGTTTTTACGGTCAGAACCCGAAAGCTATGCTGAACTCATCCATATATACGGTCGCGATCGAGCGTTGCACTCTGGCAAGAAGCTTCACGCGCACCTAATCACCAATGGCCTCGCTCGTCTCAACGTCATTGCTTCCAACCTCGTCTCCTTTTACGCCTGCTGTGGCCAACTCTCCCATGCGCGAAAACTGTTCGACAAAATTCCCACAACAAATGTTCGCCGCTGGATCGCCCTCATTGGCACGTGCGCTCGCTGCGGCTTCTACGACCACTCTCTCGCCGTCTTTTCTGAGATGCAAGCCATTCAAGGCCTTACTCCCAACTACGTATTCGTCATCCCCAGCGTTCTCAAAGCTTGTGGCCACGTCGGGGATCGAATCACCGGAGAGAAAATACATGGCTTCATTTTGAAGTGTTCTTTCGAGCTTGATTCTTTTGTGTCCAGTTCCTTGATTGTTATGTACTCCAAGTGCGCGAAAGTTGAACATGCACGCATGGTGTTTGATGGGATGGCTGTGAAAGACACGGTGGCTCTAAATGCTGTTGTTGCTGGGTACGTTCAACAGGGTGCTGCAAATGAGGCACTGGGTTTGGTGGAAAGTATGAAGTTGATGGGTTTGAGGTCAAATGTGGTAACTTGGAACTCTTTGATATCCGGGTTTTCGCAGAAAGGTGACCAAGGAATGGTGTCTGAGATTTTTAGTTTGATGATTGCAGATGGGGTGGAGCCTGATGTGGTATCATGGACTTCTGTTATATCTGGCTTTGTGCAGAACTTTCGTAATAAGGAAGCATTTGATACTTTTAAACAAATGTTGAGTCATGGGTTCTGCCCAACTTCGGCTACTATCAGCACCCTTTTGCCTGCTTGTGCTACTGCAGCAAGAGTTAGGATTGGGAAAGAGATTCATGGCTACGCTTTGGTGACTGGGGTGGAGGAAGATGTATATGTAAGGAGTGCTCTTGTTGACATGTATGCAAAATGTGGGTTCATTTCTGAAGCGAGGAGTTTGTTTAGTAGGATGCCAGAGAAGAACACGGTTACATGGAACTCTATCATTTTTGGTTTTGCGAATCATGGGTATTGCGAGGAAGCTATTGAGCTCTTCAATCAGATAGAGAAGGAAGGGACAGCCAAGCTGGATCATTTAACTTTCACGGCTGCTCTCACTGCATGCAGTCATGTTGGAGATATTGAACTTGGGAAGAGGCTGTTCAAGATTATGCAAGAAAAATATGGTATTGAGCCGCGACTGGAGCATTATGCGTGCACGGTGGATCTTCTTGGTCGAGCTGGGAAACTGGAAGAAGCATATTGTATGATCAAGACAATGCCTGTTGAACCTGATTTGTTTGTGTGGGGTGCATTACTGGCTGCTTGTAGAAATCATGGGCATGTGGAGCTTGCAGAAGTGGCTGCTATGCATTTGATGGAATTAGAGCCCGAGAGTGTTGCAAACCGTCTTCTGTTGTCTAGCCTATATGCCGATGCTGGCAAATGGGGAAAGGTTGAGAGGATCAAGAAAAGGATAAAGAAGGGAAAACTCAGAAAACTTCAAGGTTTGAGTTGGATAGATAATTTATAATATTATAGGTTCGTAGAGGCCATGGCTTTTGCTTCTTCATAAAGAAGAGAATGGCACACCTAAAAGAAATCATTCTGGATGTATCGATTCACGCTCCTCCTGAGGCAACAGTTCCATAAGATGCACCATTGGACCTAAACAACATCTTGTCAATATGCCTGCATACTTTTTGGATATTCAGTAGAGTAGAATGGGATGTGATGAGATGGAAGGAAAAAAGAGGAATAGTACCATTTCATTTTCTAGATATTTTATAATGGAATAGATGGCTCCTTGCTACCTTTCAAATTGGAGGTAAAGAAAAAGGTGTTGGATGAAATGGAAGTATCATTCGGTCCCTTGGCAATCTTTGGATGGATAAAGAAAAAGGATGGAAAAGAATGAAACGAAACCAAACGGTAAAAGTTTTTTTTCTTTGGATTGTTTAAAATATGATGCAATGGAATAGAATTCCATTTCATTTAGCACTTTTTTTTTTCCCTCCAATTTGAAAAGTGTGGAGGGGGGTAGTCATTTTTTCTTTTCTATTACAAACATATTTGTACCTTCCGTGGTACCTGACTTTCAGTCTCTTCACCCTTGGTACTCAAGACTGAGAGACTGCTATGGTCGGTTCTAAACTCGACCTCCAATCTCTTTGCCCTTTACGCTCGAGACTGAGGGATTGTGTACCCTCTGGTCGGAGCTAAACTTGACCTCTAGCCTCTTCATCCTTCGCACACTAGAGGTTGGAGCTAAACTTGACCTCTAGCCTCTTCATCCTTCGCACACTAGAGGTTGGAGCTAAACTTGATCTCGAGTTTCTTTGCCCTCCACGCTCAAGACAAAGGGGTTGTGTATCCTATATGGTTGGTGCCACGGATGATCTTGGACTAAGGCACAACGCCGAGGATAGGAACTACCAACCTTGACCGCGGCCATGAGTACCAAAAAGATAAGATGCATTGTAACTGCCACCTTCCTCAAAGATCACAAGAACAACTTATCCCCTTCCCCAGAAAAATCAAAGCGCAACCCTGCTTTTACCGGGATCACGATAAAAGAAGTCCCAGGGCAAGTCCTAAACGCATACTGACTAGTACCCTGCTTATAGGCCATCTCGAACTTTGGCAACTGGGCAACCTGTAACAGGAACGGTATCCAAATATGAAAGGATGACTTTATTCTACTTCACCCTATTTTATTTAATTTCATCTCATTTCATTTTACTCACCATTAGGAGCAAAATCTTAATTACGTATTATCATTTAAGCAAAATAACGACTAATAACACTATTTAAGATTATCTTTTTAACCCCATCATTATAACACCATTTAACATGGTTTTTTAACTCCATCTTTATTACCAGATAAAATACTTGGGAAACACTAAATAATGCGAATTTCACTTTTTTATTTAATGACTTCTATTTCCTATTGATATGCACTCCCTCCAATTTCAAATATAAACAAAAAAAAATCTTATGAATAATACTCTCAATTTTACTTTATTTAATTAAGTTATATATAAAATAGTTTTCATTTATTAAAGGTTTTGTTTTTAATGATTTTTTTATTTTTGACATGAAGGATGATTTAATAAACAAGTTTATTTTTTAGTTTAAATATGAGTCCCTTTAAAATAAAAAATTTTTGATTTTAATTTCTATAAAATTTTTTAATTAATTTTAATCCTTTGAAAATTTGTAATTATTGATTTTGGTTCCTATAAAATAAGTTGATTGTGGTTTTGGTCCCTGTAAAATATTTTTATTTGATTTTCATCATTATAAAATTTGAAATATTTATTTTTAGTCTCTAATTTTTATTTTATAATAGATAATAACATTTATTTTAGGGATTAAACTTTTTTTTTGAAAATGTCATATGATAACATGATACCATATATACTAGTGTATATAATTTATGATGGCCACTTAATGTTCCTTTGAAGGTATACATGACTAACAAGTGTTACATAATAGTAAGGATCAAAAACAAAAATTCAAATTTTAGTGGAATGAAAATTGATAAAAAAATTATAAAAATTAAATAAAAATTATTTATTTTACCAAGATGAAAAGTATATTTCAACTTTATTATTTTAACAACGATAGTAAAATTATATGATATTAACTTTCTTAATTAGTGTAAATATAGTTTTTTTTTCCTTGTGTTTGAGTCTGAAAAGAGTATTTCCTTTAAAAATAACTAAAAAATATGTGCTGGTCACACTCATTTTCAAACAAAATTCCACAAAGATTCTTCAATTGCATATCGGTGATATCACTTACTTGCAACGAAGTTAAGCAGCACGTAGAAAGTTTCATTCTTGAAAACATACAATGAATAATTTGCTTCATTCTTAACCAAGTTTTATTTTCTGGCGAAGATGACTTGTAGTCCATTTTTTATATCTAAAGAATTTGCTCGGGAAACCTAAAACTTTATATTGTCTCCAAGAAACCTAATCCACCAAAGGCATTTGCGCCTTTTTCTGAATGATTCCACGACCCCCATTATTCTTTTTTATTTATTTAAAGGAAAATGTTGGCACTGGGTGCCTTTTCTTTTAATCCATTCAAGTTTCCTTTAATTGACCTCCAACCAGGTCTCTTTGTGCTTTGAATCTTTTAGCTACTTTTTATCATTTCCTTTTAAGAAATTCAATTCGAAAAGCAGTTTAAGGAATTTACAAACTTAAACTAGCCTTATCCACTTCACAAGACAAATGGGTTCAATATATAGTCATAAGTTGCCCAAGAAGTAAAATTCACAATATCGATCTTCCCCAAACTCCTACTTATTTTATCTAATTACATTTGTGCCTTACTCGTTACGTTAGAGTGCTTACTCTCTAAACCAACGAAACCATAGAATTGTTAATCTTTGTTCATTACCACCGAAAAAATATTGCAAATCCAGTTGAATTTCTCACAGATAAGAGACAAGGTGAATTATGTTATGGGTTAAACAAGAATTCTTCGGTGTACGTGTGTGCGTGCTTGTGTTGTGCTCTTATATATACAAGATACAAATCCCCGTTCCATTCCCACTGTAAAATTTCTTTAACATGAGAAACTACAGCACCCAATTTAAGAAAATGGAACATCTCTTTCAAACGATATAATGAGCAAGAGCTTTAAGATATAGAAAAACACATGTAATGCCAGAGCATGGTATAAATGTTTGCTGTCTGTTGTTCAGTCTCTCTTTTTTTCAATGGGTCTGAAAAAGAGAGTTAACAAGTTCAGGATTACACAATATAATAGAACCTATAATAATTTACGAATCAGAGAACTAGTTAAGAATTTACTTTAGAATCAGCTGTCTAGGCAGACCAGAAGAAATATGCCAGAATTCTCGTCATACAATTAGGTGACACTGACAAGAATTAGAGACGTGTACCAAGAAGTTTGTAAATCTGCCAACAGGGTACACACTACTTACTCAGATTGTAATCTAGCTCCGTATAGTCTTCTTCATATACTTCCTCGAGATTCCGTTTGTGTGAATTCCAGGGTAATCAATCAATGCAGCTACCTCCCTTCTCAGAAAGTTACTACCAATAATCAAGCGTTTGAATCTACAAAAGAAAAAACACATTCCAATCTTTTTACAGCCATAAAAGCAAATTTGGTAGCATTAAAAATACAATCAATCACCAGCAATAACTGAGAAATCTAAGAATGTCCAAGAATCAGGCAATGACAAAATAAATTCAAATGAAGACATACACATCTAACTTCCTAAAGGAAAAAGAACCTATCGCGAAGATCCAATGAAATACACTTTCCACATTAGACAACAAACACTTTAAACAACATAAAGCTAGCTCACATTTCAGAACAGATGGATAACTTGTGAGTCACCTAGAGAAATTATTACATCACCACATTTCAATGGTCTTGACTAATTTTCATGTGACACAAAACTGAGTTTTTTCAATTAACAAAAGAAGTAAATAAAACTCGGCTAGTATCATGTGAATACTGAGCCACCAATAAATCAATTGCTTTAAAGTCGATGTCATAAACATTCAGTACTCAGCATATTGTGCTAAACCACAGAACAAACAAACAATCGTGCTTATTGCTCATCCTACTTCTAACATAATCAACAAGCCATATAGAAAACAGAGCGTGGAATTTTCTCTCATGCAAGATGCAATTCAAGCATATAACATGTTCTATAACAGAGCATTGAAATTTGAAACAGTTGACCTTGGATATGATGGTGATTGCTGACCTTAGAGGCTCATTTATCATTGGGAGCAAGATGAGGCCAATCCCGTTGGTGCAATATGTTATAAGGATGATAGGCGGAGGTGGCGGAAGAAGTAGGCATGGGGATGCCCATGTGGGCATGGGCATGGGGCATGCCAAGGAGGGGCATGGACATCATGGGAGGGGGATAGGGCATGGACATCATGGGAACAGGGAGATGGCCATTGGCATGGGTATGGGTATGGGTATGGGAATGGGAATGGGAATGGGTATGGGTACTGGGAGGGGCAGAGTCATGCAAACTCTGAGGCACGGGTGTGGAAGCGAATAACTGATCAGAGGAAGAAGGACCCTCGTTGGAGAGACCCTGCATCCGCTTCAAGTAGAGCCTATACTTCTGGAGATGGCTCGCCACATTCTCGCGGGTCAACCCTTCCACGTTCATCAACTGCATAATCGTCTTCGGCACCGCGTTCTTGATCCCGAGGTGCGCCACCACGTCCACGAACCGCTTGTGAAGCTGCGGGGTCCACACAAGCCGCGGCCGCTTCACCGCCGTCCGCTCCGCCGAGTTCTCCGTCCGCACCGCCGAGTCCGCCTCCTCGGCGCAGTCGATCTTCCGCTGCTTCCGGGAATCCGACCCCGAGCCGTCGCGATCGGTGTCCTCCTCCTCCTCCTCCTCCTCTTCCAGGTGCTGGTGCTGGTGCTGGTGGTTGTTGGAGGAGGAGAACGCCTGGTGCACGCTCCCACCGCCTCGGAGCGTGGAGAGCGTGTTGCGCGAGGCGCGGTTGACGTCGAGGAGGGTGCGGTGTGGCTCCGGCGAGATGCTGAAGGCGGTTGCGAGCTCTGGCGGGATCAGCGGCTGAGAGAGAGGCGTGAGATCGTTGGCGGTTGGAAGACCCGCCTCCCACTCCATCACGCGCTCTTCGTCGTACTCGCTCGTCTTCACCTCTTCCCCCATTCAGTTAGTAGTTGTAACTGTCAAAACAAATATAACCGTCTCTTACACACACTATGTCCCTAACCCAAACTTTTAGAGACAGATATCTGAAACTGAAACGGTTCCGGTATTGGATTTGGATCCGAAGTGTGAAAAATTAAGGATCGATGCAGATAAGATATTTCGAGATGGAGAGGGTGAAACGAAAACGAAAACGAAAACACAATCTTCTCTTGTTCTTGTGTTGTGTTGTGAAGATATTTCGTGAGATTCGGCGGTGGGTGTGTGCTTGGGACAGGGAAAGTGAGGGAGGAAGGGAGATAATGAATAAATAATTATAAAGATGAATGAAATAAGGCTGTTAATTTTTTTTTCTCAATTATAATTTGGGGGAAATTGTGAAAAGGAGAGAAAAAGTGCACTATCTTATTCCAGTTGGGTGCTGGGGTGGTGCCTACGTGGACGACTTAGCCAGATATTTTTGATCCTCTAAAGTCTAAATATCTATCTTTCTTCCCCTTTTCTATATTATTATTTTTTACCACCTCCCTCGCTTAACATGAAACGAAACACACGTGCCTGGACCAAAGTGCCCCTCCTCGTGATGCGATTGCGACCAATGAAGCCACCCATTCATGATTCATATATAAACAATTCTTGAATCAAAAAATATATAAAGATTTCTTCCCCAGAGTGCCCTCCTCCACTTTTACACTATTGAGTTTATTAATTATCAAGTTATTAAGATTTAAGAATACGTTTAAAATATATTTCCTACTTTAAAATGAACTAAAACTTTAATTTTAACGATTTCAAACGAAGAAAGATTTTGAATCTCTCTCTTTTCGTTGCTTAATCATATTATCCAATGGTGAAGAAAGGGGCATGGCATAAGGTTAAGCACATGCTGAATAAGAATTAATTAGAAATTCAACCAAAAGACAATTTTGTTAAAGCTATGTCATCATACCAAGTAAGTTAATTTTCATCTTAAACAAATTATACTACCGGCCACCCATTAGTGCAATTCCTAGTTTATCCTTCAAACCAACAATGGTCATAATTAATTAATTAATATAACTCATTATACTGAAGTAGCCTGTGCGTGCACCGGCATTCGGGCAATACGTATATGTTAATTCTCATTAAAAATATTATCTTTTATTATTATTAGAGTAAAGGATACGTTCACTTTTTTATCTATAACATATTTGTAAACTTGTATTTATCTTTAAAAGTTTAAAGCATCAAAAAGGTAATTTTATATAGTTATGATTTTTTAAGTTATCAAACAAGTAATGAATTATATTATTTTTATAAATGACAACAAAGTGAAAAATCTCGTTCATAGCTGGTAGGTATTTAAAAAAAATAATATAGTAATTCAAGTTTTAATCAATAATAGAATTTAATAGCTCAGAAAGAATTAAGTCAACTGATGTTTTATAATTTAGATTTATTTGCAAAATTGGAGGTTAAAGCCTATTTTATAATAACAACTTCAAATAACTTAATAAGTCTACTTCTAAATAAGTTAATGTTTTTTAAGATTAATAATCATGTAATACAAATCATATAAAGTAGTTTTATACTATTAATTAATTATGTAGTTGTTATAAAAATCAATAAATTTACCATATTTGTAAGATGGTATAAAATTATTTTATATTGAACATTAGTGCATAATTTATTTTTTTAAGCTGTATATCCCTCATGTTATATACTAATATCTCAAAATAATAAGGTTTGATTTTATATAAATTAAAAAGTCTGAAAATAATATAACAATAACAACAATAATTAATATATAAGTAAATTAGAGAAGATAAAAAATATTAATATAATATTTTATATAAATATATAAATAAAAATAGTTTTTTCTCTCATGTTAAGCGATTGAAACTAAATTTTGTTTATTTTTTAACATCAAAATAAGTTATTTTAAATTTTAAATGGATAAAAATTAAATACTTTTTTTATAAAAATTAAAATTAAAATTATTTATTTTATCGTGATTAAAAATATATTTAAACTTAAAATATATTTTAAAAAATAAAAATTTAAAATATATTAATAATATATATACAAGTATATTAAATGTGAATATAAATGTTAATGTATAATTTAATTATATTAATGAAATATATGTAAATATAGCATTTAATACTATTGATATTGATGTATTTGAAAATAAATGCTAATATAGAACTTAATTCTATTAATAAAATAAATGTTAATATATCATTTAATATTATCTATATATATATATCAAGTGAGAATAATGTATATAAGAAATGATAAGATTTTACTATGTTAGGATTGAATCACAAAATTATATGAATTTTTTAAACTATGTAAACATTTAATAATTTTGATTTGACATTAAATGTTAATATAACATTTAATATTATTAATATAATATTTATACAAACGTGTAAATAAATGAATTTTTCATATACAGTATGACTTGGTTTTATTATTTAAGTAAGATTTTATAGAAAATAATTTATAAAACATATTTAAAATAAATAAATTTCCAAGTGTATATTAATATAATTTAATGACATAAATGTAAAACATATTTTACATAAAATAAAATAAAATATGAAAACATAAAAAAAAATAATGTATCGTTTAATGATATCAATGTAAAACTTATATAAATATAAAAAAAATTAAATAGAATTTTGTCTTGTGTAGTACGAGACAATTTTGTTAACTAATTAAGATTTTAAATAAATTATAATGAATTATTTTCAAGTTTTGTATATTATTAAAAGATCCATTGTTTTTAATTATTATTTTTTTATAGAATCAAATTTTAAAATAACCAACTAAAAATGAATATTAATATAATCTCTATAACAATTTGAAATTTATTATATGTTAAATATTGATCAAATTTGTTTGTTTTGATGGGAAATATTAGTCTAAAATAATACTTTTTTATACATATAATATAGTACGTTAATTTTTATTTCCTACAAATAAATAAATTATTAACTAAAATCATTGATGCCATGTAATTTATAAGATGTTTTATATATTAGATAAATTAGGTCACATTATAGTATATAAAATAAATAAAACAATGGGACTAAAAAATTAATTTTCAAATATTACATGGAACAAAAAAATATAATAAGTATAAAATTCAAATACAATGATATTAAATATTCAGTTTTCATTTGAGAGAAAATTATTAAAAAAGAAGCTAAAAAGTAATATTATGACACATTTTTATTATTAAATTAATAATTTAAAAAAATTATAAAACTTTTTGAAAAACAATACATACAAGCTAACAAAAATATACAATAATAATTTATCCCTTAATTATTTTCCTTAACTGTTATTTTAAGTATACTATGATAAATTATTTAAAAATTTTCATATATAAAAAATCCTGATTTTTAATTATTATTTTTTATAATTTTTTAAATAATCAAATTAAAATAAATAGTATTATATTTTTTAAATTGTTTGAAATTTTGTTATATGTTATCAAATAATTTCAGCTAATAATTTTTTTAACCTATTTTATACAGTAATATAGTAAGTTGAATTTTATTTACTAAAAATAATTAATTAACAAATAAAATTATGTACACCAACAAATTTTAAAATAAAAATATAAGATGTTAGATTAATGTTTGGGGAGGAAAGATTTTGAGTTTTATTTTAGGGGAATTTGATGGTTTATTTCGTGAGTTTTGAGCATAAGGCAATTTATTCAAATTAATTTATAAATGTCAAGAGTAAAATATTTAAAAATTGAGAGTTTCTGGTAAAAAAGATTGACAAGAAACCAAATTTGCGTAATTATAAAAATATAAGAACTTTATTTATTTGAAAACAAATAGAACTAAGATCGCACCTAATCCAATTAAAGAGATAAAAAATATAATTGAACATTTTATTTTTACGTAAATTTTGCTAGTTATTTTGCAGTTAACAGAATTAATTTTTTATTATTAGCCTTTTAACAAAGAATGTTCAATGAACGGTCAGAGATCAATTTCATTGAAATGAACATGATTTCTTCTAACAAAGTCTTAATTTATATACATAATTTTAAAGATTTAAACCTTAATCAATTGACTTTTAGTGATATTTAACCCATAAAACAAAATCTTATAAAGAACAAGCGTAAATATAACAATATCTAATATAATTAGTAAAGAACTAATTGCAGAGTATAGAGCAGGAGTAAGCAACTAGCTAGGTTCATGAATATATTAAATTGTTTTTAAAAGTTTTGTTGTTATTTTAAACAACAAATATTAATTGTGATATTTGAATATGATAAATATTTTAAAATAATTTTTATTTGCGTTTTTCAATCAGGGTGCTAATGCATAAAATAAAAAATCATTAAAAAGAACTTGGGGAACGAGGAATCGTCCTATTAGAGCATGTCACGTCAACAAAGTAAGAACGCTTTTTGAGGCTTTTCTTTTGGTTTGGGGCAAATGAGAATGCGTAAAGTTTCCAAAAGCCAAAAGCCTAAAGCAAGTAGTAAGTAAGTAAGTAGTAGTTGAATAAAGTTGAAGAGCGTGTTGCCTGACAGCTGGAAGGCTGATTCAACGGACGGTCGTGATTGCTTTTGGTTTTCAGCATCACTGGACGCCCATCCAATTACTGATCATCCCACTGGGACAACCTGCGCCGCTTTTTTACTACATAGGACCTTTAGAAATTAACACTACCAAAATTAGTTCACAAAATAAAGATATAAAATTATATATTTTTTAAATATTAATAAATTTTAATTAATAGATTTAAGATGTGTTTTTTATAAATATATATTTATTATACAATATTTTAAAATTAAAAGTATTAAACGAAAATATACCTTAATGTTTTAGTCATATATACTTATAACTCATTTGCAGTCATATATGTCATTATTATTTGATGTTTATTTTATTTTTTTATCTTTTCTATCATTATGAGAATTTATGTATTTTTTTTATTTGCTTCTATTTAAATTGTCATGTTCTGTTTTCTTGCTTTTATATTATATCATACTTTAGTATGAATAATGCATGCTTACTAATTAATCACCCAGATATTACTACTACAATAAATATATTTAAAGAACTTATTAATATGACTTAAGTTACGTTTGAATTATTTTCAAAAATTGAGTATAGCAGAATGGTTTATAAAAATGCAAATTCGTATTTCTCATACGATTTGTTTGATTTGTTAAAAAAAAAAAGTTGTGTGACTTTATTTTTAAAAAGTAAATAATAAATTATATATAAAGTGTATGAATTCGCCTTTCGAAGCACCATATCACATATGACTTAGCCCATCCGTGATGATAATTGTTTAATATATTTTAGTTTAGTAAATTTGGAATCAAATTGTCCCATCAGCCAAAAAGCCAAAATATACTGTAAAAGCGTAATAACATGATACTAGATTTTATTGTTTAAATTATTTGAACTTAATAAATATTTAGTGTCATACATGCATTTTTTAATATCAAAATTTGTAATATATATATATTTAAAATTGTAAAAAAAAGTACACATAATTAATTTTAATAAAAATAAATAAATAACTTATCGAGTTTTTATCTAGAATTTGTCAAATAATAATATTGTTTTTTAAAACAAAAACAATTAATCCTTCATACTAACAACAGAAAAACAACAAACCACGGTGTATTTTAAAATCTTATTGGAAGAATATTTAAACACTGGCTTGGTATACAAATTTATTGCAATTATCTTTTGGAGATATTAATATATTCAATATTAAATGTGCTGACCGAATTGTAATATTCGTGGAAAACAATGGCTTGTAAGTTAGCGTCAAGACTTACATTATTCTATATACAAGTTGGCTTCTGCCACCTTGTGCCGATTATAAAAGTTATCTAAAATAAAACTAGTAGATAACGTTGTTTATTTGATGTTCGTGGAAGATGCAACTACCACAAATAAAAAGAACTCACAGATATAATTTCAAATCTTTTACTGGATAGGAATAGGATACCAAGTTAGGATCTATTAATGTCATACAAAACAAACGGCTCCCACATACAAACGGCTCGTGGAACACTAGAACTTGGGGTCATTGTCATTTTTCAGACTTTTCGATCACCTGCTTTTTTTTTTTTTTTTAATCTTTGTATCTGTTTATTACCCGAAGTCCCACATATCAAACCAAATAAAAAGTAGAGGCACTAAGGAAGATGATTCAATGAAAGCTGGTAACCTACAATTGAGTTTTTCTCCGTAAGTAATTTTCATCAAGATTTGTGCACTAACTTCAAATTTGTGCATACTATCCCCGCCACTAAGTTAAGTCGACTCTAATAGTTCAACCCCGTTTACATTAAGTCTACCATTATATGAAATAAAAACTACAACCACTGACGTCAAGGTCAGAAAAGGAGTCAGAATAATTTTAATTTAAAACAAAACTTAAGGACAATACCATAAATGTTTAAAACAATTTCAATTAAAATTATAACTTCATTTATCGGCGCAACAAAAGTCAAATATCAGTTATTGAAGCAAAACTTTAATTTTGATTAAAAATTTAGACCAAAAGAATATAAATGCTGCACTTAAATTTCATCCTTTTGATTTAAATAGGAGCTTAAAAAAAAGAACGTTAAAAACGCAGTGCTTTCAAAAGAACCTTAAATGCTTTTCCAATCATTTTAAACCACTCATTTGTTGTGGAGGTATATCCTACTTTTAGAGAACCTTTATGCTACTGCTCTCGTTTTCTTTTGCCTTTATAGACTAAAAACACACTAATAATGAGTTATTATCAATATGACAAGAGAAGAGAGAAATGTAAAGTTGGAATAAAAATTATACTCTTGAAAGGGGAAACAAAGTCAATAACCATACATTAAAAGAAAAGAAAAGAAAAAACTGCCCTCGTCTAAACAAGAACAGCTCTCCACATGGCATAATTTTGTACAGTCGTGCGTCAACTTAAAAACTACCTCACCATTTTATAATCTTTACACCATAAAAAGGCTTGTATAGTCATTTTATCTCCTCTGCAGGGGCATCAGGTGCATTAAAACATCTGAAACCTCGTCATCTCGCTTAAATTCTTTGTATAAACTTAAAGCTACAAAATGTACAGTTCTGCAGTACAACCGACAACTTTATTTCCAATTGGCTACTACCCATCTTGATAGATAGGCAAACATAACCTCTTGATTTGGGAGAAAAAGAAGAAGCAGCTCACACTAGCCTCAGTTAGCTGTACAAGATTATTTTTCTAAGCCACCTAAGCAGGTTGAGGAGGAGGAGCCTGAGCAGCAATTCTCCTTTCTGCAATAAATTACATGACCGCTTCATAATACATCAACATATCATAACAATGAACTTGAAATTAAATGTGCGTATAATGTCTTGGTCTTCATAAGTGTATCATGTATGCATTATCTCTTACAAGAGCATGCAAATGACATGGAATATGATGTCTTGAATGCAAATGAGGAATGACATGGAAGGAGTAAGTACCTCCAGCAGCAACAAGTTTTTCTACACGTGCAACGATGTGCTTTCCATAGGTGTACTTTTTCAATGCATTCAAATGAACCTTAATTCGTGAAAGAATCAGCTCGCGTTGTTGGTCATCACAAGTTTCCAGCACCTTTTGTACAACGTAGTTTGCAAATTGATCTTTCATCATCGCCTATATACAATAAGAGGAATCTGATTTATCATTTTGTGAAACTCGGGAAGAGAGAAGAGCTCATTGAACACGTGACAAAAAACCATTATCAATTTTAGCAAGACAGGTTGTGAGATAACTAAAGCATTCACAACACCGAAAAATAACCATTCTTTCAACTTAACTTAGCCATTTAAAATCAACTTATAAGATAAAGATTATCTCTATTTATATACTCTACCAAGATACTATCTCTAACAAATGTTGGATTAAAATTTTTTTGAGATTAAAATTTTTTTTATACTTTACTTCATGTACAGTACCATTGGACTTGAGTAAATAATATGTGATGAGTCTAACTCGACATACTAAATTGGCTTGTAAAATAAGAACTGTCACCCACTTTTATACTTTAGTCAGACACTATCCCTAACCAATATGAAACTCAAATTTATTCCAATGCATTCCTTTCACAATAGGGTTAAATAAATAATATAGTGAGTGACGAGATAACAAATTTTTGACACTGATATTATTTTAAAAAGTAAATTTGAGTTTAACTCAATTCCACAAAATCAACTAAATCAACTTATACGATGAGGGTTGTCCCTCACTTATATACTTTACTCGGGCACTATAGCCAATATTAAACTCGAATTTATTCAAATACACTCCTTCACTATAGGACTTTAATGAATAAATTGGTGAATGCCTTGATAACAAATATAGGACAGGTTCTAATTCTTAAAAAGTGAGTTTGAACTTAACTCAATCCCATAAAATCAACTTTGTAAGGTGAGGGTTGTCCTCACTTATATACTCTACTTAGACATTATCTCTAGCTGATGTAAAACTTGAATTTTTTCCAAAACACACTCACTCCTAACATTGTTAGGCTCAGTACCTATATATAGTGGGTGTAACCCAATAACAAATCTATAGGCCTTAATATCATCTTAAAATGGATTTGAGCTTAACTCAACCTTACAAATCGGCTTGTAAGGTGAGGATTGTCCCCACTTATATACTCTACTCAGGCATTAGCTTTAGCCAATGTGAAACTTGAGTTTTTTTTCAATGCACCATCTCACGCCTAGCCTTATTTGGCTGTGCATGAATAATATGATGAATGACCTGATAATAGATTTATAATAAGCTCTAAATACCATCTTAGAATATGAATTTGAGTCTAATTCAAGCCAACAAAACTGACTTGTAAAGTGAAGAATTGCCCCCCTACTTATATACACTACTCAAACAATAACTCTAACTAATGTGGTGGAACTTGGATTTTTTCTAATACACCCAAAACTATTGGACTTGGTGTGAATAATATGGTGGGTGATCCGATAACAAATTTATGATAGACTCTAATACCATCTTAGAATGTGAGTTTGGACCTAACTCAACCCTACAAAACTGACTTGTAAGGTGAGGGTTCCCCCCCCAAACTTACATACTCTACACAAGTACTATCTTTAACCAATGTGAGACTTGAATATTTTCCAATAATTTTTTATCTTCCCTCTCCTTGACTTGAAATAGTTAGGTGATCAAAGTTCAAGACTGGAATGTGAAAGCTAATTATTATGTTCAAACACGATAAGGAGATTTTTAATAAGAAAAACTCCTACACATGTTGCACGTCCAGTTGATACAATTATCATGAGTATTATACCTAAAAGGAGGCTAAAGTGGCCTAAAAATGTATATTAGCATTGCCTTCTAATTTGCCTCAAATGAAGTGTGGGAGAGGCATATATTAGAAAGAGAAAGTTGAACAAACCTGAAGAGGTTCATTTTCATCTGTGGAGCCAAGCATCTCATTCACTAGTAATTGGCGCTCAGAAGGACCTCCAAAGGTCAGACATTTCTCCACAACATTAGAGGCAAACTTCTGTTGACTCATTTGAACTATCTTGCCTGCTAATTCCTTTATTATAGAAGAACGCTCATGAGGCTTCCCATGTTCCAGCACATGCTGTTATCAAGGAGAGAAGAAACCAAAAGCAAGAGATCAACTCACATGTATTCAAACATGTATCACATTTAGAAGGTAATGAGTAGGGACCAGAAGCCTGTATCACATGTGAGAGAGAACCAACCTTGGATGGCATGTTAAAATCATAAAGTAAATAGGGCAGGAAGCTATAACATAAAGTAACAAATTTATAAAAATATAGAATTATAAGTAGTAACAATTGTTCCTGAAGCATGATGTGTCCCAAAGACATTCACAATAAATTCAGTTGAAAATTATAAACAAGAAAAGTTAAGTTGAAAGGTTTCATGATATCATTTATTTGATAAGGACAACACTGTATATAAAGATTTGAAGCCTGCCAAAGGGGAAAAAAAAAAATCATATTTATTGTCAATTAACAGATTTTCAGCAAAAAAAATTCAATATAAAGGAGAATAATTTCAAAACACATAGTTACATAAAAATTGTTAGGACTACACTCAAAGGTCCAAAAAACAATTATCATATCTATTTCTCAAAAAAAGCTTGAAAGCAGCAGGCTAGCAGCCAAGATTGCACATGCAGAAAATCATGCTCAAGTAAACCAGACAACAGAATCCATAAAAACATACTTCCACTACTATGGCAATAAGAAAGAAGCCCAAACTGTCTAGTCAGAAAAAATTATAAACCTGAACAACGTAGTTGCCATACTGATCCTGAGCTAACATGCTAACTGCTCCTAAAATTTCATCCATAACTTTCTGCTGTGTTGTAGGATCTTTGCAGTGCTCCAGTACTCTCTGTTGTGTAGAAGGTATTCTTAATGATAAATGATCTTAGGTACATAATAAGAGTAACATTAGCAGAGAAGAGACGTTACCTGTATCACCCGGCAACCATATGGATGGGTTGAGAGTGTCACAACTTGATCAAAAAATGTTGAGACAATAAAGTAGATTGCATCTTCAGGGACACATTCAATACACTTCTGAATGACATGATTACCATTCTGATCACGTACACAGCGCATGACATTACCATCAAGCTCTTGAACCATCTCTATCTTCTGATCCAGATCAACAACTTCAATGGCCTAAAGAGGGATACATAATTGAAAGAACAAAAGAAAAATGATAAGACAATTCAGAAAATTACAGAGAGAGCCAAACATATAAACTAATGCCACCTTATATTGTCCATACCTTCTGGATGACCCGGCAACCATACATTTGAAGGCTAAGTGTCAGAACATGACCAAGAAGTTTGTTGGCTAATTCTCTTCTCTGGGATGCAAGTCCATGCTCAAAAAACTGAAATATACCATTACCAACTATTGCTCAAACAAGATTCCTAAAAGAAAATAATAAATTGGAAGAGTAACAATTACCTTTTGAACCACATAATTACCAAAGACATCAGTCATCAAAGCAAGGGCATGTGGCATGATTTCCTGATAAACCATGTTTTTTTCTTCTGTAGTAGCTGTTTCAAGCTTTTGTTGAATAAATCGGCTCCCATATTGATCCGCACTACCAATGACGATAAAGTAATCAAATTTAACTCTGCAGGATGGCAACATAAAATGAAGCATAAAAAGCCCAATAGCAAAACAAAATACCTGAATTCAACAACATGACCGGCAATTTCAGAGAGCTCAAAACACTTTGTTTTATTGCTTTTAAACTCTTCCAACAGAGAAGAAGCAAAACTTTCATCAATGTTCCCAGTATCTACATGCCAAGGTCCCATGACCCCAGCTAAATTCCTTAATCCAGAAGCAAAACGCATATTCAGTTCATTGTGCCTAACAGGACTTCCAGATCCAACTGGAGAAGTGGATACAACAGAGTTTGCCATTGGACTTCCTGGGTAAGACAACCCAACACCATATGCAGGATTTCCATAATAACCATGAGGAGTGGAGCTGCCTGATTTACCACCCAGTGGTACATTGTATTGGGATTTCTGAGGTGAGAGGATAGACCCAAGATAAGCTTTCTGAACCTCAAGTAAATTCATGTATGAATTACCTAAGTAATTCCTGTCCACAGAGGGGTCATTAAGAACAGCAAGTTGTGCTGCAGCATACTCAGATGTCCTCAGGTACTGAAGATACATGGGATCAACAAAAGGAGCTTGAAGAGCACTGCCTGGAATTTGATTTCCCATCCTACCAAGGTTATGCACATCAGATGGAGCAGCAGCTCCAGAAGCCAACCCACCTCCGAGAATTCTTGAGTCCATTCCAGGGGATGCCATTGCTGATGCTGCAGCAACGTTTTCAAACAAAGGTGGCAGATTGCCAGTGCCAAGTTGGTTAGTCATCAAGGATGCCAATGCTGGATTTCCAGCATAACCACTCAGACCATAGTTAGTAAATGATGAATTTGTACCATCTAAAGGCTGGTACTGAGGTGGTAAACTACCTCCTCTACTAAAATGGGAGGTAGGCGATCCTTTGAAATACGAGTTATTGGAAGGAACAGTGGACTTTTGTAGCTCAACCTGCCTATCCAAGGATGGATTGTTGAGATCTGACCCACTCCTGCTCTTACCTGAATTTTGCAAGTGCACTGATTCAGACTTCTTTAAATAAGCATGTTGCTTACCATGATCTTGACCACCTTGCCTACCGAAAAGATATCTCTGGTGATTATCAACATCTAATTCAACCTGTGATGGCAAATGGTTTTCACCATCTAACACATCATCGGCTGACAAGTTCATCCCTGACAATGCAGCCACAAGATCGGCTGACTCATTGATGCCAGATGAAACACCATTAAATGCATCTGGACTGGCAATACCTCTTCTGTCAGAAGCAAGGGCTCTGCTACCACCAATAGGCGTGATGCAGGGACTGGGAGCCCTAGCAACAAGTTGTGAATCGGGAGTAGTGCTTCTTGACAAGGAAGATCCTAGTGCAGCAGCATAAGAATATGAAGCTGGCTGGCCAATATTTTGAGCTGCAGATGATCCTTGAACATTTGATCCTGATCTTAATGCATCAGTGGCTGTGGGCTCACGGCGTACATGAGCCAACTCTGTTTCAGTAGAATTGATTATATCATTTTCATCAAATGCATTACGACTGGCTGGACGAGAAGGAAGGCCTGTGACAGAAGTATTACGCCCCAAATCATCCTGCACAATTACTGCTTGTAAATGATGGGCAGAAGAAAAAAGATATAAAAATAAAGAAATCCAAGAAAGAGATCAAAGCAAATATATACTAAATTCACTAAAGAAATGTCAACAATTGATAGCAGCAAGTAAAATAAATATTGCTTCAAAAAAACTTTCAATATGCAAAGTCAAACAAATAATAATCTGAATCTATCATATATTTGGAGATATAACAAGAAAAAGTGACTGTATGATCAAACAAATAATAATCTGAATATATCATATATTCAAAGATATAACAAGAAAAAGAGACTGCAAGATCAAACAAATAATAATCTGAATATATCATATATTCAAAGATATAGCAAGAAAAATAGACTGCAAGATCAAAATCAACATATAATTTGCTTCAATACTGTGAGGTATATAAAATTCTTGAAAACTACTGGGTGTAAAGCCCAAGTCAATCTCTACTTATTCAAGCTTGATTGCAATTGAGTGAGAAAATGTACCTAGTGCAGAAGCATGAACTGAATCCCAGACCCAAATTCTTGGAAAAAAAACATGAACCAATAGTAAGAGAAAAGAAGGGCCATTGAGAGGAAATTTAGTGAGGAAGAGTCTCTGCAAATTTTGATTTTTGAGATATAAAATAAATGACAGACTGTATTCTGAGTACAATTTTGAATATACAGTGAATTGTGTCGAAGAGACTGTTGAACTGAAAACTTCAGTTGAACAGATTCTATTATAACAAACAACAAGGTAGTTACATAATCTGTAGCTGAACCAACATACTGATGGGCATGAATCCTTTGCAGTGGAAAACTTCACTGCACTAGATACAGTAAAAAATCTAACCGTTTCTATTAAAATGCTATATAAATAGAACAAATTAAATATTTTAAATGGCTATGATGTAATCCATTGATCAATTGACTGGAGACTGGAGAGGATCTCAACCCCAGACTGACACATGCTGCAGTTGACAATATAGTACTACAGTATACAGCATAGGATACACTACTGTATGCAGTATAGTACATCAATGTACTGTATTTATACTCTAATATTACAAAACTAAACATGAATATGACTTGAAAGGCTACAATGCACCTAAAAGATTTTATGGTGAATGCAACAAATCAACTAGATGTAGCTAAACAATCAGTATCAAATTTAGAGCCAGGCTAGCTAGTAGAGGACAAGCATAAAGGATTAACATAAGGATGTGAAAAAAAAAAAACTAATGAATTCACAAAATGTTGCACTGCCATCTTCCATCACAATAAACACTATAAATAATGACATAGAAGCCAAAAGTCAAAGACACAGATGCGTGTCATCATTTAGCATTTTATTAATCAAAACTTAACTTCCCTCAAGAATTACAATCATTAATCAAACATTTGAACGAAGACCACACATCAGAACATAAAAATCAATATTTAGCATAAAATAAAACTACCAAAGATTTATACACAACCTCAGAACATATGGATCAATTAACCATATGTCAGACATGAAACTGAAAACACAAAATGCCAAATCATGCAATCCAGGAATATAGAAACAGATACAGCAGAGAGTCAGTTGGCCAATCAATGGCAGAAGAAGCAATCCACCTGGAAAATTTCTGCAAAGCTCTTCTGTTTGCTCAGCCCTAGTCCAGACAAACCAATCAGTCCATCACCACCCCACTCGGCTGAACCTCTTATCTTTTCATTATCCACCTCACTTTCTTGTTTCCTCATGTTAAAACCCGGCGGAGTAGAAAACAATGATCTACCACCATTATCATCAGTCTTGTTCACCTTCCTCCTATCTCCAATTCCACCCAGAACTGAAGCTCCACCCTTAAGTCTTTGTTGAAATCTCCAATCCTCCTTTGACAGCAAAGGAGGTGGCAGCCTAGGATTCAAATTCACATTGGAGTAATAGTATGAAAGATAAGCTGGATCAGACCTAAGCTCTTCCTCAGAAGCAACCCCATTCACATCTTTAGTCCCTTGAAACTCTGAAAATGTGACAGGAGCACCAGGGGCACCACCACCTCCTCCACTGCCACCAAACAATCCTCCAACAGCACTCAAAGAACCCTCTACAGTTGGAGGTGCTGATCCACTCCTATAAATATTGAGCTCTCGCTCACGATCATCAGCCTCCTGTCTGCGTTGCTCACGAAGCAACATCCCTATCTCCTTCTCCAATTCATCACCAAAAGAGCCCTCGTTACTCCCAAGCATGGGTCTTCTCCCCAATTCAGACAACATTTTTTCAAAATCTCAACTTGATCACCACCCTCTAATCATCAACCACATATAGCTAAAACTAATCACTATCCATCACTACAAATCAAACCCTAATCCAAAAAACACCCCAAAACCCAAACTTTTCCCATCATCGAGAGTAAACCGCCACACCCCATATTAGCAACTTCCGAAAATTCTAACTTGCAGTTACTGAAAAAAAAAAAGAAAAAAAAATAAGCTTCCCTCGTAAAAACTGCACCAAAGTCACTTCTGAAGCTGAAACAAAACTAACCGAAGAATCAAACAAAAAAGAGATTGCGAAATCCACTATAAGTTTCCCGGAACATAATTATAGACAAGAAAATCCTAGGACATGTTTTTCCATAGGATAATATATACACAGGAACAAAATTAAGGTCGGAAAAGAACAGTGAGAGAAGAGAAAACAGTGAGTGAGGAATGGTGCACTGAGATCAAAAAAGGAAAGTGTAAGAGAGAGATCAATCCGGCGGCGATTGGTTCTTACAAGAACCCTTAGGGTTTTGTTCCATTTAGAGGAGGATTAAATACAGATGATGATAGGAAGCAAACCCAAACCGAATTTATTTGGTTTCTATTTTTTTTTTCTTTTTTTTTTTGTTTTTAAGTTTCCATTTTTTATTTATGAATATCGGAAATATCCAGAATATTTTATGTATTTCCTAAACATTAGGGGTAATTGACCAAGTGATAACCGACTGATGCCATTGCCAAAGAAAGAGAAATAGCGTTTATTTTCTTCTTTTTCCCTCGTGTTCCTAAACAAGAAGCTGTCACCGACTGACACGTCGGTGTGTTAGATTCGCTACATGAGTAAAAAATTGCCCAAAAGTACAGTAAATTCCTCACCAGTTACCCCTCTCTCTTCACTTCAGTTAACCTCTTCTCTTCTGCTCTTCTGCTGTCTTTTGTTATTATCACTATCATCATCCTCATCATACATGTAACATTCATTCAATTCATATTTCAAAAATATAAACCTTAAATTTCCTAGTTAATGTGACAATTTTATTCACAGACAATATTGGGTAAGTATTTGTTGAGTTAACTCTTGTGAATTATCTAAACATAATTTATTTACACTTTTTCTATAAAATAAATAAAATTTATGAGCATGATGATTTTAATTTTTACATTATATTATTCTGTTACATCTCTCTTTTGTATATACCTACATGTATTACTTGTAATACTAGGCATGCTGAATTTGTGCCTCTTCTTTCTTACTTTACATGGAAAGGAACTAAAGTTAGTACTAGTCTGTCCAGTTATTTTTAGCTTGTTAAAGGCTTTTGTTATTCAGTTTCATTTTGGAATACTCAATTCATGTATAATAAATACTGGGTCCAGTAACTGAGTGTATACATTGAATAATAAACTACTTGGATCAAAGCAGAATTTACTAAAAGTAACTTTTACATTATTTACTTAATTAGGCGTGTTTTTTTTAATTTTATGTACTCATTAACTTGTGGCTAAACACACAGATTGATTTGGAGTTATTGTATTTTGGATTTTTATTTTTAAAAAGTTATTCTGTAAAATAGTTTTGAAGAAAATTTTTAGAATTAGATAAAAAAATCTGTATGAAAAATATTAATTTTTAGAGATGAAAAAAATATATAAAAGAAACTGTTTGGTAAATTTATTTTGAGAAAATGTTTTAAAATATATAAAAATAAAAATTAATTGATTGCATTTTAACTTTTTTTCATGGTTTTTTGAAACCAATAAAAAAATGGATATAATCTTTTTGGAAATAGTAAGAATAAAACTAAACTCATTCATATTACAAATTTGTTGTAAATAAATTGTTCACAAATAAATACAAGATAAATTTAAGATAAATATAATTATAATTTAATTAATAAAATAAGGTTTTTTATTATTAATAATAAAATAAGGTGTATTATCATATTTCCTTGTTTCTTTTAATAAAACTAAATATATGCCTTTGGTGAGAAAACACCCCCTTGTCATATTTTCTTCTTTATAGAATTAAAAAGGTGAAAGTAAAATAGAAAGAATTTAACTTATGCGTATTTTGAGTATAACTCTTTTACAGAAGTATCTAGTAAGATTTCCCTCTATCTCTTTTCTTTCCTATTAATATATTTTGGTTTGGAGTTTAGGCACCGTTCCATTTACTCAAAACAAAAAATCGCTCAGTCATTACACTGTCCTATTCATTAATATTACCCGGTAGTAGGATGAATTCTTATTCGATATTTGTATAATAAAATTATACTGACAAAGTATATAAATTGATTTTTTAAATAGAAAAAAACCTGTGTTCCCATTTTTCAATCTAAATATAATTGAATTGAAAATAAATTTCAAAAACAAAAAATAGTTTTAAAATAGTAATTAGAAAAAGATAGCATTCTCTTCATAACTTATAGGACTATGTTAGCATAAATAATGTGTGAATGTAAATGAAGGTACCAAGCAAGATGAACAATTATTGATGGAGCTAGAAAAACTAGGTTGGTTGTTTTATCAATAAATGGATGACAAAGATTATTGATAAACTTATGGTGATTGTCCTAGGTTGGTTGTTGTGATTGAAAGTCCTAAAATCAAGATATCAAGCAAGATCAACAATTATTGATGGAGCTAGAAAAACTAGGTTGGTTGCTTTGATCAACAAATGGATGACAAAGATTATTGATAAACATATGGTGACAGTCTTGAGGAATGTGACAAGTGAATGATCCATAATTTTTTTATAAACTTTACCAATATGACATAAATGTGTTATGCAACCATGAAATGAGAATTGGTTACAGTTAGGAAATACATGATTTTATTAATTCATAACATAAATTTAGAGGTTGATATTTGATTCTTTACATCTTTCAATTGAGTTTTCAATTAATTAACTTTTGCTTTAGATTGAGAAGTAAAAAATTCTTTGGCCCAAAATAGATATAAGAATTGAGAACTCACACACACTGATCCTCATGGCAAAGGACTTTTAAATTGAAAAGGAAAGGAGGATTCAAATGCGACTTCTCTATAAATAATAATTTATCATTTTGTGCTAAGCAAAAGAAAGTTATGTGTTGTGAGCTATAACCAAGAAATGTAGAGTTATGCTACTAAAATTTAGCTTGTATGAGTTGTATGATTGAGTGTAAGGGCAACAAGCACAAACAAAATATATAAGACTAGAGGAGTTAAGCTTTTGTGAAACAAGATTTCAAGTGGAAGTTTAATATGCCACGAGTGTAGGAAGTTGATTGATTTTGAAGGTTATTGTATCAAATGCTTTAGTTCAACTTTTTTAAATGGTGAGTGAGGGTTGGATAGAAGGTAAAGACTAGTTTTTGATATGTGCACATGTTTTCTTATAGCATATTCATTTTTTTTTTGTTAGCATATGGGTAAGATAGCATGCGAATTATGCCATTAGAAGTGAGAGAGTAAAAGGAAAGATAATGCATGCTTGGATGAGTGTTAGAGTGCTTTTAAGTACTAATTGTACTCTTAAAAAGAATATTCTTTGCATCTTTTAATCATGAGCATACTTTTAGAAATAGTGTAATAATAATCCAAACATAGTTATATTTATTAGCATTATCAATTTGAAGTACTTTAGCTTGGAACTAAATCGAAATTAAATCATAGTGTTAAATTGTCAAAGACAATCGAAGTTAATATGACTTATTGTGTAATAAATAAAATCAAGTAAATCTTGAATAAGTATTAATAAATACCATGTAATATAGACACATGAGTAAAAAAAATGCCATAATGAGAAAGGTCTCTCAAAATTAATGTGATTTTATTTTTCACATTATATAATTAGATTTCATTCCTTCATTTTTTTAATGTCAAATATATTATTTTTAATTTGAGGCATGTCATATTTTAACCTCTTCCTTCTATGTTATATAGATTTCTCGAGATTTATATACTTTCTTTCTTTTTTCGTTTTTTCCCGCTACTTTGGTATTAATGCGCAATAGTTTAATTCCTATTTAAAACAAAATCAAGGTTAGCTATAGAATCAATTTTTTGAATTACAAGAATCTACTTTTAGTTAATTTGATAATTACACTCTTATGACCTTATACTAACATAATAGTCATAAATGAGGTCACATGCAAAGAGGAAAAATTGTCATCAATTTGGAACACACATTCTTGTCAAGAATAAAAGTTAATGTAGAAGTTAGAACAAGTGCGAATTGGTGTATCTGTCAGGGTATGAATGTTTTATCTTCTTTTGTTACAAGCGAGCATTCACTCATTACGGTTGAATTTCGGTCCAAAAAATCTGAAATTGATACAAATCAATTGAGTATTATTTTATACTAACATTGTCTCTATGTTATCGATTAAGTCAAGTAATCAATCGAGTAATGAGTTCATCGAGTGAGTATGTATATGTCTATGAGTGTTTGGAAAATGCATGTGATCTGAAAGAAAACAAAAGCATTTTGTTTTCATTGTTTTTTCATATGCATAAAATGATCACAGAAAGCCACCAAAAAAGAAAGCTCTCCACACCCAACCAACCCTTCCAAGTTTCAATAATATGCAAAGCATTTCCTTGTCGACTAGACATGGTTGTTGTTGATGGCAGATTTGGAGAGTCAAAGTTGTTGTACTATTCAAGTGTAGAGGGTTGAGAAACTTGCAATCTTATTGTGATGCTTCTTCTCTCTCCACTAGCACCTGCAACAACAACACTCATACATATATGAGTTGAAAAAGTATGAATTTGAGTTTTGATATTTTAATGGAACAAGTTTGTGAACGAGTGAAGTTGAAAAGTCAAGATAAAGCGATTGTGAAGGAGTGAAGTTGAGAAGCCAATCAAGCAGGCTAGTGTGAGAGAGAAGCTAAAAAGATACTTGCTAGAGAAAAATGATCACATTAATTAGTTTTATAAGTTATAATTAAAAAATGTATAAAAAATTACTATAATTACAAAATTTATTTACTTATTTGTCATTTTGTTGGATATGAGTTTTGACCATTTTTTTGCACCTGCAACCCTAATTTATTAGTGTAGAACTGGTTTTTTATTTTATTTAATTTGATGACTAAAATTAATGTGTTCAACATGCATGTTTTCAATTCGAGTTGATCCATTTGCAGTAGGATAGACATTCCTTGCTCACCCCTATCTTTTATTATGGTTTCACTGAGCAAAAGCAACATGAAATTGTCAATCATCTAAAACATCCACATTAACATACAAAATTGGACGAGAGGAATCTTGCTTTATTTTGGTTTAAGTTCTCTTAAAAGTTAACATTTCCATACAACATAAAAAAAATATATTGAGAAAAAATATTAAAATAAAAGATTTAAAATTTGCACTAAATTTATTTTTAATTAATATAAATATTTTAAAATAGTTTTATTTTTTTTCACTCTTTCTAAACAAGTGAAAAAAATTGATCTACTTCTTTCTTTCTTGTTTTTATCTATTTAATTTTAAACAACAATATTTTTACTCTATCTTTTATTTTCATCATTGCTTTATATTTATTTCCTCTTTATTCACCCATAATCCAAATAAAATAATAAAAATTAATAAAAAGATTAATTTGATTGATTATAATATCTCTCTTAGGACTAAAAATGAGTCAACTCTAACCGAATCAAGTTTACTTTGACTTGACTAAAAATGGACTCAAGTTGATTTTATTTTTCAACTCAAATTTAATTAGATTCAAGCCCTCAAACAATCTGATTCAACTTGTTAGCTTGATTTAATTTAAATTATAATTATGTTACATGTTTTTATTTTTTTTACTTTTTTTACTTGTTTGATTATTTAAAAAAAAATCATACATGAATGAGACAAAAAATAACAACAAATTTTACACTCGTGGATATTTTTTAAAGTAGAAAAGATATATCTTTAATAGATATTTGTAGATAATGAAAACAAGTAATTTTTTCACTTGCTTGTTAATTGGATAGATGTGATGGTATTATTCATGCCTATTGTCCATTTAGGTTATAAATTGAAGGATTATTGTTAGTATAATTGTGTAGAATATTTAAGTAATTTTAGTTTTTTTCTTTAAATTACTTTTATAATTATCAAAATAATTAAAAATTATGATTTAAATACTTTTTAAAATGTCTTTAAACTATTTTTTTTAGTAAGTATTTATGAATACTCTTTCAAATATTGAAAATATATGGAGATACTGTACGTAAAAGAAATTATTTGTGCATGTCCTATTTCGCTGACATCTGTATATTCGACTTATAAAATTTTATAATTTCTAATAATTTTTAGTTGATACTAGTACAGAGTATTTTAAATATATGTGTTAGAATGTATTGTCACTTAGTATATCAAATTCATCCATACAGTAGATGGCCAGCATGTATCAAGAAATTGATATGGATACATGTGCATATACATAGAATTTCATTGTATTTTAGCTTAAAAAAAATGAAAAGAGAGGAAATAAAAGAAGAGAAAGATTTAGGTTCCATCGTTTGGCTCTCCCGAAAGAAGAGAAGAAAATAATATTTAGTTGTGGGGCCATAAAAAAATGTTTTGGGAAGAAAGAGGAAATGGAGCATGAATTTTGTTCTACAAAGAGACATTTACCCTTGACTTTTACAGCTTTGTAAGAAAAATCAATTTCTCAATTTTGCATTCGTGAAGTATGTAGCATGCATCTGCATTCGTTATTTCGTTTCACAATATATATATATATTCTCTCACTTTCGTTGCTTGAAATATCACAGCAATCGATGTAATATTCCAATCCTATATATATCCAAAATAAAAAAAGAAATGTAATTAGCACTGGGATATATCTAATATCCATACCCGATTTGGTAGGTGCTTTAAGCAATCACACCTATTTGGTGAAACAAACATGACACTTGAGAGAAACTCAATAAAAGAAGGGGATTAGCTTTGGGGTAAAAAGCAGAACTTGGATGAAACTCAAGTGGAAGCACAATAAGGGTGCTTACTTGCAGTTAACTGAAGTGGATAATGCAACTGAAACATTGTGAAGTAGAAGCAAAAGAATTAGACCCTAACCGAGATGGAATTTACCCATCAATTAAAAATGAATGCAGTTAAAGTTGTTGTTAATTTTAATATATAGTAAATTCATAGATATAATTTCATTGAAGTTTCCATCCCTGGATAAAGTATATACTCCCTCTAGCAACAACAACAAAAAAAAAGATAGTCACAACCATGAACTCAACCACAAGCCATTAAGCTCAAAAGAAGCTCCTAGTATTAAAAAGTCGTAACAAAATTCTGCTATTATATAGATTTGCCATTCAACTATCATTATTGATTTTCAGAAGCAAAATCTTCAGTACTCAGTAATAAGATTCCAATCAAAAGTATTGGACCATTCATTTGCCTTCATAGGGGACTTATCCAACATCCATGCATAACAAGACTTCAAATAACTTAACCATATCGGCAAGTCAAACACAACTGTAACTGAAGTTAAATATGGACAGAGAAAAGTTTTCTAAATTCAAAACGATTAAAGCATGCACATTGTTGTACCAAATCGTATTCACTGAACAAATTCACAAAAGCAAACATCATGCATTCAAAAACTAGCTTCAAGTAGTTGGGTCATTCCTTTACATACAAGTCTAAATCTTATGTGTTGTTCAGATATTAAAGCACAAGGGTTAGTGAGGGAACATGATAATAAATACTGTGCAGAGTTTGACCCGTGCTAAATCCTTCTCACAAGATCTATACCATAAGTTGGCTACTTCTTTTTATTAAATTTGTACATGTTTGGTTTACAATAAAATTTTGTTATCCTAGTTAATCAGGACTAGGCCGTCATCAGGATAAATACCCATATGTAGTCCACCTTGATCCTAATTTCAATCTGAAACCATCAGTAAGTAGTTAATTTGAAAGACCTAGTAGAAATTCTAACCGTCAAAGCCTCAATCATACTATAACAGTAAAGAGTGTATAGATTCTGAAATAATAGCCTTATTGTAATTTATTTTAGGTAGACATGCATTATTCCTTCTACATGAATATGGCTCTCTTTATCTTGATTTATGTAATTGAAAACCTTAGTACCAAAGTTATCACAGATATTAGATTTTGCTTCTCAATTCACGAAAATAAGTCTTTAATTTCTTTTTTGTTAGGAATCATTTAACACATGTGAAGTATACCAATTATAAGTAGCATCTTACTCCCTAAGCGAAGCAGTAATTTTACTTAATAAAATATATACCAAGTGAGGATGAGTATTTAATAATTTTTAATTTTAATTTTTTATTTATAATTATATGTTTAAATTTATTTTTCTCACAATTTCATTATAAACAATTCTCTCATTTTATAAGTTCTCTCTGTGAATATAAATTTTAAAAGTAATACACTTATTTTCACCTATTAATTTTAGTATATAATGGGCCTAATAAACTTTGATACCAAATCCAATCAATATATTTTATTTAATATAGAGGCTAATATCAATTTCGACACTTTATTTAATCCACTTCACTTACCATTAGCTTTTTAGAAGTTGAGAGTTTTTATAAAAGTTAAATATAAATTAAGTTATTATGTTGTTAATAAATTTATTTTACATAATAATATGTGATTATGTTGTTAATAAATTTAAATTAAATTTTATTTTAATTAAAATTAAAATATTTATTAATGAGGGTTATATAAAATATCTCTAAATTAAATTTTAATAGCTTTTTTAAAAAGAAATTGTCAATAATTAAATACTTTATATCATAATTTAAATTATATATTATAAATTCAAAAATAATTTATATATTCAAATATATTTAATTATCATAAATTTTATAATTATAATATAATTTATAAATTAAAATATATTTATTCATTATGAATTTAATTATAAATAAATAAAATATTTATCATGTACAATAATTAATCATAAATTGTAAAATATATTTATTTTAGATTGTCTCAGTTCAAAATAGTTAAGACTACTATAATAGTGGCAGAAGTTACACAAATAAAATTTTAATATATAACTCAAAAAGTTTAATGGCAATGTATTGTAAATCAACTATAATTTTAGTACTTTTGGTAAAAATAATAAACTAAAGTTATAATTAAATGATCGTGTACTGATATTATTTAATTTATTTTATCTAATTAAATTTCATAATATACTTTAACTCATATCATGAGTCCCGTCTTTATAAACTGAATTAACTTTACCTTTTCTATTCCTACTAAACTGCACTTGTGTTTTGAGAAACCCCTGACTAATAACAAATATCATCGATTTAAAAAAATAAATAACAAAAGTGGATAACTCAATTTAGTATGTATAGTAACAAGGAAGAATCTTAGCAAAGGTATATTTTTATCCCCCCTTGGCCAATTGACTTTAACACTTGCTAACTTGAGTGTTAAACTATCATTACTAATTCATAAAGACCCCTAAATGGTCCATCGCAGTGTCCTGTTCCTTCTGGTATATGATCATCATCTTCTTAAACTTGCTAAGAATAATATTTAAATAGTGTACGTATAAAATACCCATTATTTGTTTTTATTCCCAGTCACAAGATATAGGTGAGCTGAAAGCCCGTAGTCACCATCATCCATCAAGATGAAACTATGAATATGGCTTTTTTGTGCAATTCATATTCCATGGTTTAGTTCAACTCATTAGTCGTGCCTATATTTGACTTTTCCTATTCTCCAAATTAATTAATTTACGTCAGACGCGACATTATTAAAACGTCACAGCATGGAAGGCAAAAACGATCTAGAATGAAAGGTTATGTTGAAATGGTCAACAGAGTATTCATCACGGGTATGTAAATTTAAAAAATAATTAACAAGGTTAAAAATAATAATACGATTTCAATGCCAAAAATAATACTGTATAAATATATAAAGACGTAAATAGTAATTATTAAATAAACAAATAAGAATGGACATGAAACTAGAAAGAAAATAAAATTAAACGTGTGGTATGGACAAGTATAAGGTGTGAGAGAGTAGAAGGGAAGAAAACAAAATTGAAATAGGAAAAAAGTGAAGTAGTGAGAAGAAGGAAGGAGTTAGAAAAAGAAAAAGGGGGCGTGAAAGTGGGGAACATGGAAAATGGAATTGTGGTGGGGCCTAGATGGTCAAGAACACAGTTGTGAAACGGAAAAGTGTAGACACCTCATGAGGAGAATGGCGATGAAGGACCACACAACCTTTTTCCTCGTTTAAGGAATCTAATCTTATCATCGCCGGTGGCACCAATAGTAACAGCATTTCTAAACATTTTTAATATTTTCACGTTCAAATCAAAATCGGCGTCTCTTCTCTGCCGGTCAACGGTCAACACTCAACACTTTCTTCTTCCTCTTGCCCTTGCTTGGGCCTCGGGTTTCCTTCGGTCACATCACTCCTTACGCCCTCAAACCAATTAATTAATTAATATCTCTCAAAACTCAAAACAATTCTTAATCTTCTTCCTCCGCAACGCACCAATAACACACCCATCTCTAGTAAATTATTCTCTCTAATTTTGATAAATATTTGACTTACACATTTTATTAAAATAAAAAATTAACATACATTTAATTTAACTTAAATTTTCCTCACTGTATTTCTGACATTATTTATAGTTGGTTTTGAATTCCAAATTTTTAACAGTCAACTTTGTAATTTTAGAAATAGAAAAAATAAAAAAGTGTAATTTAAAAAAAGAACAATGTAAGAAGTTGCTATGTATGTTCGATTAGGTTTTAACGCGTGGGCAAACACGCAAAGGTTGCTCGTTTCGTTGGAAGTTCACACACATAGACACACGCTCCTCTCTCTCTCTCTCTATCTGTTTCTGGAGTCCCTTAAATACACGCTCTCCTCTCCTACCCTCTTATATCATAACTCTTTTTTCCCTTTCTCTGGTCAAAAAACATGAATTCCGAGGCGCAACACGGAACGGCGTCGTATTGGTGCTATAGTTGCACGCGCTTCGTGCACCTCTCCGTTCAAACCACCATAGCCTGCCCTAACTGCCAAAGCGACTTCGTCGAAGAGATCCGCGCCGATACGTCGCCGCGCCACCGTCTCAGCCCCTTCCCCGACGACCCCCTCTCCCTCCGCCGGCAGGGATTCCGCCGCCGCCGCCGAGACGCCGGCAATCGCTCCCCTTTCAACCCCGTCATCGTCCTCCGCGGCCCCGGCGACGATGCCGCCGACCACGACGGCGCCAGCACGTTCGAGCTCTTCTACGACGACGGCGACGGTTCCGGCCTCCGGCCTCTGCCGCCCACCATGTCGGAGTTCCTCCTCGGGTCGGGCTTTGACCGCCTCCTCGAGCAGTTCGCGCAGATCGAGATGAACGGCTTCGGGCGCCCGGAGAATCCGCCGGCGTCGAAGGCGGCGATCGAATCGATGCCGACGGTCGAGATTGGAGAGGCGCAAGTCGAGACCGACACGCACTGCGCCGTTTGCAAAGAGGCGTTTGAGCTGCACGCGGAGGCGCGTGAGTTGCCGTGCAAGCACATTTACCACCCCGATTGCATTCTCCCGTGGCTCGCGATGCGGAACTCGTGCCCAGTGTGTCGCCACGAGCTTCCTTCGGATTTGGAAACTAGGGTTCCGAGTCAGATCGACGAAGAATCGATAGGGTTAACGATTTGGAGGCTTCCCGGCGGGGGGTTCGCCGTGGGGCGATTTTCCGGCAGCAGGAGGGCCGGCGAGAACCACTTCCCGGTGGTGTACACAGAGATGGATGGTGGCCTGAACACAAACGGTGCTCCGAGGAGAATTTCTCGGTCGGTGAGGAACAATAGGGTTAGGGAAAGTCGCGGATTTGGTAGGGTTATTCGCAATTTCTTCTCATTCTTTGGAAGACTTGGTAACGGTTCTAGAAACTCTTCTTCTTCGTCGTCTTTATCGTCTTCTTATTCTAGTTCTGAGCATGGGTCCGTGAGTAGGAGCCGTAGCCGAGTGAGTTCAGTGTTCAATAGAAGCTCGCGGAGACATAGCAGAACTTGGGTTCTGGATGATTGATCAGTGATGGCAATTTTGCAAAGAATAGTAATACTTTTTTTTAAACTTTGGGTTATGAAATTCATTTCATACTGTAAATAGCATGTAACTAGCAACTATAGAAGCAAGTTTAGTTTTCCCTCTCTGGGGGAATCTTTTATGGTTTGATTCAATATCGATGGAAGGAAGTGTGGTATTTTTTTGGCTTTTGGATCAAACATGTGCGCTTTGCAGTTGGCACCACTAACTGTAGCAGGCATTGGGAAACAAGAATGATGCTTTGTTCCCCGTGAACTGAATTATTTTATTTGTTTATAATATCATGTTATGTTTGCGAGGATTCTTTCAAGATTGTGTTTTCTCAGATGCCTCTTTCAACTTGCGGCACCATGATTTTTTGACCAATATGCTCATGAATGATGATAAGTCACTTTTCCTGTGTGATTGATTGGGAAGAGGATGCTGCATAGGAAATGCAATTTGAATGAACAGCTGCTAAATTATTTTGGTAATCATAATTCATCTGAAAATGTCTAAATTTCACCCTATTCTTGAGCCTGCTGTGATTGAATGATGAATTCCTAAGTTTCATGAATTCCTTTTTCACCTTTTTATCCTAGCATCTTGACTAAAAGATAAAGGCTATTTTTCACTCACCTCTTATCTGCCCTTACTCTTTTGGATATGATGGTTGTTCTCAATTCCTGTAGCTCTGATAATTCTCCTTGGCGGTGCCGTGGATTCCACAAAGGTTCTCTTTCTTTGATTTATGTGCTTTGTTTTTTCAATTGCTGCCGCAGCCACATGTCTACTAGCTACTGTTTAATAATGCTAGAAAATTCCCATCCGATCCAACATTTTGTCTGACTCTGATAACTTTCTGGCATGTAATTCCGAATTTTGGCAGGTCCGGTTCAAGTTCGAAGTTTTCGGTACCGGTTACTTTGCCATGTAATTGGCTCAACCAAGTTTACTGTTTTTTTTACCTTGAAAGCAATTTTGCTTTCATTTAAAAAGAACCCGTTTGTGATAAGAGATGCAATTTGACCCAATTTAATTTAATTTTATCCAATTTTCAATTTTTTTCAAACAAGTCAAATTGATAATGTTAAGAAATTAGGCCAAGTTATAATAGATCAATTATATTAATATAAAAAAGGTTTTGTCACGTTCATACTTTTTTTTTTATCAAAATACAGTTGAAATTTTTTTTATTTTATTTTATAATTAATAAAAGTACATAATTATAGTAATTAAGTATAATTTCTAGTTTGAATTAATTAAAATAATTATAACCAATATATATATATATATATATGAAATATTTTAAATCCTTAAAATAAATATTATAGGCTAAAAATAATAATTTTGAATTTTGAAATGACAAAAATTAAAAAAAATATATTTTACAGATATTATAACCAAAACTTATTCATTTTACATTGATTAAAATTATTTTCTAGTTTGAATTAATTAAAATAATTATAACCAATATATATATATATATATGAAAAATTTTAAATCCTTAAAATAAACATTATAGGCTAAAAATAATAATTTTAAATTTTAAAATAATAAAAATAAAAAAAAATATTTTATGAATATTATAACCAAAACTTATTCATTTTACATTGATTAAAATTAAATTTTAATTATTTTATAAGTATTAAAAATATATTTAAGTTATTAAAAAATAAAATTTTAATTATCCATAGTGTATGTTTTAAAAAAAAATCTATTTTATAATTTTAAAGAAAAATACTAATAACATACTTTTTTCATTAAAATTTATTAAAAATTATAAATTTTAGTGAGTTTTACTTTATATTTAGTTATTCTCTTTCATAATTTTATAATTTTAAATAAATTTTAATCAATAAAATAAATATATTCAAAATAGTACATTTAAAGTTTATTTCTAATACTCTTTTATTTTAAATAAATATAACATTATTAGTTTATATTTTATTTTTAATATTTCACCCGTAGCTTTTGTTACTAAAGAAAAATTATATGATTCAATTACAAATAAAAATCAACAAACTTACTAAACATATCTATATTGTAATTAAATGACTATATAAATATAATATATAATTTATTTTATCAAATTACATTCCCTTTTAAAATAAATTATTATTATAAATAATTAATACAATAAATTGAGACCAAATTCAATCCTTACCTTAACTTTATTCTTAACGTTATATTTTTCAATTTTGGTTCAATTATAATAATGTTCAAAATGTTGCAAAGTTGTCTAGGATGAGTGTAGTCTAAATAAAAAGTATTACAAGATCGAAAAATCCCGAATTACAATTGTTTGTCTATGAAAAATCAAAACTTCACCTAAATATTCATCATGGATGAGAAAGTACATTCGTTGAAGTAAAAATAATTTTGTATTTGGTGTAGTGACAATAAATTTGTTTTTCTTTTATACAACTTGACAAAATTCAATGTAATATATAGAGTAATTTGGCTAATAGATTTAAGTTATTGTTAA
Source organism: Mucuna pruriens (assembly GCA_025330945.1). NCBI lineage: Eukaryota > Viridiplantae > Streptophyta > Magnoliopsida > Fabales > Fabaceae > Mucuna > Mucuna pruriens. The sequence continues at coordinate 6,405,861 of JAENHJ010000016.1, read as the reverse complement.
AGTTACGAAATTTGCTAGTCACACTAAATAATTACAAATATAGGACAACCAATCATTCTTAAAGGTTATATCTTAAGTTAATTATAATAGTGAAGTTGGTATATGATTCCACTATTATATTTTTGAATTTTTCATAACAATATATATAAAATGATACAAAAGACTTAAGAAAATATAAAAAAAAAAGACTTGAGAAAATTGATTAATTTAATTAATAACATTAAATTTTTTATAATTTGTATTATTTTTAAACTATCCCTAACAATATTAGGAATCATTATTTCACTACTTTTACCTAATTAATTAATATATGAAGAGTGAATAACTATAATGAATTTTATTTTATTAATCTGTACCTAGTCACGTCTTCATAAAAGAATTAGAGAAAGAGCCTATTTTATTAATTTACAATATTTATTATTTATCAACTAAAAATTTTATAAAATAATTAAAATATATTTTAGTAAAAAAATTAATGTAAGAGACAAGTCAAAGAAAGTCTTATAAAAAAGGGACAAATAAATTTCTCAAAAGAAAGTTATATATGCATGGATGGATATAATACATTCATGGGACAAAATTAATTGATATTAGGTGTCAAATTTTTGCAGTTATACCTCTTAATAATTTTTATATAAAGTTTAAAAGTAATTAATTTAATAGTTGAACTTAAATTTCTTATAAAATATGAGTTTAATAAATGTACATACTTATAGTAGTATGTATATCTTGGATTTTTAAAAATTCAATTCATATAAATGAATTAGATTTAAAATTTATATCTATTTAATAGAATTAAATTGGTTTAAATTTTTTAAACTAATTTAAAATTGGTTTTAAATCCAATTCATGATTAAAAATCGGTTTGATTTTAAATTTGATTTTAAACTATAAATTTTAAAATCACTTGTTTAAAAAAAATAGTTTTAAAATCGATTTTAAAAATAGTTTAAAATAATTTTAGTTTTAAATTAAAAAAAAAATCAATTCTTAGCGTATAACATTTACCCGTTATTGTTACTGTTATTGAAGTGAAATTAATACCAAATTATATATATAATATATATATATATTAAAAAATAGATAAATTATATATTTCAAATAGATCTATATATTTTTAAAGTAAAATTTGTTAAAAAAATTATGTTTATTGTATTTATAAAATATAACCTACATAATATATTAAAAAGAAAAAAATATATAAATAATGTAAATTTTTTTTTATACTATCATTGAATTATATACTATCATATATAAAATAAGCTATTTAACTTTGATAATAACGATCTTATAAATTATACTAAAATTAATTTTTAATTGATTACATTAACCATGTATATATTAACCCATACTAAAAATTCACAAGCTATATTTTTTTATATACTACTTTGTAAAAATAATATTAAAACAATAAATAATATTAATAATCACATAATTTAGAAATATAAAGAGATTTTAATGCGTGAGATAGCAGAAAAATTACAATAGAAAGGGAATAAAAAGAGAAGAGAAAAGCTACAAGAGGCCGATAACATTTTTCTAAGAAAACAGAAAAACATATACATTGGAGAGTATTTACATGTATCATTCCTCTTTCTGGTTAGAAAGAGAGGTATCACCTTTCTTGCTAAAAAGAGCAGAAGGAATATGAACAAAATACGCTGGATTACATTATGACGGAAAGGAGAGGATAGCAAGTCCGCTCGTGCAATATTACTAACAATTATTTTATTTATATAATTTTTTATATGTATTATTGGAGAAATAATGTCAAATAATTTAATGGTAAGAGTCTGGGTACTATCCATAAACTCTTAAGTTCAAATTTTATTATTTTTATTGTATTTTTTATTTTATAAAAAATTAATTCAATAGATAAATTGATTAATTTTATATTTTATATAAAATTATTAAAATATTTAAATATAAAAATTTAACATATAATATCAATCAATCATGTCCTTGCATGAGATTGGTCAGATAACATCAAATTTTAATTATTTATATACGATTATAACTTAAATTTATTCGTTTCGCCTTATAAAAAAAAATAGTTTTCTGATTAGATATGCGTGTGTCTTGTGTGAATTTCTTAACACGTGCCTATTAAGAAAGAATAATTTAGTTTAGTCATATACATCGAAGTAAAATGCTTTTAAAAAAAATATACTAGTGTATTTTAATTTACTTTATTTTAAGTGCCTATAGAAAAGTTACATTTTAAAAAAATCTGAATTATAACTTGTTAAACTATTCCTACTAGTAATTCAGTACCGATACGAACTTTAAATATTTGGTTATATTATGAAGTTTAAAATTGTGGAAATGTGGGTGTTGGTTGTGAGCCTCCATCGGCGTAAGTTTCAGCTTTCTGCATGCGTAGAAGGCGTGGCAGTAGCAGTGCAGCGGCTCCATAGTTACCAACTCCACGTGGCATCTCCCAAACTCTACATTTCTCCTCAATATACTACCTACCATATCCAAAAATAAATCAATTCTGTCTAGTCCTTTCCTTTTCTTTTTCTACTAATAATTCATCACATATTTACGCTTGTGTGTATATATATATATAAATATACATGGTTACACTATTTATTTGGTTGTTACCTATCATTATTTTAAATTTTAATCTCAGGAAAAAATTTGTAAATTTTATTCATATATATAAATTTAATTTTAGTCTCTATTGATAACATCAGAAAACATTCTCTAACGATATAAAATTGCTATAATTTTTTTAACAGTAATCAATTGGCATAAAAATGTGTAAGAATTAAAATATATAATTTTTTATATAACGACTAAAACTTAAAAGTGGAAAAAACTATAAAAGCTAAATGGATAATTAATAATAAAAGAAAGTATTTACGTTTGTTGCGGTGTAAGCGGAAAAGCCATAGGAATAATTATTAGAAAAAGTAAACGTCAAAAACTAGAGAATAATAAAAATGTATTATTATAGACTATAGATATAATGTTTCTACAAATAGCATTTCCAATTCTGATATTGCAGCACAGCAATGAGTGAAGGCACCGTCACCACACCAACAACTTAGACAGTAACGAAGCAAAACTTGTAACATTTGGTATAATTACACTTCCATTTAGGGGCAATTTGATTTGGGTAAGTATGTTGGTGGTTATTGCTTTTTGTAATTTGTAGTGTACGATGTGTTTGGATGCTGGGAAAACTATAACTGCCGGGACCTTGTGCCGTTAAATTAGTTTCTATAATTTGATGATCCTCTCATCTCAATTATTGTAATGTGGGTTTCGTACGGTGGATTCAGAGTTCTGTTTGCCTATTGATGATCAATGTTTGAGAATTTACCTGGAATTGATAATTTGTTTGTTTCTCTGTCCTGTTGATAATGATATTTCGCCAAATCGTCTGTTTCTACATGCGGATCGAATTGAAGTGCTTGGTTCCCCAAATTAGCAAAAGCATCTGCATTCTGCACCAAAATGTTGTTCCATAAGAGGCAAAACACACCCTACTTCCTCAGAATTTTCCATGCTAGTGGGGGAGTGCTGTGTGGTTATTTAGTAAATCGCTAAATACATTGGGTGGGAGAGTTTTTTACTCTTTTTATATCTACACGTTCTTTTGCAATACTGGTCATGATGTACAATCCATAATTCCATATACCTTGATGAAACTAGTGATCTTTTTGTATTTTGTAGAAATATTAGTGTTGATAAGGTACTGGAATATGGGATGCGATTTATGATCCAATCTTCAAACAATAAAATTGATATTTGTTGTGATTATTCATCAATATATAAAAATGTTTGTGCGCTTTGTTTGATTCTTGAATGGATTAAGTAAGTACTTGTTTATTCTTTCGTAATCAGTGTATAAATTTGTGTATTGTATTTTTCAAACCATCAATCACCAAAAGTTAGTGCCTTGATTAATGTAAATTGGTGTAATAAATCAAAGGCACAATACTTGCAGGTAGTGTTATTGTGAATTGTTGGTTGAACGAGCTCCTTTGCAATCATGAGTTTTGTCTTCCGAGGAAGTAGGGGAGATATTGAAAGTGGCTTTTCAGAATATGTTCCTGAAAGAACCTTGATGGTATGCTTAATATGTGTGAATGTCAATCTGTGTGCTAGCTTTTATTTTTTTCCCACTCAGCTCAGACTATACATAATTGGACTGTAATTCTCATGCTCTTTTTCTCCTTCTTCCTATCAGCGGGTTCATCCAGCTCGACCAGTTAATGGCAATTCTCTAGCTTTTCTTATCACAGGTAATGTAATCACTACTGTATCTAATGCTTTACTGCTTCATAGTAGATTCTTAATCTGTATCTGACACACTTGGCAATTGGCAGTTATTTTGATATTCATGATATTAAACTCCCCTCAGATGTTACATCATTTTTTGGTAAAGTAGTCGCTTAAAATTGCTAAATTTGATGTAGTACTAGTTTGCATGTTACTTCTCATCTGATTAAATTAAGGAAGCAATTGTTGGCACATATCATTTCAGCTCTGGGTTGTACTGGCTATCTTTGTGATGGCTACAAGTCTGCGGATGTATGCAACTTGTCAACAACTTCAAGCACAGGCCAGGGCTCATGCTGCAGCAGCCTCTGGGTTGCTTGGCCATACTGAACTCCGCCTTCACATGCCATCATCGATTGCAATTGCAACCAGAGGAAGATTGCAGGGACTTAGACTTCAGCTTGCACTTCTTGACCGTGAATTTGATGAGCTAGGTATATGCTTCTGAGTTGTACCCTTGGATGGGTATTTTGAGATCTTCTCTATGTCGAAAAGGGCCTAAAATGGGTGCTGAAAGCAGATGAAGCCTTATATAGCTTTATTTTTATTAAAACATGCATTTTCGTAAGCTTTTTCCTTGATTTTATGGCAGATTATGACACTTTAAGAGCTCTGGACTCTGATACTGCTTCTAGTACTCGTTCAATGACCGAGGAAGAGATAAATGCCTTGCCTATTCACACATATAAAGTTCCTGTTCCGCCAAAGTGAGTTGGGATGGTTTCTTAAAATAATAATAATAATACCAATGAATCAGGAGAAAGGCTTGCTGTATATGCTTGCATTTTTTTGTTTCTTAGTGATGGGGGATTTTTTAAAGTCCACAGTATTTTATTTTGTTTCTCTGTGAAACTGCTGAGGTTGGCTTTGCCAGAGGTGTGCTGAGACCGGCAGTTGTGACTCAAATTAGAAAACTAAATAATTGTTGGAATTTTTTACCCTAAATCTGTGGTAAATTAACATGCACAAGAAAATATAATCACTGGATGATAGAACATGATCTTGAAGGGCTGATTGTCACTCATTGCATACTAGTTGATCATTTGTGACAAAGGCTTTGCTGTTATGGCATTGCTCAGGACACACTATTTAATAAAAGCTTATTGAGAAAAATGCACCCTGTAGTCTGTTTCTTTTTTTATATTTTTAGGGTTCTCAAGCCAGGTTAAGTGGTTAACAGGGTTAGTTTTCTCCTTTATGTGCATCTGCATTTATGTAAAGAAGTGCTAAACCATAATAAATAAGTTGATACAATTTGTTATGTTGACAGAGATGGCTCAGCTGGTTTGGCATCCTCTTCAGATGCAGCTGAGGTAAATATTCGTTATCTGTCTCTGCTTTTGGTTTGTTTAGTCTCACGAGCCTAGGTTGTTTGAATTATGGTATCTCAGGGTAATAATGATGTAAATGTATCACTTGGTTTTACTCTTGGTTGTTAGCTTTATGCACTACTGGTGGTCTAAATGATGTCGCTGCCTCTCTTAAGTATTTTACGCAATCCCCTGGGATATAGATTGCAAAATATCTGATAATTAGCCCTGATGTGATGTCCTCTTCATTGATATTCTTTCGAAGAAAACAAATATATATGATTCTTTTAATGCATGATGATTATGGTGTCCTTCTGTAAATAAATAAAGTGACTATTTTAACAAAAATCTGGGGAGAGATTGCCCCAAGTTGATGGCTTCCCTACTTTCTTCTTCCTGTAATGGGAACGGTTTTTAGTTTCTTTATTTAATGTTCAATCAGATTAAACAAGAACCTGGAGGAACAGAGGCAGGTATCAAAGGTCCGGAAGATGAGTTGACCTGTACTATATGCTTGGACCAAGTTAAGAGGGGGGAGCTTGTTCGTAGCTTGCCATGCTTGCATCAGGTTCGATCACTGCCTATCTTTTCCTTTCTTCAATTTTTTTAAAATTATGTACCATTAATGGATAATCATTGATCAGTGCCGTATTCAGGTATAAAGCTGTCAGTTCCTTAGTTTTCTCGCGATATCATATTCTAGTCAAATCCATTAGAACTAAAGCATAAGGGACTGCTAATTTCTATCCCCTTTAATAATATTTAGGGGAACAATTCTTCATACCTCTAGAATAATACTGTCAATATTGCTCATTGTTGTTTTTCTGTTATGATCAGACTTATGCTAGTTCATAATTTATGTATATATATTTATCATAATCTGAACAGTTGATTTTCCTATCAACAACTGTCAATCTGCCCTTACCCTCTAAAATGCACACCCCACTTAGGAGCCAAATCCTGAATAATGCAGTCAATATTGCACATTTTCGCTTGAGTTTTGGTTCAGCTTCTGCTACTTTTTCACCAAACATCTCTCCCTGATGTGCCCAACAAAGACATGCATCCTTCCCTTTGGGAATTTTGATTTGTTTCAAAACGTTTGTCATTTTAATATACCATTAAAGAATTAATTATTTTTTCCTCACTTGATACTTAACTAATTCACAATTATTCCAACTCTTTTGTTGGAGTATTTCAATCAAAGAAGATTATTTTGTCGTAGTAATCAGTATAATTAACAGATTTTTTAAGAACTGTCATTATCTTAAATGATAGAGATTTTGAAATGGAGGGAGGGAGTAACAATCAATACCATGCACATATCAATGTTGTTAACCAAACTTGTTCATTTTTAAATTTGTTGTTGTTTTGTTTTAGAACAAAACTAGATGTAATACAATCGGTGCTTTTAGTTTTAGTGTTGTGTTCCTATTAAAATGTGAGTTTTACATTGGTAACTAGTGTCAACCTAATGCCAAGGGTTATTCTATTGAGATGGAACTCTTAATTTTAGTTGAAAAAGAAACACCAAAAGTATTAAATTAAGAACACAGCACCAAAATCTTGTCGTTTTTTAATTAAAGCCCGGTTGCTGCCACTTAACTTAGGTTGGAAATCATTCCTCCTTCACTTAACTGGTTAATAATTTGATATTTACTTAAAATTGTAAATGGTGATTATATTACCTCTCATAATTCATAAATGATTTTACTTGTTTCTTTTTATCCAGTTTCATGCCAACTGCATTGATCCATGGCTCCGGCAACAAGGAACATGTCCTGTGTGCAAATTAAGGATAGGGTCGGGAAGTGGGGGAAACAGGGAGAGCGAGTCCGATGGTTCAGATATTGCGTAGTCTGATGGTTCAGATATGGCTGTAAAATGCATACGATGTGATGTCTTGTCTTGAGTTATGTATATGTATTATTTGGTATTGGCGTATATAATGAGTATAATATTGTAGTCCCTTCACTTAAAAATGTATCGCCAGTCTCCGTATCCCGAAAATTCTTGGATGTTCCGAGACATGTGTACCACTTCATATATAATTATAGCATTCAAAATGTTATTAAGTGGGAGGTGACGATGGTGTCATACATCATACATCTTATCTTATATATCTTACAGAGTAACATTTTTCTTTTTGAGGAGCACTTGAGTTACAAGCGTGATCTCTGATAAATTTTCAGGTTTTGCAGATTGAGCTAGCAATTCCTATATCAAACTAATTGTGTACAATATATCTATAATTCAATGTAAGTTTTGTTCATTATGTGATGGATTACCAAGCACCAATATATGTTAGGTAGGCATTATTAATGTCACAAATTTTGACTTAACAAAATTTAGATAAAATTTGGATTAATTATATACTTAGGCATTCGTTCGTGAAAAAAAGTTGTGAGCAAAAGCTATAAAAGCCCAAAAACAAATTGAATATCCACATTGGAGAGGATAAACCGTTAATTGATTTGCCATGCCAATCAAATTTTAAAACCGGGGAATTGTTATATCGGTGTTTAATTGATTATTGTACTTGAACGAAAATATTACATTACACTCTATTATGTAGTTATTAAACTGATATAAATTATTGCGTAAATTCTAGTTCTAGGATATATAACTAGGTTTGTCAGCCACCGCCAGTTGAAACATGGAATTTAATACTAACACGCCAAAAACATTATAGTATTTAATTAAGTAATGTATGATTCCAAAATACAATGATATGGTCCATATAATATTTTTTTAAAAATATTTGATTAATTTTGGCCAGATTCAATGTGCTGCATGTGATGAAGTGTTGTATTTTGCCTTTAAATTATAAGACAAAAAGCATCACAATTTTTCTTAATCAGACACAAAGAAGTATTAAATCAAATCTCTATCATGCTGTTTGGGATAAATGAAATCCGCAACTTAGCGCACAAGACAAGTATAGAGATCTTGGCTGAGTTTTTCTTATAGTTCGATTATTATGAATTAAAAATGATGTATCAGATTTATATTTAACTGCCCTTGTTTTAGCAATTTTGGAACATAAAAAGATATTAAATTTATTTGATTTATTAATGAAGATGATTTTAAGTTTGTTTAGAATCATATCAGATATGAACTTAATCTGTCCTTATGAATTTGACAGAAATTTGGTGGAATTTATTTCTTGATGAATAAACTAGTCTAAAATAAATTCAACCTAATAGTATATTTGCATTTCTGTTTATGAAAGGAATTTTTTGGTAGCTAAAAAGGTGTAGAGAATAAGATAAGGCTATCTTCTATATATGGGTATGTCTTAAATTTTTTTTAATAAAAGCGTGCGTGAAAGGAAGTTTTGAGCAACAGTGAAATGGAGAGATTGCACGTAAGGCATCTTAGTTGGCCCTCCTTTTAAATGCTGTAATCTTATAAGCTCTACAAATCCCATATTTGGAGTCATCTTAAAGAAAAAACAAATCCAGTGCCTAATTTCATTCACTCCTCGGGTGTATGCTGGTGGAGAACTTTCATACCATGCTTCAATTTTATTTATTTTTTCATGCATGTATTAGAAAACTTACATTGATTAATAATATAATTAAAATAAAATATATAAGTAGGAAAAAATTATTTTTAAATTAGTTTTTAAAATTAAATTAAGTCTAAAATTAAATTACAAAATAATATAAGAATTTATTTAAATGTGTTGTTAACCTTATTAAATCACCTCTAGTTAGATTTTCTGTAAATGTTAAAAATCTCAATTAATTAATTAGTAATACGGTGAAAATAAAATATAGAAATAAACAATAACTTTTAACTTCTTAACTTGTTTTTTGAAATTATGTACAAATTGAATAGAAGCAATAAATATTGTATAGTAGTGGTTGCTTGAGATGTAAAATACTGAGTCAAACTCAAAATCTTGCTCGTGGCGCAAGCTGATTGAATTGACTTCTTCCTTTTTAACTATCACATCACGGTAACTAATTAGGCATTGCTACAAGGTATATATATATGTTCACGGTAAATTTAAATTGAGTTATTTGCTAATAAAGGTTGAGTTTTGTAGGTCCCCAGAAGGGAATGTATCTCAAAAGCCCAATTAATATCAAGTTCGTAGATTGTTGTCAACGTTGCTTTGATTATTTTGGCTTTGTAATTAATCTTTCTATCTTACTGATTAAACCTGTGATAGAAACGTTGATCATAGACTTAATTAACCGGGCAACCTAATCTCTGTTTTCGTCGCTAAAAGAAAGGGTGGATCAAATGTCCTTCTCCTACTTTTTGGCTCTAAACTCACTTACTTACGGTACTGTTTAGTTGAGAAGTGTGCCATCACCAACCAGGTGAAAACAAAGTGATTAATGTGACTTGAGCTCAAATTATTTTTTTAGAAGGATCTGAGTGTAGCTTAGTCAGCTAGTCTTAATAGTTTATTTGAAAATATCCTTTTCTAAACGAATTTAACTACGTCGAAACGCTTGAGTGATTGAATCTGCATTATAGTTTTATCAAATTATAAATTTATTAAGAAAATATCTCCGCTGCTCCGCACTAAGTTTTATTTTTCACTAATATGTAATTCCCACAAATTCTGCCAATCAATAATGTAAAGCTTGAAATACATTATGATTTAATTTTACTACTCTCAAACTCATTAGTTTCTAGTGTGGTTAATTCAATTTGGTATCCCAATACTGTGATTCGAACTAAATCTCAAATTATAGTTTAAGGACATGTTTAATAAAAATTTTCATTAATACTTATATGGTGATTAATTAAAATTAGTTTATGTATAAGATAAAAATCATTTTTTTATAAATTCTTATAAATTAGATTATGAATAAGTTAATTTTAATTTATAGAAATTTTATTTTATTTTTTTCTCTTATGAAAAAATTTACCTAAACATACATTTAAAACTTTTTTATGAAAATTTAAACATATTTTTAGTATATTTATACTTAAGTTTACAAACATAAATTATATATAAAATTGGTTATACATTCTCAACATAATTTTCTTAACAAAAAAATAATTATTGTTTCTTGTTAAACCCTTATTTTTCAGATATAATAACATAAAAACTGCGAGACGTTTACTTTTATTTTAACGTGATTTTACATTATCTAAGTACAAGTCCAAACACATTCTGGACATGGCACAACCATGCTATTTAATTTACACTTGTCAACCACTTGTTTCCGTTTTCACTTTTCAATTAAATACATTTTTTTTTTCCAAATTTTCTAGGAGACGATTTTTGTAAAACAAATAGTTGAAAAAGGTTGCAATAGCAGACATTGGGTGCACATGGAAAAGAAACTTGTAATTAGGGAGTACGAAATGGGGCTCGTAATTGAGACAAAACATGTAAAATTAACGTTAGTGACACTCCAAACCAAAGTATAAGAAAAATGGGACCATACAGAGTAGGTAAAAATCAGTCCTTGGTATGCTTCGTTCTGAAACATGCACACATTGATCAGATAAATCTATCCGACCAAACATTAATTTGTAGTTTGTATCTGTGTCTCTATCTATATATACGAGTAAGTTTAGCATGCAGTTCATTGTGACTGAAACACAATATTGGTGCAGAACAAAATGATCACAACTGTTCCTTCATCACCGGCACTTTTTGTGGCATTCCTTTTTGCCACTGGTTTCCTCTGCACCTTTCCCCAACATGTTCTCGCTACTTCAAAGCATGGAAGCGTTACAAGGCACTACAAGTTTGATGTAAGCATTATATACGTATATACCACGTACACGTATATGTATCTAGTCAGAGGTCACTGTGAAATGAGTTAACGACAATCGTATGTGTCTTAAAATTGTTGTCCTAAACTAATTTTTATCAATATATATTAGGTTTATTTTTTAATGTTTTTATTTGGTTATTGAACTCAGGACCAAATACACCAGTTGTTATAACGAGATTTGATGGTTAAAAAAATAAAATTCATCATCACAAAAAAAATTGTAATTTGAATAACTGACAATTAGTTTTAGTTTAAATCTTTCTAGTATCTGAAAACAAAAACACACTTAAATAGACTTGTCATTTGGAACTAGAACATAACATTCTTTTAAATACAATTTTCATTGTAGATTAAAATTTATTAAAAATTATAAAAGATTGGTCTTATTTTTTATTTAAAAATCAGGCTCATAATTTTGTAATTTATAATAAAATTTAACTAATATAAAAAGTGTTATTAAGGCTGAGGAGGTTAATAGCATTTCTTTGGATCTAAAAGTGAAATGAGTTAGCCTAAATGGCTACCAAATTGTAGCCTTTGTCTTTGTGCAGAAAAAGTGTTATGAATCAATTTTTTATTATGATGCAGATAAGACTGAGAAACGTTACGAGGCTGTGCCACACAAAGAGCATGGTTACCGTGAACGGAAAGTTCCCTGGGCCTCGAGTAGTTGCAAGAGAAGGTGACAGAATAGTGGTTAAGGTGGTTAATCATGTTCCGAACAATGTCAGCATACACTGGTATATATATATGATCTTAACTAGATGATTGTGCATTAGTAATTCTTTGACCCTAAGACAAGCCTAGCAACATAACAAAATAATGATGTTATATATTGTAGCATTTGTATGGTATATATATGTTGTGGATGTTGTAGCTAGGATATGTCCAATGTCCATGCATGTGTGCGGCTAGTAAGTAACGTGAATATCCTCTTGACAATAATGGTTTGGATGACAACAAAAACAGGCATGGAGTGAGACAGGTTAGAAGTGGATGGTCAGATGGTCCATCTTACATAACCCAATGCCCCATTCAAACTGGGCAGAGTTTTGTGTACAACTTCACCACTGTTGGGCAAAGAGGAACCCTCTTCTGGCATGCTCACTTTTCATGGTTAAGAGCCACTCTCTATGGACCTCTAATCCTCCTCCCTAGGCGCAACGAATCTTACCCCTTTCAGAAACCCTACAAGGAAGTTCCCATCCTCTTTGGTACCCCCCTCAAACCATCAACATACAACACAATATTTTCTAAAAAATAATATAAAGAAAAATGCTTTCTGATCTTTATTGCTTTAATCATTGAAACATAGGTGAGTGGTGGAACGCAGATCCGGAGGCTGTTATTGCACAAGCCCTTCAGACAGGGGCTGGCCCAAATGTCTCTGATGCCTACACTATTAACGGACTTCCTGGACCCTTCTACAATTGCTCTAATAACCGTAACACTATTTTCAGCCTACTTTATTGCTCTGTCTAGTCACCACTTTCACACACACATAACTCTAGTTATATAACTTTTTAAGTATTTATCTACATGTTAGTAAACTTCTGTTTTCCACTATAAATATATAATCTATTTTTCCTCTTTATTAAACATTACATGTGAGGTTAACGAATAAACCAAAACTATGCAGTGATACGAAAGAAACTAAACAGCTAAAGTGTTATTTATTTAATTGGTTATTACTTAGTGAGTATTAATAATTGGTTTTGACTTGTATAGAGAGAGAGACGTTCAGGCTAAAGGTGAAAGCGGGGAAGACATATCTTCTTCGAATGATCAATGCTGCACTGAATGACGAGCTGTTTTTCAGCATTGCAAACCACAGCCTTGTCATTGTTGAAGCAGATGCTACTTACGTAAAGCCTTTCGAGTCCGAGATCATAGTGATAGGGCCAGGACAAACCTCAAACGTTCTGTTAAAGACAAAACCCGAGTACCCAAACGCCACTTTCTTCATGATGGCAAGGCCATATTTCACTGGCATGGGCACTTTCGACAATTCCACACTTGCTGGCATTCTAGAGTACAAGAAGAAACCACAAAACACTCCCCCTTTGAAACCCTTCCTTCCAGCCATCAACGACACTTCCTACGTTGCCAACTTCACTAGCAAGTTTCGAAGTTTGAACACTGGCAAGGTGCCTCAAACAGTTGACAAGAGCTTTTTCTTCACGGTGGGACTTGGCACGAGTCCTTGCCCCCAAAACCAAACATGCCAAGGACCAAACAACAGTTCAAAGTTTGCAGCCTCAATGAACAACATATCCTTCGCTCTGCCTTCTGTGGCACTTCTTCAACAACATTTCTTTGAGCAGTCACAGGCTAATAGTGCCATTTACACTTACACCACTGACTTCCCTGCTGTGCCACTCGTGCCATTCAACTACACGGGGACCCCACCAAACAACACCATGGTCTCTAATGGAACCAAGACTGTGGTTATACCCTTCAACACTAGCGTGCAAGTGGTGCTTCAGGACACTAGCATTTTGGGGGCTGAGAACCATCCTCTGCACCTTCATGGCTTTAATTTCTATGTAGTTGGTCAAGGCTTTGGGAACTTCAATCCTAACGCTGACCCTCCCAAATTCAATCTGGTTGACCCCGTTGAAAGGAACACTGTTGGTGTGCCCTCTGCTGGTTGGGTTGCAATCCGATTCCTTGCTGACAACCCAGGTGACACTCAATTATGATATATCATTCCACATTCCTAGCTACCCCACTAAACTCCTCTCCTTTATTTATTTCCATCATTTCATAGACCATAACATAAATTAGCTTCTTAGATTCTTTCTTTCACTTTTAACACTCTTAACTTTATATTTAAGCATGCACCATTCACAAAACTTTACTTTCTTATTTTTTAATCAAACTTAAAATTTTATCTCCTTGAATAGTGTGCATATCATTAAAAAAATGCACAAAACTTAAAAATGAAATTTCTTGCCTGTTTTTAGTATTATTTTTTCGAGTTTTAACTGAGTAATTCATATAACAAAAAATGACATAATGAACCTAAATTAGTGTATGACTGAAACAGGTGTTTGGTTGATGCATTGCCACTTTGATGTCCACCTTAGTTGGGGGTTGAGGATGGCTTGGATCGTTGAAGATGGGAAGCTTCCTAATCAGAAGTTGCCTCCTCCGCCAGCTGATCTCCCTAAGTGTTGATCATTTTCTGCCTTCTTGGTCTTCTGCACCTTTTGATTTTCCAATTCTATGTTAATTTCCGGATTTTTTTTATTTGCGTACTATGAAAGAGTGAAGAGTCACCGGCATTGGCATTTTGGTTTTTCTTTGGTTGTATCAATCTGACACGTTTTGGATGACTTTTCTACACGTCCACCTAATTTTCTAGTGCCAATAAAATAGGGGTGGCTTGAGTTATACCATCCAGAGTATCAATGTGCTTCCTTTTAAAAATTTAATAAAATCTTACCTTGATTGAGATAATATATATTTCTCATTTCCTCTAATTTTCTAACATAGCAATTTTTCAGCTTTGTCATGTCTCTGCATATCCTAACGTATGTTGGTATCACACTATCATCCGATCCAGAAGAGCTAGGCAGCTAGCTAGCTCGCTCGTTGATGTTGACAATCATTCCTCATTTCTCTTCTCAGTCTCGCGCAACAGAACTGAGGATCAACCAAATTACTTACATAGCTAGCTAGCGCGTATGGTTCACGATTCTAAATAGTAAACATCCCCTTCATCATTCCCCAATGAAACTGAAAATGAAAAGGGGTTAGCTAAAATTCTTTTGTTATATTTTTCTAATGAAATCAAAATATGTATTATACTATTATTTTCATTGTTTTAACTGCTTCTTTTCTGCAATTGTTACATTTTAACCGTGAAAAGTTTGAAGAATTTAATTTTTATACACTCTAAATTTTACGCTTTCAATTAGTTAATAAAAAAGTATAGTTGAGATCACTATTTATGATTATATAACCGTGTAAAATTTCATTTTAAGATATACTAACATTTTCTTAAGTTCAAAATAAAAAATAAAAGATTAAAAATTGATAATACATGTGTTATATTTATTTAGAAAAATAACATCACAAAAACTAAAACAATTTATTTAAATTTTGTTCTAAAAAATTTATCTAAGCGAGGGAAATTAAGTGTTTGAAATATTCATTAAATATTTACGAGCTTTTTTATTGGCTAATTTTTTTATGGAAGTATTTAACTTGTTATTTTGCACAAAAGAAAGCATGTATAACTATTGTGTTAAGCTTAAAATTGATAGACTTAAATAGTTTTTCTTTTTTCTAAATCACGAGCTATTAAGTGCAAATAAAGTCGGCAAAATACCTAAAAATAACCAAAAGTTATCACCGAACATGCAAAAAAATTACTCAGACATCAAAATTAAATTCATTTCGAAATTGTCTTTCACTAAATTCTTTACAAATCTTTGAAATAAAATATTATTTTGTACTTATTTATAAAATTAAAAAAAAAAGGCTTCAAACCAGAAAGTCCATAAATTTGATGTTTAAATTCTACAAAAAATTAAAGTATAGAATTGAAATTGATAATCAATTTTAATTTCAAACTCCAATCCATGTTCAATTCCAACATTAACAGTTGATGATATCTGTTCTGTTGTTGATAAAGCTTTTTCACTTGCGATCGTTTCCATTGTTCTACAGTTTAGCCAATGATGACATCAGTTCACTGAGTGAGAAGAGTGTTAATAAGATATTATTTCACACAATCTTTTTAATCTTCCTTTTATTACTTAAAATTTATTTAAATTTATAAAAATATAAATAAAATTTATTAAATAAAAAGTTAGACTTATATTCAATTTATTTTTAATAAATTCCGATTAAAAATAATAAAAATAAAAAAATGTTACAAAGTATATTATTAGCCTTTCTCTGTACGTAAATTGATCAAACTCGTAATCATTGATCAATCTTATTAAAATTTTTACCAAACTCATTGTCATTGACTAATTTTACATTAACCCTGCAATTGTATTCACCTATGCAAGAACCACATTGACCATTGATCACTTATTAAAATCTTATGACCATTAAGAAAATTGAAAAAATAGTATCGAATAATATTTTTAATTATTATCGATGAAGATTTACGTGTACCATTAGATTATAAATGTGTAATTAGGATTTTGACTAACCAGAGGGTTGCTGGAGGGGATGCAATTTGTAGTTGTACCAAGTACCATTTACATTTGAAAAGTCTTCGGTGGCCTAAAGTTGGTTTACTATCTAAAGCATTAATGAAACTCAAATTTCATTTGAAGTCCTTTTGTGACAGGGAATTTTGGAAACTAACTTTATTTGGGGCATTTCTTTTGTGTTTAATCCTAAGTTAACACCGCATAAGAATGTTCGTTGATATTGATGGTCTTTCCTACATGGAGAACTCCAATAATGCTGGTCTCGTATTATATATTACCCAAAAAAGAAGTCTTATATTTATTTGAGATAGTGTTTGACTATGTATACAACTAAGAATCATTCTTGTCTAAGATCTAGATTTTGATATTGAATTAACTTTAAATTCACATCCTAATACACCATCTATTCTAAATTCATTATTGATTCATATATAATATTATCCATACACCTAATAATGTTAAACATAAATATATGTATTAAGAAAAACTCAAATTTTTTACATTGACTAAGAAAATTTTAAGTTTTACATTAACTAATAAAAATAATAAATGAGTAGTATATATAAATAGAATAACTCTCATTTTCTAACTTAAACTTTTGAAGTTTAGTTACATTGATGCACGAGATTTAAGATATATAATCACAAAATTGCTTGTATTTCTCCGAGGGTAATGGCCTCCAGCTAATTCAGGATGCAGTGTTCATGCTTGATGACAAATGATTACGTCTCACTAAGTTTTGTCTTCGTATAAATATAGAGTAATAAATATTTGTTAAGATTTGATGTAAATACAATTACGTCTCACTAAGTTTTGTCTTCGTTTAAATATAGAGTAATAAATATTTGTTAAGATTTGATGTAAATACAAGAGTAGTGGACACCAAAGTTTAAAACTTTACATTGATACTTAATATGTAAATGCATTACACATCACATTTAAAGTGATTAGTTGATTTCCCCTTATACTAACTACATGTTGGTGAAATCTTACAAAGTAAAGCCTAAGTAATGGTTGATGTACTAATTACGATTAGGGGAATAGGTTGAAGAAAAGGAAAGATTCCAACTCTACAATCATACTATCGTCAATTTATGAATTGCACCTAAGCTCCTCACGATATCTAACTTTGGATTGCAAATTTCCCCTTTCGGAAGTGTCCAAAAGGAAAAAAAGAAGATACTTCAAAATTTAGGCCTGGTAAGTTTTTAACATTTTGAACTATAGAGTCAGCAGTTACTTTTGTTTTTTTTATGGGAAAAACGAAGAAGGAATGTGGCTTGCATTTTCAATGCAGATCCAAATACTATTATACAATGATAAGTTGAATTAAATATCCCTATGCTTTACCATAAAGTAAACAAACCGTTCCTTCTAAACGCACACATATAGTGAAAGAGAAAATAGAGAGAGATGACAGAATCATAGAGTCAGAGATGAGATTTAGCACATGAAAGCTTTTTGAGCATCCTGAACAAAAAGGGAAGCATGGTTTTAGTTTAGCAGTCATTGTTTAACAATAATCTAAACAAACAAAAAAAGATAATCAAGATTAGAAGTGCTTTGCCCGGAGGGTGAAGATTGAGTAAGAGTGGAGTGTGTGTGTGTTTGTGTATATATAATATATATATAGACAACACATTTTAAGCAATGAGTAAATCAATCTTATAACTCACCTTATGTAAATTGGTAATTACAAAAGTAATATATTTCAAAAAGAAAAAACCAGATCCCTTCACCATTTTGCTACTATACTCATGAGAATCTGAACAGGGGATCTGAGGTTCCTTCATGAATCCCCATGCTTGTGCCAGCAAACTAACATGGCTACACACCTCCTCATGATGTAAAATCTGGCTTTGTGTTCCTTAGCTATGCTGGTGCATTTCTGACCGATGGAGGGGTTCTTCTGTGAGAAGCTCCTAGGAATATTGGTTTTGGAAGTGGAGGAACTCTTTTGAGATAAGCTCCTCAAGAGAGGGGATTTTGAAGAAGAGCCTCTTGTTGAGCAACTTCTTGAGAACAATGACTTTGTGGATGTGCTTGAACCTGATTCCTTCTTTGACACCTTCCACTTTTCATCCATGAAAAACAAAGGAACAGTAATATCTAGAACTAGCTATGGGACAGTGTGTTTGTGTGAAGGGGGAGGGTGAATATTGATAGGAGAGCAGAAAGGTGGTTGCAGTGGAACTGTGTAGTGTATAAAAAAGGTTCATAGAGAGATCATAAAAAATTCTTGATGAGATTCGATGTTATAATAAGCTAATTAAATATACATATTATAGATACCTATTCTTACTCATCATATTATAAACATTAGCTTTATTTGTCACTTAAACAAAGATATGTTGAATGATAAACATACACCACCGAGTACCAACATTTTAAGCATTTCCTTTCTTTCTGTCTTGTGTTTTTTCTTCACTTTCTTCATTCCTACTTTTCACTGTGGTGTTAGACTGTGTTAGCCGGGCTGGAATTTGGAAATGGAAAATTTGTGCTTTTTGGTTTATGCAGTAGCTTTGGAACTGATACAGGAAACCCTGTCCCTTGAATCTCCTAGAATAAGCTCTTATTTCATTTTATTTTTTTGAGATATTATTTCCACAATAATCCGTGCAATTAAGAAGAAAAAAAAAAGAAGCGTCAGATATAATAAATAAAAAAATGTTATTTGTAAACAGAGAAAAAAAAAAGATGTAATTAGTTATGTGATAGAAAAAGATGAAGAGAAAAAAATAATATTTTATAAATATTGTACAACTCAATAAATAATGTTACTAAAAGAAATAGATAAAAATATTATTGTATTTAACACAATTTTTTTCTTTTTTTCTTGGAGACACACCTCTGTACGGTTCTAAAATGGGAAATCATTTTTATAATTGTCCACTGTAGCCTGTACACAAAATTGGCTGGTTCTCATGTGGAGGGTTATGCACCTTGTGCCCTTTACAAGCATCTTACCAATACTGGACCTTCCAAATCTGTATCACTTCACAAACTTAGTGCCCAATTTGCTTAACATGTTCTTCCTTCAGCAGAAAATGTGCACATGGAAGGATGCATCAACCTTGACGCTGATGAGCAATATCTATCCATTATGGTCAAAAAGTGTGTTTGAATTAGAAGTCATAATAGTATCTTAAGAGCAATGTTCATGATCCATGTCTTACTGGTCTGAACGTGACTGTTGTTTGTCAATTATTGTCATTCATGAAAATGGTTTTGAAATTCGCTAAATATATGATACTATGCAAGCAAAAGAAGACAATATCCTCCTTAAACAATATTTTCACTCTCACCGTTTTCTTTAATTTGTAACATTATTCTGGAAAGGGTGAGAGATAATTTATTGGCAAGTGGCTGATATGGTCAATCAATTTATGATCACGGCAATAACTTAGAACTTTAATCTGCTTCCTGACTATGGATTCGGTGCTAAAAGCATCTTTTTCTCCTTTTTACCTTTGATATAGATATAGGTTTCAAAATTTTCCACTCTAAAGGGGAAATGCATCAGTTGCAGAACCTACAATTCGATCATGCCAATAATTTCGTGACAATCACAAGCACTGCAAAGTATATATTCTAGGATTTAATAACACCCTTATTATTGTATTTGTTAATTTATTTATTGTAGGTATCAGGTATGGATTCACAGGCACATGACAACTACGTAGCAAGAATAGTAGTTATCAGATTTCAAAATTTTCAATCTGAAAATATTGACTGAATTTAATATTTTCAACCAGAGTCCTGCTGAACTTAACACGTGAAGGAATTGATTTGTGTGTTTTTTCTTTGTACTAATATCGTAGTAGAATTTACCGCGCTCGGTTCTGAGGTAACAGAATGCAGCTATAAATATGTCACAATTGTTAAATTGACAAGAAAAAAATTGAAGGAAAAATGAAAAACAAGGGACAAGAAATGCAGCTAGCAATTTATTTGATTGACACATCTACTTTAAAAAAAAATTAGACTAAAATATATTTTTACCTCTGGTCTCAATTAATAGTGTTAATGTAAAAAAATAAAAAAGAATCATTTTAGTCTAATATAAATTCTTTAAGGAATGTAAGTAAGTTTTTTAAATCTTGAAAGACCATACTAAAACTAAAAATTTAGATGAATGAGCAAAATTATATTTTAGTCAAAAAATTATAACGAATTTAGATGAAAGAACATACTAATGAAGATTTTTTTAAACACAACTCTGTGGTCCGACATCTCTTAAATCTTGTCAAAGTTTGTTGTCTCTAAAAGTTCACCTTAGAGGTGATTTTTCCATTGCAAAACAAACACAAAAGGTACTTTCCCTCTTTGGTTGGGCATATATATATATAGGAATTTATTTTGGGGGGTTGTTTTGAGCCCATGAGGATCTGTTCCTTTTGGAGTCTTGGTATAGCGCATACTCAGCATAATAAGTTTGAGGTACCGAAAAATGCAGCCAAGTTAATAAAAAAGGTCAAGAGGTAATTAATTCGATAATTCTTAAAATTGATTTGTAAAGTCATATACATTTAAACTATTTTATTATTAAACTTTATTTAAGTGAATTTTAATTTATATATGTTTTATTGTAAATAATTTTAAAATTAAAAGTCAAAATATTTTATTTTATTAACTAGTTTTTAAATAAGTGAGAAGTCTCTACTATTTATTCTAAAATATATGTATCTAACTTTTAGAAGTTACCGAGCTCTTCCCAAAGTATGCAATCAAGTTAAAAAATGGGTAAAAGATATATTGGCGAAAAGAGAACGTGGATGGTCAACATCATGCCATTTCACATGGTGTTTTTGGCTCAACTTTACGATGAAGTATATTAAATATATACCTATCTTTTCTACTTTTTATTTTATTTTATCATATTATCTATTATATTTTTTTTTCCTTCTATTTCTCTTGTTTTCGACCTAATGTACTCAAAATGAGGTAAATATTTATCATTACTCCTTTATGAATTATTTTTCTTCTCGTTTATTTTATGATTCCTAAACGGAATTTTTTCCCATCTGCTGATTGGGGGGGTGTTTTGGAACCCTTCTTTCCTATTTCTCAATTAAAAAATAATATCTAAATTAAGAAATTAATAACAAAGAAAGAAAAAAAAAGAGGGTTTTACCTTTTCCATATTTTTTAATTAAAAAGAGAAAAGGAAATAAAAACTATATTCATGTCTCATGAGCATGGTTTTATGTTTCAGCCTTATAAAAAAAATTAAAAACAAGAATCTAGTATAAAAAATTTTAACAAAAATGAATCATTAACAAAATAATAAAT
Organism: Mucuna pruriens; assembly: GCA_025330945.1. Classification (NCBI taxonomy): domain Eukaryota; kingdom Viridiplantae; phylum Streptophyta; class Magnoliopsida; order Fabales; family Fabaceae; genus Mucuna; species Mucuna pruriens. The sequence continues at coordinate 6,384,036 of JAENHJ010000016.1, read as the reverse complement.
ACTTCACATATATAATATAATTAAAAAAATATATATAACAAGAGAGAAATAAGAGTCCCAAGATTGACGTGTCTCTGTCTTGGTGTGAGGAGAGGTAGGGATGGATATTTTGATAAGTGATTTTAGGTTTTGCTGGCCATGTCGGGTTGGGAGAAATATAAATATGAGCAATGAGTAGTCCCACATGAAGACATGTGAGTTGCACAATGAATGGTCACTTGATCAGGTGAGGGAATGGGTTGTAAAAATATAAATACGCCCTTTATTCAGTATACAACAACACTCCATTGCGTACGTACCCAACTGGTGCACCTCAAAACAGGACTTTGCCACCACATTCATCAGAGGGTGTCATTCAGAAAAACAAAAACAAAAAAAAAAACTGAAACAATACTACATTAGCCAGGTGTGTCCTGTTTTTTCTTCCTTCGTCTTAACCTTTCTTTCTCAATTTCTTCGTTTTTCTTTTAATTTTGTGCCTATTATGCACTGAGATATGGTGGAGTGTTTCATGGTTCGTCACGTAACTTGCCAATATTTTATATGGGAGAGACAGATTCTGTAGGAACAGTTTAAATTTGGGAGATGTGTTCTTTGACCAGTGACCAGGCACTATATAAAGCAAAGATCACCACCCCAACCTTACAACTTGCTAAACTTATAAATTTTTTATAAACCAAAAAAACTTATCAAATTTATGTTAAATTATTTATTTATTTATTTATTTATTTAATTTCATCTCTCTAATGTTCAATATTATAATTTAATTGTTAAAATATATACGATATAACTTTTTTTGTTTATTTTTTCACTAACCATGTTAACCTAATCCAATCCAATAAAAAAATAAACAAGTCAAATTTAATGGAAAATAATCCTAGACAACAAACATTGTGCATATATTTTGATAATTAAAAGAGCGTGTTAAATATTTTAACAATAGATAATTAAGTTGAAAATATTTAAAAAAACAAATAAAAAAGTAATTTAGCATAATATTTATTATTATAACATGTGAAAAAATTATTCAGCGACTTATATTAATCCTCCATCCTTAGGTGGTCTATTAATTTCCTCTCATAAATTAGAAAACTTAAATACATATGTCATGTAAAGATTAATTACAATCATGTTCCCAACTGACGTAATAATTTCTCATAAGTGAATCTATAATAAGTATTTTTTATTCTCTAAGTTTTTCCTCCATTTTATATTTCTATCTATATTTATTTCTTCTTCTTTCTTTAACACATAGCATATTATATCTATTATTTTTTTTATTTTTCCTTCTTACCTCCATTTTCTTCGACCTCCTCAAGGTTTTATATACAATGTGAAAGAAAAAAAACATTTTTATATCACAAATATGCGATATCTATGTAAGTATATGTGTAGGATCCATGTTTCCTTTTGGTAGTTTACCTGCATTTTAGGGAACATCAGTCAACATGTTGAATAAGCATCTTCAAAAAAAAAAAAAAAAAAAAGATTATAGTGTTGAATAAGCAGCCACTTGCAATACAACTAATTGAGAGTCAAACAGGTTTGTTTGAGTTCCTTTCAACACCACCACCTCTGGTCCACAGCCATCTTCTTCCCATATTATCTTCTCTGCCACCAAAATGTGTTGCATGCTTCGATCCTTCAATTAGTTATTTAGATTACAAGAAAAATTATTACACAATTTACTATTATTAGAAGATTACAGGGTCTATAAACTTTTCACTATATTGAGAACAATTCACGCCGAGAAAAGAATATTGGGAAAACGAAAATCAATAGAAATTAACTTTCATAATAAATATATATATAATTATCTTATTATTATAAAATTATAAAATTAAATTATTATTAATAAATATATTATTAAATTTTATAAAATCAAACATAACTTTCATAATGTTTGATTTATAAAATCTCATAAAACAATTTACTATTATTAAATTATAAAATTAAATTATATATAATTATCTTATTTATATAAATAATAAATATATTATTTAATTGAATTATACATCTAAAATAATATAATTATTTTAATTTAAAATATTTTATAATATTATTTTAATAAATATTTTTTATTTTATTAATTATGTTAGTACTAATTTAATTACAATTATAAAAAAAACTAAAACAACACAAAAATATTAAAAATGTCGTATTTAAAAGTAATTCTGTTCACCTATATTTAGAAAAACTCATCATAATATAAAATTTTAAATGGATTTTTAGATAAAAAAAAAACTTTGAATCATTAAGCATGTGTTTGGAAACGTGTTGGGATATGTATATATGCAAAACTACATCAATTTAAGAGAAAAATGCAAAAACTACTCATAAATAACTTCTGCTTAGACCCGAACAAATCTCACAAATATGCAAACATGCTGGGAATGTATCCATCATCTAACATTAGACTAAATGTGACTTTATTATTATTTTTTGAAAATTGAATTTAATCGGTTTCACTAAAAATTGGTCTAGTGACCAATTTGTTTACTTTAAAAAATTGGATTTTTAAAATTAGTTAAACTGGTATAAATAATATGTTTGAATGAATAATTTTAAAAAAGTATATTATTTATTTAAAAATTTTAAATTATGATATTTTAAAATATTATTTATTTAAAAATTTAAAATCATAATATTATATTTATTTTATAAATTATTTAATTTTTAATACTAACTTAACAATACTTCAATCTTATTTAAATCATTAAATCTTGAACCATTAATCATTAATCATTACATATACCTTTCATCCGGTTTTAAAAACAATGTTTATTTCAAATTGCACAGTTTCACCGAATGAGAATTAGCCTCGAACTCAACCCCAATTCAACCACATACTGTCTAAAATTTAATAATAAGCCGGCAAGACAGTGTATATCTTCTCAAATGGGATCAGATAATTATATTTTTTTTAACAATTAATTTTTATGTGAATTAATTTTCGTGTGCATGTATATCCACAATATTTGGCACGACAAAAATTAAATTTTTTTATAGTGAAAAGATCGTAATTATTTATGGAAATAATTTAGAGAGAGAGGGAAAGGACTGTCCCGTGCCCCCCACATATAAAGCTTCACAACCTACTCTAATCTGAAGTAGGTGTTAAACTAAAAAATTAATACAATAACAAATTGGAAATAAAAAATAAAATATTAATCTTTTTCATTGAATTGGATTGTTTTATGTTAAAAAAAAATCAATCTAATAAACCAAACAGAATTATGTTATACATTCAAAATTATTTAATAGTAGTAATTACTTAAATAATTATGTATATAAGAATTTATAAAAATTAAAAAAATTATCTATTATATATTTATTTTGTGACCAATTTTAAGATTATTTTTTAACTTGTTTAAATTACAAATATAAAATGGTTTGATATTTAATTTTGGATTAATTTAAATATTTTATAATTTGTTGTAATATTTATAAACTCCTTTAAAGATAAAAAAATCCAAAACGAAACAAATTTAGTTAAAATTTAAAACTAAACTGACTTGACGGTCAAAAAATAAAATTAAAATAATTAAATCAAATGTTTATTTCCTTCAAAACCAATGGAATCCAAATTCCAAACCGTGAACACCAAAACGAAATGGAATTACAGCACAAGCAAGAAAAACGGAAACCGATAAAATAATAACATCAAATGTTATTTGAGTAACAAAAACTAATCAGAAACAAAAGGTAGAAGTTGTAACCTTGTTAGTAATAACTACCCATTCTTGGGTGGACCTTGTTTCTTTTTATCCCAAATGAAAACGGTTTTTTCTTCGGTGGCGGCGGTGAACCGCCGCTATGCCACACTCTCCCCCGCCGTCCAACAACTGCCTTTGATTTCTTCCATGCCAATACAATTATAATTACTAGACATCTAGCTAGCTACTTAACTATAGTTAATTATTTCTATTATTCTTTTAAATTATTTTACAAAACAACAATCTGATAACTAATATGGTTTCTTATGGTTGAAAGTGTGTTTGGATTAAATTTAGAAAATATTTTTAAATAAAATATTTTTTAAAATACACTCAAATCAAAAATATTTTTTTGTTTTTTTTATAAACATAGGGTGTGGCATGAGAACTTTAGAGTGGTTAAAAAAATCTTTTACTATTTTTTTAATTTTAAAAAAATATAATTTTATAATAAACATATTTTTAAATCTTAAAAACTAGAAAAAAATTATTGTTAAAAAATAAAAATTAAAAAAATTTCTAAAATCAAACTACCTGTCCCTTTACTTTTAAACAAGAAGCACAGATTAAGTGGAAGGATTTTGATCATTAAAAACTAGGGAGGAGGTAGCAGGGTGGAAGATGGCTGGCTATAGTGAGTAACAGAACGTGCATGCATATATAGCTAAGCCATGCATGTGGCTTCTGCATAAAATTTTTTGTGTGTGTGTTTTTTTTTAAGAAAACACGTATTCTTTATTTCATGCAATTTCGTTGTAATTAGATAAGATTATTCATCATTTTGGATAGTGTTTTTTTTAATAAAATTATATATTTAGAATTCAAATTCAATATTATTAATTAAATTAAATAAATTTATATTAATTGATAAATACGGATGACAAATTAAATTAAATAATTTTGTATTAATTGATGGATGAGGATGATAAATTTTGTAGTCATAACACTAATAATTACAGGTGGAGACGGTAATCTTTCTTCACTGTTTACTTTAATTTCCCTTTTTTCCAAATTACTTCCTCATTCGTTCTTTCTTCAATTCTCATATTAAAAATCACATTAAATTCATGATTTTAACTTAATGAATTGATATACACACAATTATATTCGCATGATTGAGGACGATATATTTAATGGGGAGTACTGCATTTGATTTTGAGACGTGCATAAAAAATTTTGGGCCAACAATTATTATACAACCAAAAGTGAGTACTTATTTTTTATTCAGAAGATGAATTTTCATCGTAATCATGTTTAATTTTAGGAATCTTGATAAATTTTACTTTTAAAAACAGTAATTGAAATATTTTAATATGTGTTATTACATTAATTATTTCTCTAGGTAATTTTATTATTTTAATAATATTTTGAATGACAAGAAGAAAAGTTGGGACACGTAAAAATCAAAAGATACAAATATCACAAGTAGAGCTATTTTTGTTATTATGCAAACTCATTGGGCCTTTGCAATTGGCCGAGCGTTAGAAAGTTGAAACATTGGGCCTTTCAATTTATTGGTTTGCACAGCTCATTATTAACTTTTAGACCGAAACCAAAAAGTTAAAAGATATCAACCCATTAAGCCTAACCAGAGAATTAAAAGAAAAATGGATAGCAGTAATGGGCCATTTGCATGCCCAGATCAGGATTGTAATGCGTGGGATTTAGGTTGAATATTTGAATATTTAATCATCGTGTCCACATTTAAAAATAATATATTTCTTTTCTATTTTATAACTGCAGGAATAACATATCTAGTACATGTTCCTTTTATCTTTTGCTGGTAAAAACAATACCTTTTTATCTTTTTAGGTATTTATATACAATTTCTTTTATCAATAATTGTTAATAAAAAAGTTTGACGTTATTATTTCTTAAATAAGATATGAGTTCCAATAATTGATTTTAAGATGAATTTATAATTAAAAATATTACTTTATTTCCTAATAAGCTCGTCAAGCTAAGAGAAAGACTACCTCCCAACTTATAATTTTTTTAATTACTTTAATAAAAAATAACTAGAAAATTAAATAATATTAAAATAATACTTTAATTATAATATACTTTAAAAGTTTGATATAATTAGTAGTTTAATAATACGAAAAAATACATTATATATTGACAATATAATATAAATTACACAACAACAAATCTATTTTACATTATACATTACAATTAAATTCTAATAATATATAAAATTGTGCCAAAAGCCGATCTAAACTGCAATGGAACATTGCAAAATAATGTGATTGCATGTTTAACAAGAAAAGGATCACAACTGTAAGGTAACTATCTAAATAATGGCTATGAAATTAAGTAATAAGACACAAGAGTGACTTCAATATCCCTCCCCTTTAATAACCAAGTATCTATAAGGGTGATTAGCCCCCTACACATGTAATAAAATGCACCACAATTTTAGAATCACACTCCAAACAAATATTTCTTATACCATCATGCCATCTCAATAGCTCACACCAACCGCCGAAGTTTAAACATAATAACGAAATTGATATGTCCCCAGCTTACGTATAACCTATTTAATAGAAATATTTTCTACATAGCTTTTACAAATACATACAAAGAGAAGGATAATTCATTTTCTCACGGGTTCTATTATTATTTTCAAGTGATACAAATATATACAAAAAGACATGAATAATTAGTTTTTCATGGGCAGTGTAATTATAAAATATAATAATTAATTAAATTAATATAAAAATTAAAATTAATAAAATTATTTTTAAAATTATAAAATATCAATCAATTTATTTTATATCTTATTTACCGATTCTATCTAAAATTATTAAAAATTATTAAAAAGATTAAATTAATATGTTGAGTATCTGAATGACAATTAATCACAATCAAATTAGAACGAGATGACGAAAAGAATTAAAAAAAAAAGATATCATCCGTCACAACCTACAAGATAAACGTGATAAGGACAGAGATGAAAATTACTGAAACAATAATGAAATAATATTTTATTATTGTTTTAAAAGTGATATAATATTAATTTTTAATTGGTTGATAATATAAATTTTATATTGATAATGTATGTCTATTATACTTTATTAAAAATATAAGTCGAAAGAGATAAAATATTAAAAAAAACTTAAAAATATTGTAATATAAGAAAAATAATTAAAAATATTTTTCTTAAAAAATAGATAAAAGTATTTTCACTTAAAATAATTATTCTAATTTATTTATAAAAAAATATAAATTATAATTATATAAAATAAAAATTTATTGTGGACAATATACATCATAAATACTAGTTAATATAATAAATTAAGATTTAAAATCAAAAATTTAAATTTTAAAATTATATTTAATAGTGTTTAGAAGAAATAAAAATATAAAAAAATAAATACTCAAGAGAGATTATGTGATTTATTAAAATAAAATAGCTCTTAAAAATTTGATTTATAACATCATTATCACAATGTAAAGAGGGGAGGTAATAAGCGTTTATATATTTTTGTGGGAAAGAAAAATAAAACTATACAGTAGAATCGGAACCACCTTTTTAAAAAAATAAAACTAAAAAGTTTAAAATATAAAAGTTATTATCATCGCAAAATGCACAAAAGGACACCAACTGCGATCATTTTTAGAGTAGATAATATTACTCTATAAAAATATATAATTTAAAAAGTTTAATTTATCAATTAAATTAGTTTAAAAATAAAAAAATACAACTTGAGTAATAATATTAACGTATATTTAAAAATAAACATAACAATAAATAACTAAAATTACATAAAAATTAAAAAAAATATTTAAATTTTCCTCAATTTTTGGAACTAATATAATAATGTGCCGAAATTTCATCAATTAAAATGATATTTAATTTTTATTTTATTATAAAATATATATTATATAGATTAAGATTTTATTTAAAATAGTTATACACAACTTATCTGAATTTATCTTATATTATAAATATTTGTATAAATATTTGAAATAATTTATAAAAATATCTGGTTTAAAAGATATTTTTAGTTTATTTTTATAAATTTTATCGGATAACTTATAAAAATAATTTTATATGAAATTTATAAAAAAATTCACATTTAAATATTAAAAAGACTAAATATATATAATATGTATTTTTTTATTTATTTTTTCTAAATTAAATATTTTATTTTTTATTTATTCGTTCAAATTAATATAAATATGAGCTTTTACATAAAACATATTTATAATTATTCTTTGTTAGTAAATTTTTTATTTTGTATATATTATTATTATTTTATTATAAAATACAATTTAATTAAATACATTTATATTTCTATATGTTATTAATAACTTTTTGTATATATATATTTTATAATAATTTATTATTTATATATATTTATATTTATTTATTAATGTAGATGATGATTTTTTTAAATTTATATTATTATTTTAAGATATATATTATTTTAATTTTAATATTTTAATTTATATTTTAATCATATTTCGATTATTAAATATTCAAAATTTTAAAATTATTGACTAGTGTATGATGAAAATATTTTGTGTCACAATTTAAAAAAAAAATAATACATAATTTTTCGTTTTCAAAAATGAAAAGTAGGTAAATCGTGAGTACTTGTTTTTATTTTAATATTTATGTGATATATATTACTATAATAATAATTTAGTTAATTTTAAAATCCTTGTTTTTTTTTTTTTTACGTGGATAATTTTTTTGGAGGAAAAATCTGTGTGCTCGTGCCGTGTTTGCCAAGAAAAAATTGAGAAAACAAAAGCCAAGCGAACGTGCGCTTTTGTTGACCTCAATCTCTTAAGTATTGGTGTATAAAGATGAGGGCGACATCACATGTTTCAGCCAAACAAAGCTTTAAACAACCCAGTTCCAAGTATTGGTTTCTCCTTTTGTTCTCTCCGACCACAACAACAACAACAGTTACCTTTCTACCCTTTCACTTGCGACCTAGATTACGCTCTTTCTCATATTTCTAGCTTCAGATCTATCCGATTCACACTTCTCTTTCTCAAAACGTTTTTAGTTTGGCGTAGATATCATTGTTTCGCACATCCTTTGTTTCCTCGAAGCATGGTTTTTTCAAGAATTGCGCACTCCTTGTCGCGCTCGTCTCGTGCCAGAGTATGCTTTCGTTTTCTATTCAATTCAATTCATTCTTTTGCATAACAGACCCCAAAGGGGCTAACTTTGGTGATGCTTTTATTTGGGTGATAGAATTTGTTGCATGGTGATGGGAGATTGCGCTCCCATATCGGAACGTCACGGACGAATGCGAATTCCGACGGAGCGGAAGGGTTATTAGGGTTTGTTAGGGGCTACGTGTCTTCTTCCAGAGCTCGTGCCAATGCCATAATTTCCAATTTGCCTGATTTTAAATCTGTTGGCGCAAACCCTAGGATTCGCCGATTATTTTCCAGCGAAGCCCCAAAGAAGAAGAGTGAGTTTTATTGTTTGATGTTGTGTGTTTAGCGTAGGATTGAAGCTGCTTCGATTGCTTTTAGCAACTGAACTCGTTTGCTTCTGGCTTACTGTGATGGTCTTCGGTTAGCGTTCTGATTAGCGTTTCTCGTTTTTGGCAGATTATGAGAACTTTTATCCCAAGGAAAAGAAGGAAGTTCCCAAGGGAAACGACAAAAAATATGAGTCCAAAGGTAAAAGAAGAATCTTTTGTGTACCCTATTATCTTCTGAATTAGGAAGCTCTGTTTGAATATGGTGGTCATAACTGATGTGATGATTGAACGGAGGGATGACTGTCTTTCTTGTAATTTATGTTATACAGGTGTTGTGCACGATAGTTGATTATCTAGTTTTATGTGTTTTCGATTATGTATACACGAGGAAGGTTTTTGTTAGCCTTTACTTGCTATAATTTTATATGTGATTTTCTGTCATTTTGGAACTTGACGAGTTGGTTTGATTGTCTTCTGTTAGTCTGGACTTTTTATTGTTGAGCTTTTCTTTTTGCATTTAATGCATGGACTTCCTTTATGATGGGAATATGGAGAATCCGGTAGGATTCAATTCTTCATGCCCGTGGCCAGGGTTGTATTTGATGTTGAGTTCAAACTTTAATTACAACTTTACTGTGGATGGGGCATTTTGGGTTTTGAAACTCAAGTTCCAACCCCAAAATATTCTCAATCTCTCTCAGTGGGCTGCAATGATTTACTGGGGATCTGTATGTTTTTGTCAAGGAATTAATCATATATCTGCATTCCACTTTATCAAAAGAGGTACCACTATCAACTTTTAATGCCTGGATTCTCCTTTTAACTTCAGATAACTCGAACTCAAACACAGATGATCATGGAAATTTTCAGGAAGCTTTCATGAAGCAAGTTCAAAATCTAATCACCCCATTATTGGTGATGGGGCTATTTCTTACATCCTTCTCTTTTGGCCCTCGTGAACAGCAGCAGGTAACCATGACTTCTCCGTATTACCAGGGCTAGTCCTTGTTTTAATTTGCTTATGTGGGCAAAGTTGGGTCAAGAACTCCATACATGCATTCTATATGATGAAGATGAGTGCAATGGTTTCAAATGCTTGAGAAATGAACTTTGTACTGTTTGACACGTTATACCACACTTATCTTGGTTCTCTCTCGATGAAGGGGAAAAATGGAAATATAAGAGAGAGATGATGAGAAATAAGATTTGAGTTCTGTATTGTGTATTGTACTACTATATTTGCTGAGACCTTCCTCTAGTATTTCCTTAGGTATTGCTCTATGATTTCTTTTCTTCTTGCTTGCCCTGTGTGTGTGCTTGTGTGTCTGTGTGATTTACATCCCCCCTTTCAAGTTCTCATATGTTAATTGATAAAATTTAGTTCATGTTAGTTAGTAAATCTTTCTTTGGCTAAAGTTACTGCCTGACTCTGATTTTATGACTGAAAATGTGTGCATATATGCGAGATGAGCTTTATGCCGCTGCAATTGACTTCTTAGATTGTAGCTCCATTAAACAAGAGTTCTATTAGAATAGACTTTTATACTTATACCCCATTTCTTTGTAGCATCTGGTTGCAAGTCTTAAACTAGATTGGTTTTTTAAATATGGTTGATATTTTCCTAGATCTTATTTGTTTAGAAGAGGGTGTCTTTGAATTATAATTAGAATGTGAATCCAACCATGTGCCTTTTGGCAATGAGATGCATGTTCATTTGTGTCTGGTTTTATGGTTTCTTTTATTTCATTGTTATCATCTTTCTAACATGGACCAGAATTTGATTATTTGCAGATTAGCTTTCAGGAGTTTAAAAACAAGCTTTTGGAACCAGGAGTAGTAGACCATATTGTTGTCACAAATAAATCAGTTGCCAAAGTGTATGTAAGGAACTCTCCCCGCAACCAAACCGACAATGAAGTAGTCCAAGCCACCCTACCTGCAAAGGGATCTGGAGGCCAGTACAAATATTACTTCAATATTGGAAGTGTTGAGTCTTTTGAGGAGAAGCTAGAGGAAGCGCAAGAAGCACTAGGCATTGACTCTCATGATTTTGTGCCTGTTACATATTCTTCTGAAATGGTTTGGTACCAGGAATTGATGAGATTTGCTCCAACGCTGTTGCTTTTGGGATCTCTCTTGTATATGGGAAGGAGAATGCAAGGTGGACTTGGTGTTGGTGGTGGTGCTGGCGGTAAGGGTGCTCGGGGAATATTCAACATAGGAAAAGCCCATGTTACTAAAGTAGACAAAAATGCCAAAAACAAGGTTGGGAGATTTCTTTTTCTTCTATAAATGAGATGGCCGCTGTTTTTTGAATTTGTTTTTAATAACATATTCCCCATTTTCCATTGTTACCTTTCCAGTTAGTTATTTTCTGGAGGGAGGAGTGGTGGTGAATAACTTAGCAATTAGTTCATCTAAGAGACAGTATTTATCTTTTTTTCATTTTGTTCAGATCTATTTTAAAGATGTTGCTGGCTGTGATGAGGCAAAGCTAGAAATTATGGAGTTTGTCCACTTCCTCAAGAACCCAAAGAAATATGAAGAACTTGGTGCAAAAATTCCAAAAGGTGCTCTCTTGGTGGGTCCTCCAGGCACAGGAAAAACCCTTTTAGCAAAAGCAACTGCAGGGGAGTCTGGTGTGCCATTTCTCTCTATATCTGGTTCTGATTTCATGGAAATGTTTGTTGGTGTTGGACCATCTAGGGTGAGAAACTTGTTTCAGGAAGCAAGGCAGTGTGCTCCTAGTATAATATTTATTGATGAGATTGATGCAATTGGTCGAGCAAGGGGACGTGGAGGTTTTTCTGGTGCAAATGATGAGCGTGAAAGTACTTTAAATCAATTGTTGGTGGAGATGGATGGGTTTGGAACCACTTCTGGCGTTGTTGTGTTGGCAGGAACAAATAGGCCTGATATCTTAGACAAAGCTCTTCTTAGGCCTGGGCGATTTGACCGCCAGATAACAATTGATAAACCTGATATTAAAGGTCGTGACCAGATATTTCAGATCTACTTGAAGAAGATCAAACTTGACCATGAACCTTCATACTATTCTCAAAGGCTTGCAGCCCTTACACCTGGATTTGCTGGAGCAGACATTGCTAATGTCTGCAACGAAGCTGCTCTGATTGCTGCAAGAAAGGAAGGAACACAAGTCACAATGGATCATTTTGAGGCAGCTATTGATAGGATAATTGGTGGTTTGGAAAAGAAGAACAAGGTATGCCTTTTTTAAGTTTTTATATTACTATTAGGTAGGCTTGTGAGATGGGAGGGGTGGAGGTGGGTGTTTTAGTTTATAAAAATAAGAATTCTGCATACATAGGAAGTCATAGCCTTCATTTTTCTCATATTTCTTACCTTTCAATATCGGGGGAGCAAAATAATGTTTTAGCATAATATATACTTTTGTTGTTTTAAATTTTAATACATTTCAGAAATGGTAAGATCTTTGGCGCAAGAACACAAGAGGAGGAGTTCATATGTATCATTTTGACTTGGTTCTGATTTCTCTATTACAAAAATTACGTATTGAATTTGGGTTCTTGTATCCATAATAATGGCACACTATATTAATAAATTTCAACTAGAGAATGAAAATGTTTACCTTTCCTCATAAGTTACAGTGGATATATATGTAATAGGAAGACAAGGAAAGTGGGGAAAAAATTGGGTGTTCAGTTTTGTAAAATAGTAATTATTTAGTTACATATATAATCCTATAAATTTTATTAGTTTATGTAACAAACATGTTAATTAAATAACATTCTAGAACTTGACACAAAAAAGGTGAATTAAATATGGTTAGGGGTTCTCTTAATTCATAGTAAAGATACTCTAATTTTCTTCCCACTATTATTTATAGGATGTGAAAAAGTTTTTCTTATCTCCTGAATTAAGACATTTCACTGAAAACTTATCCAGCAAAAGTTGGCTTTAATGAATGTGAGCAATATGATGTAAGCTGAAGCTTCCATGTATCCGCCTTTCATTTTTATGTCTGAAAGGACCATCCGATATACTCAGGATCCTTCAGTCTATCTGTATCTAATATGCAGAGATAGTTGATCTTAGGATGTTGTTGTTAGTTCAGATTCCATGATGTTGAAGCTGATATGCTACATTTAATTGAAAATGTTGAACTAACTGAGATTTGGAACCCTCTCTCTACCTTTTCCATTACTGGTTAGAGTTTCTCTAATACCAATGTTTCTTAACCAGGTAATAAGCAAGGTGGAAAGGCGCACTGTTGCTTACCATGAATCAGGCCATGCTGTTACAGGCTGGTTCTTGGAACACGCGGAGCCCTTGTTGAAAGTAACTATAGTTCCTCGTGGCACAGCAGCTCTTGGATTTGCCCAGTATGTTCCAAATGAGAACCTTCTCATGACAAAGGAGCAGCTTTTTGATATGACTTGTATGACACTTGGTGGTCGTGCCGCCGAGCAGGTAGTTTGAACATTTCCTTTTCTTGTCTACCTATATTTTTATGGTTGAAAGGCATGAAAATGTAATGTGATGGTTTCCCTCGGTTGTTACTGCAGGTTCTTATAGGGAAAATCTCAACAGGAGCACAAAATGACTTGGAAAAAGTGACGAAGATGACATATGCCCAAGTAGCCGTTTATGGTTTCAGTGATAAAGTGGGGCTCCTGTCATTCCCCCCAAGAGAGGACTCATTTGAGATGTCCAAACCATACAGCAGCAAAACCGCCGCAATGATCGACAGCGAAGTGCGTGAATGGGTGAACGAAGCATACAAACGTACGGTAAAGCTAATCGAGGAACACAAGGAGCAAGTTGCTGAAATAGCAGAGTTGCTGCTTGAAAAAGAAGTACTTCACCAGGATGACTTGCTTCGAGTATTGGGCCCACGCCCATTCCAGGCTAGTGAACCCACCAATTATGATAGATTTAAGGAAGGTTTTCAGGTGGAAGAAGAAAAGATCGCAGAAAGCACCACCGTCGTCGAAGCGCCTGAGGAAGGTGGCGGGTCTTCACCTTTAGAGCCCCAGGTCGTTCCCACATAGTTACTTAGTTTCTGTCTGTTATTGTACATGCCTTTCTTGTTTTTTCAAATTGCTGACAGGGACAAACAAAACACTTACGGTAACTGCTAAATAAAAATTATTCCTTTCAGATTTTTGGTCAATCCAAATATTGAGCCATGATGTTTTTACTAGTGTGTTTGCCTTTACATTAGTAACAAAGTAAAAGCTTTAGTTTTTGCAATTTTTATTAGTTGACGGTATCAGAATCAATGGAGAAAGGAAACAAATTCTTGGTGAGTTTGTAAGAGAATTATTCTCTAAAGGAGTTTTCATGTTCAAAGATAATGAAAATGAGTTATAAAATTGTTTCCACGTTAAAAAGTTTTGCAACGCTTGACATTGGGGTATAGAAATGAGTTCTCCCATGTTTGGTCGCTTGCGATTCACATTGAGGTACAGTGCATGAATTCATATAATGAGAATTAAAAATACACATTTGTGCATCAGATAGAAAAACAATATAAGTAATGATATAATTGGTAAAAATAAAGATATAATGAAATTGTATCATAAAAAAGGAAAAATACTATAAAATGGAAAATCATAGTAAACTAATGCTATAAAATCAGAAATCAAGGCAATGTTTAAATTGTTTAGACTAAACATCAATCTATTTCTTCTTTTTATTTTTAAAACATTAAATAAATTCTTAAAATACAGAAAGATACAAAAATAATCACTGTTTTTTTAACATATTTGATATTCTATTTTTTTTAAATAAAATTTGTCTGGTAGATATTTATAAGACTGGAAAAGTAATTTAATTTTGAAAATATAGTATAAATAGTCTAAAGGTATAATGATTTAAATAATATAAGCCTACTTAATACTCGTATGTACAATGCTTGAGTATAAAATCTAGTATAAAAGTTTAAAACTAATGTGTTTTGCATAAAATAACTAGTAGGATTAATTTTTAAGTTGTAATTTCATCCTTTTCCTATTCTCAAATTTTGGTAATTTCATTGTGTACTTTATATCTCAATATTTTAATTGTAGAATTTTCATTCTACGTCAATTTGACATCCAATTTTTATCTGAAAAGTTAACCTAATAATAGAGTGTTGACGTAGATATATAATGATATTATATTAGTATTTTTGTTAAAGATTTGATTGAAAAAAAAAAAGCTGAGATGACTAAATTAAAGAAATGATGATAGGTCAAGATAAAACAATATAATTATTTTTTGTAAGCATTGATTTTTTTATTTAGTTCTTAATGTTATTAAAAAATAAACAAAAATAATTTCTTTTTTATCTAGCTCTTAACCTAATATTTTCTTAATGTTATTAATTTCTTTTTTAAGAAAAAAATAAAGTGAGGGTAAAGATAATCTCAAATTTTAATATCAGAGTTTATTCGTATAAAAACGAATGATTTGAAGTATGCTGCACGAAACAATTGACACGTAATCAGTTACCGCAAAAACGAATACGTTTAGTGGTTATACCAAACCTCTGCATCATATTTCCATTACAACAATATTAAATAAGTAGGTGTTAATTTCTTCTGTTCTTGTTCTTTTATTTACAATTAAGTAATCTTCAACTATATGATATGTGATAATCTATGATTGATTGTTTTTAATAAACTATACTTTGTATTTTGGTTTAGTTTTTTTATTACAATTAATTACGTAATCTCCAACGAATGATTAAAGCGACAATCCGTATGATTGATTGTTTTCAATAAAATTATACTTTCTTGTCAGAGTTGGCAGCACATGGATTATTAAAAACATATATATAATACATGCGTTTTCTTTTTTATTTGAGTTTAATAATCGTATATATATATATAATATAATATAATATAAAGTATTTTATATAATTATTTAATTATAAATTATTATTATATTTTTTAAGATAGTTATTATAAAGATAATAAATTTATCATAAAATAATTCATATATTTTACATATATTCTTTATATTTTTTTTTTCTTTAAGTTCACACACACCGTTCACATTTTGTGAATACTTAAAAGTTGAAAGTAAAAATAAAAAAACAAATACTTTTAGACTCTTACTTTTTTATTTTATTAAAACCTGAAAGTAAAAGTGAGGAAATAAAAATTAAGTCAACGCAAGAGTTTAAAAAAAAGCTTTGGCCTTCGAAAATTTCTCATTAATTTGATGAACATCTCTTTCAAGAAATCTCCAACCTGAAAGTAACTGAGGGTTATATAAAACTCTATGATTTAAGCATGTATAATAATTTAATAGGTTTTTAGGTTGAACTTTGCGTGATTACCTCGGCTTGCCATTCATATCCTGTATCATAAAAACAAAACTATCATTCCTTCTCATTTCTTTTAACCACTAATAATATATGAATACCTAATTACATTCTAACATCTTATTAATCCTCATTATTTTTTTCTTTCTATCATATTATATTATTAATTATATTTATATTTTTTTTCTATTTATCTCTTTAGGTGTCTATGTTTGGAGTCTACCCATCATTTTCCTTTTCCAACCAAAAAAAAAAAAAAACTAAAAATTGAACCAAATCAGACACTTAAACTAATCAGATTAAAAACTAATTATGTTATCAATTTAATAGCTTTCCCATGCCGATTTACTCATAAATTCATGTTAAAAATATTATTGAACAAATGAGAAAGTCTCTTTGGCCATTCAAATGTTTGTGTCAGCTAAAATATATAAAGTTTATTAACAAATGCTTTTAAAATATTAGTTAAGAAACTAACAAATAAAACTTTTATTAAAATAATATATCAATCACTATTTTAAAAATATTAATCACAATATAAATATATTAATGATATTTTATAAAAATAGTTTTAATTTATTAATCAGTATTTAAAATATTTATTAGAATTAAAAAATGGACAAAGAATAATAAGCAAAATTGACGCAGATGGTATGGTAGTTGTAACAGTCAAGTGAAGCCATTATTTAGAGTGAAACTCGTTACCTCTGTTTTTTAAATTAAAAATAAAATAAAAGAGATAATAAAAATTATATAATAACAGGTGTTTTGCAAAATAATTATATGGATAAAAAATATTTTTTATAAAAGTACTTGTAGAAATAAAATATATAAAATATTATTTTATATATAGTCTTAGATTTTTTTTAATAAAATGGAAAAAAGATGTCTGTTATGAGTTTTAAAATTAAATGTTTATATTAAAAAATAAATAAAAACGCCTTGTTTTATCTTATGGTTAACAGGCATCCGGATTCTGATGAAAGGTGAGAAAGGGGTCAATTTTAAAAGTTAATGTTATTCAATAAATATATCCATTAAATTTTATACAAAATATTTTCATAATTATAATCCAAAATTTTAATTATATTAATAATTTATCAAAACAATTCTTTTGTATGTTATGAAAATAATTTATAAATCCACATTAAACTTTTAAGAATATTTTTAAATTAAAATCAGTATAAAGAATATTATTTCAACATATTAAAATTGATTTTAACTAAAAAAATAAGCAAATTGTATATGCAATTTTTTGTATATTCTAGTCGAGGATAAAAACAATTCTTTCTTTTTCCAGTATTTCAACATTATTGTAATAAAAGAACATATAATAGAAAAAAAAACAGTTATACAAAAAACTAACTAGACATTTTTTTTAAGATCCAATATTACAAATGTCAATAGTTAGTTTCATATATTACCAAGAATTTTCGTAATTTTTTATAATAAAAATTGATATATAGGTTAATAATAAACTTTTAGGAATATATTCTATTAATTACATACTATTCATAAACTTGTCCCATTGACAAAACTAAATAAATAGGATTTGACGTAAAAGTTGATTTTCTAATAAATAATTATGAATATTTTTTATTCTTTAATAGTGTCTTTTCACTTTAAAAGAGACAAATCTAAATAAATAATATTTAATTCTCATATCAATTATATTAAAATAAGCATAAATAAAAGATTAATAAAATTATTTGAGGAGAAAGTTATATACTCTTTAATAACAATAACAAATTATAAAAGAAAAATATTAAAAATAAAAATAAATTATACTCAAATATTATGTCTAAAAAATGTAATTATCTTTTGGATGCAAATTATAAAAGATAAATATAATATTTTAAAATATAGAATTATTTTTCACAATAAAAATTATAAAAGAAAATAAAATATTTTATAAAAAAATTAAATGACACTTAAATACTATTATCTTCAAAGTCAATTCATACTAAATAAAAACAATTACTCTATTTAAATATATATATATATATATATATATTAAAAAACTAAAATTTAGAATATTAACAATTTTAATATTATAAAAAGTTAGGGAAGAACAGCCCTTACAACATAAATCCGTCCGTGATGGTAAGGGATGAAGAAATTATATTTTCATGGCAATATTGAAAGTTACTTCTAATTTAATACAACTTTTAATTTTTCTCTTATTTTTATTTTGACCATTTAAAATTTAAAAATATCCCTAGTAGTATTAATTTAATCAAAGATACTTTTATATATTCTTTAAGAATAATAGTATTGATTATTATATTTTTTAGCATGTGATTTTTGACAATATAATATTATATCTTTAAATAAATATCTCTAAAGATTAACAAGCACATCTGACGCATATGCCATCTTACGTCGTACAAATTGTAAAAAAAAAAAGAAATAGACAAAAATATACAAGAATAGAGAAGTGTGTAAATAAAATAAATAATGTTATGAAGGGAGATAAACAAACAAAATGATCTTGTATAATTTATTGTAAAAATGACCGTACATGTAACAAAATTTCAAGGCATTATCATAAACCGAGAATCAAACTTTACATGTTGCAAATTGCGAAATGGCTTATTAAAGACAAATGAGAAAACATATACAATAAGTTATGAAGTATGTATTTATTTTTTTGAAGAAAAATGAAGTATGTACTTAATTTATTCAATACAGAGATTTATTCAATAAATTGTATATACACGTAAATACATATTAAACATGAGCAATATTTTTTTTTTTGTTAGTATTGGAATAGATGGTATGTATTGTATAGGATTAAATTACTTTTATCAAATTTTTATAGTAGACATCCATTCAATGTAAAAAAAAATTATATTATCCTAAATTGTAGAGACATAAAAAGTAAAAAATATGTAAATATGGACACATATTGAGTAATTAATAAATTAAAATTAACATGTATAGATAATTAATATATAATAATAAATGTTAAAAAAGAAAACTTAAATGTTTTACTTAAAAAATAAAAATGTATATAAATAAATATGTATTAAAAATATAATTAAAAATTAAACTTAATATATAAATCAATATACGATAAAATGAAATGTTATAATATATTAAATTTTGTGTAATAGAGATGTAGACTGACAGATATAGCTGTACTTATGTTTTCACCAGTTACTTATAATTTACTTTTTTTTTATAAGCATATATATACATAATGCGTAACTTTAGTATAGGGTAATTAGGGAGAAAAGAGACACTTTATGTTTTTTTTTTTCTAAAAATAAAAGTAAAAAAAATATAGATTTGATCGGATATATATTTTTATATATTATTATAAATTTGTTATAAAGTATAAATATGATATATTGGAATAATTTGATTTTACTTTATATTAGTGTGTATATTAATTTTGTCCTATTTTTAATAAAGAATTAATATTTTATAATTAAAATTTTTAAATATTTAAATATATCACATTATTGATAAGGTTAGTTTTAATATATTTTTATAAATTCATACTATGTACAAAAAATAAATATTAAATTACCATAAATTACATAAAAAGTTAAAAAAAAACATGTACAGATGAACACATATTGAATAAAAATTAAATTAATAAATTAAAACTAACATTTATAGATAATTAATATAATGTATAATAAGAAAAATGTTAAAAAGAAAATTTAATATCTTTCTTAAAAAATAAAAATATATTTAAAAATTAAAATTAAAATTAAAATTAATATACACATCGATGAAATAAAATGTTATTTACTCCTATCTCAAATATAAGAAAAAAATGTCATATTAAATGAAATTATCATTCATCGAAAGTTTTATTTTTATATCAAGTTTTAATAAAAATAATTAAAAAATTATTATTAAATAAAATTGATGAAATTTAATAAAATTTAATTAATTTTTAAATTAACGTAAATTACTATCTTTTATTTATATATAATATCGAAAGAAGTATAATATATCAAATTTAATGTTAGAGAAACACGGACACACAAATATAACTGTGCCTGTATTTCCAATAATTAATTATAATTTACTTTGTTTTTAATAACATATAATTTCATAAAGTAACGTCATGCGATACTCTAATATAAAGTAATATAAAATAAAGTGAAGAACGTGTCATATAATATAATGGAATAATTCTAAAATTAATTTACCTTACCAATTTATTTATTTATTAGATAAAGAAACATATTGATTTTTTTAACATGTTATACTTAATATTTATTTAATAAGTGAAAAACGTGTGAATAAAACAAATGAGAAGATCACGTTCACACAAGACAGACAAATAAGAAGGGGGTGGCTTGAAAAAGTATTTGAGTCTCTGTTTCCAGATCTTCAACGTACTTAAAACGTCGTCGTTGACGTGTCGAGACTCAACAATCAAGCACCCCCAGCGAACGCGATTTTGTATTCCCATTATCGTTCTTTTCTATTTAAACGCTGGTTCGCCTCTTCCCTTTATTCACTGTTTTCTTTCTCTCTTGTTCCTGCCGTGTGCATTTTTCTCTCTCGCTTTCGCTCCCTCCTTTGCAGTAATTTCTTTTTCTCTATCTTTTCGATGCCACGTCTTCCATTTCTCAATCTGCTTCGCCTTTACTTCCAACTTTTCTGAAACTTTTTGTTTCCAACTGCTGATGCTGGAACGGTTAATTTTAATTTCATTATTCAGTTATTATTATTATTTATTATTATTATTATTATTATTATTATTTAATCTTCACCATTGGGGGATCTACATTTTTATTTTTTCAGATACTGAATTGAATGTTAAATTTGGATTTTTTTTTCTTTCTATGGGGGAACTGAAAACGCATTTTTCAGACAATAATATGCTGTTTCATTTCGTGTTTCTGTCTTGTTTTTTTTTTTTCTCTCACTAAGTGTGCTTCTGACCTTTGTACTTGTAATTAGGCCTACGAAATTCAAGTAAAAATGGAAGATGGGCATAAGTTCCAGGAAGTTTCAAAGCCAAAATATGATTGTCTTTTATTTGGTAAGCCTTCAACATCAATGCTGAATTTGTTCTCTTATTGTCCTGCCTAGGTTATGTAACTTGTTTTTTGATAATTTCAGATCTTGACGACACCCTTTATCCCTTTAATTCTGGAGTGTCAGCGCAAATAGCAAAACATATTGGAGGTAATGAATTTTCCAGAATTCTATTATTTGAACATCAAAAGAATTGACAATTACTTCTATCTCTCTCGCCTTCTATGTTTTACCTTTTTCTAGTGTGTTTGGGTGAGCATCTGCAAGATTGTTTTTTAATGAAATTGATTTTTAAAAGTTGATTTCATTTAGTGTGATTTATGTTTGGATTTTTTTTTTATTTTAAAAGCAAGTTAATAGCAAAATTAGTATAAATTTTTTGATTAAACACAAAAGCTACCTAATGTTGCTTCAATTCGGAATTAATTCTGGACCCAACATGTGATTATAGAGAATCTAAGGTAAATCTAAACACGCACTTCATATGCATGTCTCAAAAATATTGCCCAATTAAAGGGGATAACAAAATGTTGTTCCATTTTGATATTCATAAAACATATCCTTTACCCAATACGGGCCTTCTATATGTGAGGGTTCAAACGTGGGTAAAGTTATCTGATTTTGAAGCCGGACTTTTTTAAGAAAATAAATTAAAAATTTGGGTTTATTTTTATTGCAGAGTATATGATTCAAAAGCTTGGGATAGAGGCTGCCAAAGTTGCTGAGTTAAACTATCCATTATATAAGATTTACGGAACAACGCTGGCTGGTCTAACGGTATGATTTAAATAACCTTTAAGTGAATTGTATTTCGAACATTTTTTTATTCATAACCGATGTTTAACAAGAACCAGTCATTTTGTCTATTGTCTTCTCACCAGGCAATTGGCTATGATTTTGACTATGATGACTTTCATAGGTAATTTGTCTCTTCATATTTGGGTTTTTTAGTCCATTTTTCTATTTGGTCATTCATTTCAAGTTGAAGTTTAAACAATGTGAAACGGGCATTTGTATTGAACAGTTTTGTTCACGGGAGATTGCCATATAATGTGCTGCTGAAACCAGACCCTGTTCTCAGAAGCATTTTGCAAAGCTTGCCTGTTAGAAAAGTTGTAAGTTTCCATGTTATTTTCTAATGGTGAAAATAGTGCTTAAGAGAAAGCCTCTCTTCAGTATGAAGATATCTATTCTTGGTTTCCCTTTTCAGATTTTTACAAATGCGGATTCCAACCATGCACTTAGAGCGCTTCAAACCCTTGGACTGGAGGACTGCTTTGAAAGAATTATAAGCTTTGACACTCTGAATCCCTCCAACAACACCAATCCTCCTTATGATAAAGAAGATGGCAGTGAATCCGGATCAACCCCCGCAGGAATTTTTGACTTTTCTGAGCACATACGCCGGGGTGATTCTGATATGCTGCTTCCAAGGACCCCACTTGTCTGCAAACCTTTCGATGATGCATTTGAAAATGTTTTCAAGTTAGCAGACATTGACCCTCAAAGAACAGTGAGAACATGAACCATTCCCTCATTAGTGTAGCTGTTTTCTTTCGTCTCAAATTTGAGTAACACTATTAGAAAATAACTAATTACCAAAGTTAGTTTCATAACTTACAAAAACTGTTTTATTTATAATAATTAAAAAAGAAATTGAGTAACTTCTTATCTCTAAAATTATTTTCCCAATGTTCTTTTGCCTCTACGGCCTTTTTCATACATCTTTTTGTGACAAATGATATTATTTATTCACTTCTGTTTTTTATTGTTTTCGCCTTCTTCAGCTGTTCTTTGATGACAGCGTCCGCAATTTATTGACAGCCAAACGTTTGGGCCTCCACACAGTCGCGGTAAGTAATGAAATATTTGTCATAGGAACATATTTTTGCTTGGATACATACACAGAGTTAGAATTAAAACATTTAAAACACTCTACATTTAGTTTGTCTTTTCTCCCCTCTCTATCTTTTTTGCATATAATATGATATAAATTTAAATGTGTAATCCAAATGCCACGTGCATGCAGGTGGGTACATCTGTTCGTACCACGGGAACAGATCATGCATTGGAGAGTATTCATAACATCAGGGAGGCATTTCCAGAACTTTGGGATGCTGACGAGAAGCATGAAATTGTCCCGTACAAGGTTGGAATTGAAACATCAGTAAAAGCTTAGCTTAGAAGTTTAATACCCCACCCCACCCCACCCCACCCCACCCCACCCCTTGTACTGTGTCGTCATTTGTCTGATCATTGTAATTGCTATTAATATTATAAATAACCTAGTAGGACATGTGTCACTATATTTTTTCTATTTCTTAAGTTTAATCGACATATTATTAATGTAAAATTTTTATACAGTGTCATATTATTAATGTAAATTTTTTTATACAATGTCATGATGATTGATATGATTTTAAAAATAAATTATGAAAATAAACAAACAACTTCTTAACGAGGAATTTTGTAATTTATAATTGGTGACAAATGCAAAGATAAATTAAACGAAGTATAAGATTTGAAAGATTGACTGTAAATAATTTAGAAATTAAAAAATAAGTCAAACAAAACTTGGTAGGTTCGAATTTAAAAGATTGACATCCGGACAGAGCTCTAAGGTCATCAGATTAACTAAACCAAGCTACCTATATGGAGGAGGAAGGACAGAAAAGTAGCCTAACAAAGATCAACTTCTTAATGAATACTTCTTTCCCGTAAAAGCTTGAAACTTAGGTGGCTCTTCAACCTTCTGAGATGACTCTTGAGTTGTGCTTTTTGGAGAAGCCTAATAAGAGAAAATTTGGTAAATCATGTCAGCGAACCATAAGTTGAGAGCCAGTATTTGTTGCTCCACAAAAATTATAATAGATAAAACTCACCTTTGGGGGTGTCTGAATCTTGGAGGCACTTGCATTTGACCCAAACACAAGCTTTCCAGAAGTTCTACGTGAAGCAGATGGTTTAGAATTGAAATTCTTGGTTTCTTTTTCAGTCTCTTGCTGCTGCTTCTGCTTTAGCATCGAAGTGGAAGTTTCTTCAACCGATTGTGTACAAGGTTTGCCATCCAAACGTCTTCCGGGACCAGTGAATGGACTGATTCGGGCGGTCTTTGTTGCTGAATCATCAGGAACTGAAACGCAAAAATTAGTCACAACCTTTTAATGAATTTTAAAATTGAAAAAGAAAAACAAGAAATGCTTAAAAGTATGTTCCAACAGACAATAAAAGAATCAGAGTCACAACCTTCGGTACATCCCTTGTCAGACAAAGCAGGTGGCAACAGTTTCTCAGGTTCTTTGTAATCAAGAGCTTGGGCAAAATCAACTTCACAGTCTGTTTCAATTATACTGACTGCAGGAAAGGGTTTAGTTTCAACTACGTCAATGTAATATTCCTTCTTGTTATAAGCAATCATTATAGTGTCACCGGTTGTTAAACACGAGTAGCTCCTCAGTGAAAACTCTAAGCTGCACAAATGACCAAGTGGAAAATAAGAAATTAAGAAAATATTAAAAATTATAAGATTTGTCAAAGAAACAACCATATGTAGCATATTTATACATGGATTTTATATTGGAGATATCCATAAAGTCCATGGTGTGAGGTTGCAGCTTCACATACGTTCCTACTGGAATGTGGGTGTTTTTCAGAATCACCACGTTCCCCTCTTCTAGGCCCATATTTTTCATCATCTGACAATAAACGGCAAAACATCGAAAGTTGTAAATAAATAAAACTGGACAATCCATTAAGCACTGAAAGAAAATGTGAACAAAGAAGGAAAGAAAATCACATACCCATTTTGGAATATATATATTCCCCTCATCAGCAGTGAATTCTAGGACGCCACAGTGAGTAACTTTTTTAGCAGCACCATTTTTCATTTCAAATAACATCGGATACTCTATTTCCAAGGATGCTGAACGATTTTTACATGAATAACCAACTAATTTAGGAGAGAAAATTGAATCAAATTGTTGAATCAAATTTACAGATAAATATAGACCTACCAAGTCGATTTAGGGCTGAAAGGGGCATGATAACTGAAGGCAAAGAGAGTTTACGTTAGCAATTTTATAGCCATGAAAAGCTAGATAAAATATAAGCTGTAGGTATACATACTTTTATCACCATTTTCCAGATGTGGCTGCAATAGATCAAAAGTCAGTATTAGTTTTTGAGGTTTGGAATTACTTGCAAACAATAAATAAACAAATAAAAAGACATATGATAAATTATGATAAAAAAACGTTTGGTTTGGGAATGAAGTTAGATATGCATCAGTGATCGACCTTTTCAATGACGGAGAAAGGGTAGCAACGGTAAACTTCTTCAAAAATAGCATAGCCTTCATCGTAATCCCATTCGCCTTCACCCGAGTATTCCGATTGCCAATCCTTTAAAAAAGAAAAAAGAAAAGAAAAAGAAAAGAAAAGAGAGTTAACGCAACCCTAATAATTATCCTAAGCAATAATACCGAATTCCATTAAACAGCAGAGAACTAATATTAATTTTCTAAGTAATATAAATGCGTAACATGTTGGAGACACTATCAACTCAAGCAAATCGATGAGTCAGATGCATTGATAAAAAGAAAGTCACCTGCACATTCAAGTTTGATAATATGATTTTGTTTTTACTCATTGCATATATGTCAGTGTTTTTGATTTCTAAAAATGAATTCTTTTTTATCGCGCATTTATGCAAATACTCTGATCCATATTTACATTAATGAATAATTAGAAGATGATTTTTTTGTGTGCATGAATAACACGAATCACACATGAGATATTTTAATAAAATAAGAGAATAAAAAACTATTTTTATAAACTATATTTAGATTGATGATAGAAAATGAAATATATAGACTGAAACACAATATAATGAAATGGATTAAAATGAAATAAAATAATAAAATAATAATAATATTCCATTGTTTAGTTAATTATTTTATAACGGAATGAAATAATTAAAAAATTACTTCATCTTTAAAAAGAAGAACAATTTTTTTTCAAATTATTTTGAATAGTAATCCTGGTCGAGGCTAAAAGACTAAAGAGTCTTGCATTTATATATGTTTAGTTTAGATTCTCCTTCTAGATTAACCTTAAGTCTGTTATATATTAGACATACTGCATATTAAATAATTATTTTTTTTACTTTTTTTAATAGGAAAAGAAATTGTTATTAAAAAACAAAAAATTTAGCATAGGAAATGCTAATGTGTTACAAATAACTTGTAACATATCTTATTTAACTCTTATACGGGACTTGATGATTTTCTTTTAAAAGACACAGCAATTAAATCAAAGAAACATACCATGTCTACTGAGTCCATGAAGAAAAATCTTCGGCGGATTGAATGGTAACGATGATCTGTATGATAAATAAACAAATATATTAGCAAAAACCTAATGCTTTAAAGCACAAACCCTAACAGTAACCTGTTTCATCCACGACGCATCCCCACTACGAACCAAGAACCTTACGAAAACTCATGCTATAAAAAGTTTTCTCTTTTTAAGGGAGAAAAAAAAATGGCAAGTTATAACGAGGATATAACCGTGCAGAAATAGGTAGAGAAGAATGAAAGAAAAGATTTGAGTGGAGATGATCATAAATTTTGTAGAACATTACGTCAACCTTTGAATGGATGATGAACGACGATAGAGTCCAAAGCTACGGTGGGAACTGCGACTGTAACACTGAGAACAATGGTTTGGAATGAATAAGGTTCCAAGCTTTTATAGGTTGTTACCTGAGACTAGAGGCTGTAAACCTAATTTTGAACCCAAGATCCCAAGACCTAGTAATTTGATTTTGAATACTTTCCCAACAATGTCACGTTAAACATATATATTTTTTTATTAAGATAAAGATTAACATAAATAATGATAATAAATCTAATCAGTTATCTATATTATATATATCTATTATCTATATATATATATTTTTTATTAAGATAAAGATTAACATAAATAATGATAATAAATCTAATCAGTTATCTATATTATATATATCTATTATCTATTATCTACTATCTATTTGTTTCTATATTATAATTATAAATTAAAACATACAACTTAGAAAATAAAACTCTCATTTTATTCTTTGTCAGTTAAATATTCTTAATACTTTCTTTTTCTTCTTTAAAAGTACTCACACATTGCGTAAACTAGTAAAAACAATATTTTATCTCTAGTCACTTGACTCTTTAAAACTACTCACTTTTATTTTTATTTCTAAACTAGATTTTATTTTTTTTAAAAGAAATTATTATTATAACATGGTAAAAAAGTTTGATCTCTAATGGCTTATCTATTTTAAAATACTTTTATCTTTATCTCTAAATTGAATTTTAATGACTTTTAAAAAAAAATTGTTAATAGCTAAAATAATTTTATATAGCAATTTAGATTGTTAGTTATAAATTCAAAATATAATTTACATATTAAAAAATATTTATTTATTATAAATTTTAATTATATAAAATAAATATTTGTTTTATGCTAGTATTTTAACATGTGTATTAATAAATATTTATTTATATAACTAAAATTTATAATAAATAAATAATTTTGAATATATAAATATAATTTATACTATAATTAAATTTTATAATAAATAAATATTTTTAACATATAAATTATATTTAAAATTTTATAATAAATATATAATTTATATTGTAATATAATGTTATTTTTAATTATTGATATTTTAAAATATTAAATTTAATTTTTAAAGTTAAAGATATTGACAATAATAGATTGAAGGAGATAAGAATTTTTTTTTTCCAAAAACACTTTTGTTAAAAAAAAATAGCTAAAAACATTCTCACTCATGATAATTATTCTAATTTATTTATATATAAAAGATAAAAGATTAATAACTTAAAACATAGGCTTCAGAAAAAATTTAAAAAGTCCTATTGTGTTAAGAAAAAAAACTTACTCAATTTTTTATATACATACCTCATTACATAAATAAAGTCTATGAACAATATTTATAATTTGTTCTACCTCACATATCAAAGATAAAACATGGCTATTAATAAGAGTATTAGTCATTTTCATACAATAATTCCATTTTCATAAAGATTTTTTTTAACTATCAAAACATATAAATTAAACAAAATTTTCCATTTTAATCTCACATATAACGTGTTATCTTCACAATAATTCTTTCCATTAAAAAATATTTTCTTTTTTAATTATTTTCATCAATCTAATTCATTAAAAAAATTAATAATTGAATAATATTTTAATTAATCTTACTAATATATATATATATATATATATATATATATATATATATATATATATATATATATATATATATATATATATATATATATATATATATATATATATATATATATATATATATATATATATATATAACATCACACTTCCTACCGAAAAATCTCATTTAAATTTTAAAGTTGAAAAAATAGGTTATGCACTAATAGTATAAAATAATTTTAAATAATCATTCAATTACAAATTATTATGTTTAGTAAATTTTTTACTTTTACCATACTTATATTAATATTATACGAATGATATTTTTTAATTGAGCGATATTTAATGAATGATTATTAAACTCTTTTAAAAGTAATATTTAGTATATTTACGTGATAATGTTAAATTTGTAATCATCTCACTTCCTATAAAAAAAACTCTTTAAATTTTAAAAAATTTGAAAAAAATTAGTATATTCATGTGATAATATTAAATTTGTAATAATCTCACTTTCCAAGAAAAAAATTTATAATTTTTAAAAGTTGAAAAAAATTAGTATTTAGTATATTCATGTGATCATGTTAAATTTGTAATCTTTATAATTTTTTTTCCTATTTCTCTTGACAATTTATACATTTTATTTCTATTTTATCTTTTTTATAACTCTTATAAACATTTTTTATTTATTTATAATTGTTCTAAATTATAATATAGTTGGTAGGTGCTTAATAAAAGTGATATCCTATTTGACCTTTATATTTTTTTATCAATCAATTTTTTAATTTGTAAATTATATTTTTCAGGTTTAAAAGAATAAAAAGCTAAAAGATGAAGTAGTCGTTAATTTGTAAAATTTATTTCAAGTTTTTTAACCAACAAATACTTTTACAATGTTAAAACTTATACCAAAATTTAAAAAGTTTATACAACTTGATTTAAAAAAGGGTGTATCTTATGAATTATTTCTTACACGTACAGTTTCAATATATTCTTTATATTCCTATCAAGCATTTAGACACTTTGTTCATGTTACACTATTATTTATTTATCAATAAATTTTAATAATATTGTAATTTTTAAGTTATAAAATAAAATTTTAGACAAATTTTTAAGATTATTCTCCCACTTACTTTTTTGTGCATCACATGAATCAAGAATATAATAAAATATA
The DNA here is from genome assembly GCA_025330945.1 of Mucuna pruriens. Classification (NCBI taxonomy): domain Eukaryota; kingdom Viridiplantae; phylum Streptophyta; class Magnoliopsida; order Fabales; family Fabaceae; genus Mucuna; species Mucuna pruriens. The sequence continues at coordinate 6,354,150 of JAENHJ010000016.1, read as the reverse complement.
TTAGACAAATGAACTGGTCAAGTCTTTAGAAGTAATGGTAGAAATAAATGATTGGTTAGGTATTTAGAAGTAATGGTCGACGAAAATGTTGGTATGTACATTAGGTATTAAGCACTAGTTATATATTATGTTGTAAAATAGTTTGACACAATCATCCAATTACAAAACATCATATATAGTTTGTTAAATTTTAAAATAACTATTTTAAAGTCATACCAACTATTATTTATGATTGAATAATAACTATGTGTAAATAAACATTAAAGTCTTATTAATTAATGTTTCAATTAATATGATTCAAGCTCATCAACAATAACATAATTACTTTAATGAGAAGAAACTTTCACATAATTATGAAAAATATCTCAAAGAATATTTTTTTAGTGAAGATCTCTTCAAATTTTCCCAGTTTTACATTGATATATTAATCACAAACTACTATAGATTTTTATATTGATATCGATTACAATGATACTTATATCAATATTGATATTATTTATTTTGTATTTATGTTTGTTAATTAGCATATATTTATATTTGTATCTGAATTTTGTTTTAATACATGTGAACTAAATTAAAAAAAAAACTAAATAGTGTTGTACAAGCAAATGCTATGCATAAAAATAACTATTGGATAAATTGATATTAGGAAGCATCAATAAACATCACAAAATAGATCAACTCATTTTAACTTGTATTTTAATTTCAACCTTTTTTATTCTATTCAGCGTTAACTAAAAAAATATTGATACAAGATTTTAGCCGTAAGCTTTTTAGTATCAATCTCAATGCAAATGTAAAACCAATAATGCTAAATGGTTATCTAACGTTGATTCTTGTGGCAGCCTTTGCTAAATGTTATGTTTGTAGTTGTGAATCTCAATTTAAGATCCTCGCTCTCTTCTTAAGTTTACCGTAGTCTCTCTCGTGACATTTCAAGTATTTTTTTTTTTTTTGAGTTCTTTCTTTTTATTTTTCTTTGTTTCATACTCGGTATAAAGAAGAGATCCTTTTCAAGACTCACCTAAATTTGGCGATTTAAAATCAACACGATAGTATAGATTGCATCGATAAAGTTGTAGTCACCTATGACCTGATTCAGTGAGATAAAATTGGTCTCGTATCTACTCCGTACCTATATGAGCATCCGTAATATAAATATCTATAAAATTTTAACGAATGTTTGTGAATATTTATTAATATTAAAAAATATCATAAGTTTTAGAAAAATCAGAATATGTTTAATTAAGTGCTAAATTTAGTATACTTAGTTCTAACAAAAAAAAAATAAGCCCAATAGAAGTTTACATATGTGAGACCATTGAGAGTGAGGACATAGAAAAAAAAAAAGATAAAATATATTGAGAGAAGAGAGATTTACTTATTTCAAGAGTAATTTTAAGAGAACTATTATTCATCATCACCTTTCATTTTCTTGTAATCTAACATCTCTAACGGGTGATCCATCTTATATGTTAGATTGCAAAAAAATGAAAGACGAAGATAAGGAAAGTTATTCTTAAAGTAAGTGGGTCTCTCTTCATTTATACAATGTGTGTATGAAAGTATCTATGTGTATGTATATATAAGAATAATAGATACTAACTATCAAATTTTTGTATCAATGAATGATGATTACTTGTGTTTTTTAAACAAAAAATTAGAAATTCAAACTTAGTCTTGAATATAAAATTATGTTTTGAGAAAAATACTCAAAATCTGGTGAATTTATGGACTTCAAAAATAAATTTATTTTATTTTTTTGTTGAGAATGCTTCACATATACTTCATGAGTATATATATAATGGCAATTGGCAAGGCGAGAGCTTTCGAGCACGTTTAAGAACTTGAAGGTAGGGCAAACAAACAGCCAATTTAGAAATTATTTTTCTATGATTATATATATTTTTTGGATTTTCTCGATTATTGTGTGACTCATACGAAGAATATAGACGCCACTACTATTTTACTAAAACTATCGTTAAAGAACAAAAAAATAAATAAACATTTATATTTTTTATTCATATTTTTCTCAAAAGATGATATACTTATATAACCTAATTAATACCAACAATTAATTGAATAATAAATCTATAAGTATCCTCATCTATTTAAAAAAAAAAATTCAGATCTCTTTAAGCCCGGACTATCACTTGTATAATTTAATTTGACTACGAGTGTGTAACAAGGTAATAAGCTAGAAAAAAGCTTGTAGCATTTGACTAAAATGTTTGGTAGAGTTTATTTTATTAATTTGTAGCAATTTTGAAATGTTATTTCATATAGTGGTTGAACTTATTAAAATTTTATTTTACTGTTCTTATATTTAGAAATCTCGACACTGTGTCACTTTCATTCAATATTATTTTTTTTAATAAGAAATCGTTAAAATTATAATATAAATATATTTTTATGATCTCATTTTATTTAATAACAATATTTAAAAATGATATTAAAATTAAAATTATTATATTGGTTGTAAAATATTTGAATAAATTAAATATGAAAAGCAAAGATTATTTGAGAAAATATATTCTTATTCTTATCAAATTTAAAGTTTTGACTAAATAATTAAATATATATTTTTAAGTCATTTTATATTTAGTTTAATTAGTTAAGTTATTAGATTTTTAGCGTTTCTAGCTTTAAATTATCTTCGCAGTTTTCAACTAATTTTATTTACTAGTTTTGTTAAATATACCTTGAAAATCTCTTAGTGAAGTATTTAAGATATAATTTAATTTATTAAAGGAAATATTTTCAACGATCTTATTTTATTTTTTATTTCAAGTTTTAAGAAGGTCAGTTTAGAAAAATATTTATTATTAAATGAGATTATAAAATTAAATGATGTTTAATTAACTTTCTTAATTAATGTAAATAAGTTTTTTTTTTTTTTTTACTTTAAGACTCGAGGGTACATATATAATCTAAAGTGAGTAATACATTGAAATAAAACAAAATTTTCTAATTAGCTTAGGGAAAGGGACAACCTCCTTTATTTCTAACATTAACTTAAAAAACTTTCTTTTTTAGAAAATATGAAATAGAGGAAATAGGAATTATGTATTATCATTATTAGTGAAACTATACAACGAGTGGTGAAGATTAATTTTAGAATCTGATTATTCTTTTAAAAGAAACTTTCAATTAAGATTTATAAAAAAATGTTTTTTTAAATAAATTAATTCAAACGTGCAATAATATCATTACCTTAAATAAATGGTAGCATATATAGATTAAAATTGAATTCCCTCAAAATTCTAGTTCTTTAGGCAATGATATTTCTGTAAAGTAGATGCGTCCTCTTTCAGTTGATCTTGCCTTGTGTATTATTGCACTCAAACCTCTAAAAGTAACCAAATGCCTATAGAGGATGGCTCGAGAGATATTATTCGAAATCCAGTTGCAATTAAAGATTAACCATTGAAATCAATAAAGGTGTAGTTGGTAATTAATGATTTGAATTCTGTCAATAATATCATAATTTGTAACTAGTGAATTGAGTTTGAAAATATGTTTCGTTCTTGATAAATTTTGGAATTAACTCAATTAAAAATTGTAAACATATATAAAGAATTAATGATTGAAAAAGGTGTTGATTTGTGAGCACCATGAAGTCGAGGAAGGACATTGAAGATAAAGTGGATAGTCATGGATTGGCGTAAAGTAGCATATGCAAAGATAACTATTACCGGCCACGCGAGAATCAATGAACGAATAAAAGACCAGACAGAAAAATAGTTATTTTCCCATTATAGAATCTTCTATCCATTTGGCAGCATCATGGAATTAAATGACGTATTTTATTGAAATTGTTAGAAGGCGATGGGCATGCCTTTGCCGGATCAAGGTTTCACGTTTTAAATTCTCTTATCTTCACACACAAGAGGGAGAGTTGTATCTCGTTACACTTACTTGGATAATTATATCCAACTAATGATTATGCAGCACCAATTATATGAATGATTCTTAGATGTAAATTAAATAAATATATAAGATATATATTTACAATATATAATAAATTTATTAACTTAAAAAAACCTTCACATTCACTGCATATACCTATTAAACATATAAAGAATTTATATGGACATAATTGACTGCCTTGAGTACATACTGCATTTGTGGGGCAATTCAACTCAAGTCAGGCCTCATGCTACAACCAAAGCAAGGGCCAACCAATTGAGATTTTGTCGGTTGCCACACATTTTACTCATTTCTCAAATATTTAAATTATTGAACTCTGTCTCCATGTTTCTATGTACCACAAATTTTACAGTTAAATTACAAATTTATCCTTAAAAATATGAGACACATTAATTTCAAATTTTTAATACGAAAAATATTAGCAAGCATTTTCCGAATGCTAATTAAGGAAAAATATTATTAATGCATTTCTAATATAATTTAATTATGGTTTTTAATAATACAAAAAATTTGCACTAATCCTTAAAATTTATAGATATCAATTATATTAGTCTTTACTGCTTTCTAAAATAATTAACGTTACTATCATTTGTAATTATTAAATTACAACAAAAAAATTTACAATTTTTTTATATATAAACTAAATAACTATTTTGAGTTAATTAAGTAGGTAAATTAATTGGTGTGAGATTATTTTAAATTAATTAAAAATCTCAGAGTTATAAAATTTTCTTAATCTCTAGAGTATTTTAATTTACCCTCTTCATTTTTATTTTTAAATCAAATTTCAATATCTTTTTTTAAAATTATTAATAATTAAAAATAATTTTATATTACAATATAAATTATTTACAAAAATCTAAATATAATTTATATACTAAAAATATTTACTTATTACTAATTTTAATTATAATATAATTCATATATGTAAAAATATTTATTTATTGTAAATTTTAGTTATATAAAATAATAATTTATTGTATACATTAAAATACTCATTTAAAATATTTAATAGTCACAAACGAATTAATATTACTATTATTTGTGATTTTTAGACTAGACTAGGGTGAAACTTCTATAATTTTAAAAATTAATATATCGACGGTCAAATTTCCCAGAAACAAATTTGAGGATTCGTTCCAAATTCTAGTAAAGCCACTTTGAAATGGGACAAACAGTTTGAGAATGATTCAACACTTGTAGCCTGAACGAGAAGATAGAGTACAGCAGTAAGCAATGAAGATATATAATAACTAATAAGTGCCAACTTCATCCTAAGTTGCTACTTTCTTCTATACATATCGCTGCAAAACTAGCACATTAATGTAAATATCAGATATCCTTCTCCAATTCAGAGGAGTTTGAGTTGTGCGCTTGTTCATGAGTGCACAGATAAAGAGTGTATTTACACTTTATTCAAATTGAAATAAAATATGATCATGATTCACTTGTATTCAAGGATAAATACACCCTTACACCTAAAATAATTTTCCTTGGAGTTGGTGATTGCTCAAGCAGGAACCCAAGAAGAAACGGCATGAAGAATACGTCCTTTCCATCCCTGCAAAACCCACTTGCCATCCTCATCAACTACAAAATCTTTATGGTATTCCTTCTTCACCATTTCCTTCACTCTATTCAGGATTTCTGGGGCCAATGGAAGTTGCTTGAACCCTGCTCTCTGATTCCTAACCTGCCACTGCTTGTAGGTCTCTGGCCTTTCAACCCTCTCTGCCCCTTCACATGCTATCACATTGATCGCATCCCTTCCAAACAATCCTTTCTCAAACATAAGCCTGCATGGATCTTCACGAGGCACATTTGCTTCAATCATATCAAACAATGCTGAGAAGTGGAAGAGTGCTTCCCTGAACCGCGTGAGAAAAAACGGTGCATTGTAAGTGCCATTGACAACCCCGTGAATGAAGATGTTTGGATTGATCCTCCTTATCAACCTCAGCAAAGCATCTCTTGGACAGTTTGCAGTCACTGTTTCATCAGACAGGTTCTTCATTCTGTACAAACAGTTAACCACAGTTACTTCAGTCCTATCAATTTTGAGGTCCTCAAGTCTTATAGTTTCCCATTTCTGTGCATGGGAATGGTACTCAAATGGGACCCCAAACCTCTTGCAGTACTTCTTGAGGTGCCGCCCTGTCTCCTGAACCCTTTCTGCCGGCCTAAATCCTGGCTGAGGAAGATCAATTCCTGTAATACGAAGCTTTGGAGGCCCACCTGGCCTCTCTGAGAGCCGTTGGATGAGGCAAGGCCACTGAAAACCATAACTAATTCCAAAGTCAATAATGTGAAGACTGCTTTCCTTTTGAGCTAGCTTCAGAATAGTGCGGTTAGCCAAGAAATTTGACATCCTGTAAAATGGGGATGCTGTGATATACACTCTGTAAGCTTTCAACATATCTGCAGCCGATGCCGAGTGAAAGAGAATGAACTTTGGTGTCCCAGCAGCTAACCGTGTCTCGAGGCCATCAGCAAAGTAATGAGCCAAACGCTGAAGTCCATCGCCGCAAGCTGAAGAGTGCTGCCTAATCTGCTTCAGTATTTCATTTGCAGTCCTTTGGTCAAAGCCAGCCACAGCCTGTGCACATTGAGTTAGCAAAGTCCATAAATCCACCGTTGTGCTTGCACTTGTCCCCTTATTAGAACCTTTCTTAGAACGTGTCTTTCCATTGGATCCTCCTGATTCAGCAATCTGCGATGATGATGGTTCGCGATCGGCAGAAAAAATGGCAGGACTCTTACCATCCTTGCAAAGCAGGACCTCATCAAACATGCTAAATGGCTCCGAATCATCAGAGTACACAGCTGAAAGCTTGGTGCTTCTCTCCTCTTCATGTGAGACTTCATTCACAAGATGGCTTCTCTTCTCCCTCAATCCCTTGGCTGTTACAGAACCCTCCTCAATCACACGCGAGTGAATTGTATTCCAGGCTCCATTTGAAAATTTGACCCCAGGTTGTGTTTCTCTAAACGGATCCACATAGGTGTGTTCTGGGGAATCAATGAGAGATCTTTGTCCGAAAGAAGAGTAAAAGTCAGCAGCAGCACTGTTAAACCAATCAGACTCGCACGAATTATCAGTGGTATAACTGCTATGACTCTCGGAACTAGTAGTTCCACCAAAATGATCATCTGGATCAGGGTTATCATTAAATTGATGAGGTGATGAAGGGTAGCTATGAACCAGCGCATCATAGAATGATTTTTCAGCAACCTGGAGTCTCAAACAATCCTGCAACATGCAGGGTTTGCGTTCCAAATCATCCTCTTCCTCCATGAGGATGTCGGTTATGTATCTAAGAACGGGATTGGAGTGTTTAGTACTCTCTGCATGTTCTCCATTTGAACTTGCCCCACAATCAGTGGCGGATTCTGAAGAGAAACATGATGAATGATCCAACTTGAATCCACTTTCAGGGTTCTGATTCGAAAATATCGAGACAGGGCCGTTCTCATATATGAATCCGTTCACAGAACCAGGAAAGTTTTCCAAAAGGGAATCGGTGGAGAGCATGTTGGTTCCAAAGAATAGAATTTTAACAAAAAAATTTGTACTTTCTACAGAGATCTGGTTTCCAAGGTGCTTAGCTTAGCTTAGCTTAGCTTAGCTATTAATTAAAGCTATAGCAGACAAGAATGTATTACTTAGAGTCCTCCAAACACAGATCAAGTAAAGATATGTTGAAGGAAGTGATTGATAAAAAATATGAAGAAGAAGGATGAATGAATGAATGAATAAAGGAAGTAAAGAGAGGGAAAAGAAAGAAAGAAAGAAAGGGCGATGAATGAGTATTGTGGCAGAGTTACCTGTGATGGTGTGAAAATTTGACAACTGAGGAGTAACCGGCGGAGGATTCGTGAATGGGTATTATCCCTTTGCCATATTGTATAATATATAACAGTGTAATTTACAAAACCAACCTTTTCTTAGTAATTATAAAAAAAATAAAAAATAAAAAATAAAAAAAACTTTTTCTTCTTGTCACACTGAAGTTTCTAGGAAGGTAGAGATAGATGATGGCTAAGGTGAGACTCGAGCGATCAACGTCACAGCCGCCATCTTTCACTACGTTGTTGTAATTATCGTTGGAATAAATTATTAACTTATCAAGTTTACTTTACTCTATCATTAACAATGTAAACCCAACAACTAACCATGTCAAAATATTAAATCAATTTAGTAGTATTTTTTAAATAATAAAATTATATAAATAATACTTAAAATATTAAAATCTATTAATTTAATTTTTACGTTAATATATTTTATTAATATTAAAAATTAATTTAAATAATTTTTTAATATTTTAAAATTATATAATATAATTTTTAATACTTTAATGATTACTTATATAATTTTTTTATTTTAAAGACTATTTAAAAAAGAGAGTAATATCTTAAACACTACATTAACGGTTTGTTATGTAAAAATTTATACTGAAAGTTTATTAAAAAAGTTATATCATATTGAAAAATTAATTTAATATTTAAAAGAAACATGAATTATTTGAATTTAATTAAAAATATTATATTATCATTCAATTATAGATTATTACATACAATAAAATTATTAATTTTTGTAATAATTATTTAAAAGTCATATACAATTTTTTTAATTTGTTAATAATGTAAAATATTTATTGTTACAATTTAATAAAATTAAACTCTTATTACTTTTGCTGTAATTTTCAATAAAAATAATTTTTAATTATTTAATCATCGTTATTTTAAGAATGATAATTAATAAAATCATTATTGACTAATATAATTTTTAATGTTTTACAAAAAGTAAATTTAATCTTTAACCATTAATTATTTCTTCCTCTTTTGAAGTAGTATCATCCATTAATTTTATTTTTTAACATTATCAAATCAATTAGTTTAATTTACAAATTTAATAATTATTATCAATTTGATCCTTATTTAATAATTATCAATCAATTCAGTTTTTAATATTAGAAAATAATTAATAATTACCCAAATAAAAATTAAATTAATAAATTTTATTTTATAATTTTAAAAATAAAATTATTATAGTTATAATTTAAAAGTTAATTTTATGTCTTACTAAAAAAACACAGGTATTTCATACAAAAACTATCTCATCAAAATCGTAAGAATTATACGCGGCAATCGATAAAATAAAGTGGACAAGTCACAAGCGCGTCATAAGAATAAAAATAAAAACATGTATTATTTTTTTTACACACTCTACAAATTACTTTTGCTAACATTTAGGTTAGATTTATTTCAAGAATATTTCTGAAAAAGATTTAGGTATCAATTTTTTTTAAGTGACATAAGAATATCACATCCTCGTATTTGGTACAAGTTTTGAGTAAATATTTTTAAAAATAATTAATTTTCAAGAGTATAAATTATTCTTATTTCACTTATTTATTATTTTAATAAAAAGTAAGTATTTTGTATTCTCGAAAGTTATTTTTTTAAAATAACTACCTATTCTCACCTCGTTCTAATGTTTCTTTCACTTTTATTTTTTAATAACTAAAGACCAATCAATTATATATTTATTGAAATGATATTTTTGAATATATATATAGAAGGAGTCTGCAAAGAATCTTCGAAAGAAAGATAGGAGTTCATCCACTCTACAACGAATAAGCAATCCCTAGATATAAGGTAAGATTTACGAAATCTCCTCTTGTATATATCCATTTAATGACCCGAAATTCTAAATACACTTCCTCGTATAGCCTAGCAAAGTATTGCATTCTGTAGGCCGACTTCGGACCGGCTCCCATGTAGTCGAAACTGAGTTGTGTGTCAATTTTGGAACTGACTCCTACGTGGCCGAAACCGAGATTGACTAAGGTCGGCTCCTATGGGACCGGCTCACACTAGCTAGATCGAGTTGGTCTCGGCTCCCTATCAGCATCTAATCTTAAGCTTCCCGACTACACTTTTCTCCAACCATCTTTGGACGTCAATGGATAGTTCATCTTTTTAACCATCTTTGGACGCCAATGGAAAGTCTACTTTTATTCATTTTTTCGGACGTCAATGGACAATCCACTTTTCTCTAACTCTTTGGATGCTAACGAATAATCCATTCCTTCCCACTTTTGAAACACATACAAGCCCCGCCAACACATAGTTGGCATTCCAACTGGGCCAAGTCGATCTCGACCCCTCCACACCAACTGACCGACTTAGTTTCGACCCATTTCCATACCTACTGGACTGAGTCAGTCTCGACCCCTCCATCACTCCAACTGCACTGAATCGATCTCGGCACTCCAATTGTGCCGAGCCGGTCTTGACCCTTCCTACCAACTAACTATCCATATCTTAGAACTACGTAAACTTTGACTTTTCTATTGCAGTAGATACGTATGAGTAAGATACAATTCTTGTCAAATTATTCATAAAAAAACCTCAAAAATATCTCACATACTAACAATTGGTAACATTATTCTTAAGGTAAAAGGAAAATTTATTTTCTAATATGCAATGTTGTACTAAATTAATTATTAGAGGGTAAAGGGCAAAAAAAAAAAAAAGTGCAACAAAATGAGAACATAGTATTGGATGAGTGAACAAAAAAGTAAGACACAATTAGAAACGAATGGTTGTAGAGAGAAAAAATTGAATAATACTTCTAATAGAAAAAAAAAATGATAATATATATATATATATATATATGATGTTACATAAGCTATATATCTGTTTTAATACGACTAACTCCAAGCACACATGACCTGGAACATAAATATTATTTCTATAACTTAAAATAGTAATATTTTTATTTAAAGTTTTTATTCTCATGCAATTATTTATTCTTATGATATACATATTATTATGCTTTTATATAAAGTTTTTATTCGTACGTACTATTAATAATTATCTTGTTCTTTGTATATTAATACGTTTATTTATAAAGTTTTGATAATTTCATGTAATATAGATATTTATTCACGTGCTTTTTATATTAAAACATTTTCATGTAAAACTTTCATTATATGTTATGTAAATATATATTTACTTTATGTTTAGTTAGTTTGTTTCAATGTAAAATTTCCATCCAATATATTGTGAATATTTAATCATATACTTTAAATATTAATATTTCATGTAAAACTTTTCATAATCTATAATGTAAATATTTTATCATTTTTGTAACGAATTATTTTCACGAACTAAAAGCTAATTTCGTTTTGTAGATTTATAGAAAAAATTGAACACAAGAAATATTTATCTTCTAATTTATATATTTATACATGCAAAACAAATATACATGCACCACTTTAATTTAGAAATTAGTAAGTTTCAAAGTAAAAATTGAACCCTAATATGATGAAAATATTTATAAATGTAATTTAAATATTAATAGAGCTTCTATAAAACTTTCATCTAATGTAGAAAAAGTATTTACTCATATGATTTAAATATTAATAAAAACAGTAATAAAATTGATCAGGACTTTATCGTAAAAAAAAAAATATGAACAAGATGGTGTTTGTCTGTTTTCTTATAATAATAATAATAAACTGACTAAAAAAAATGAAAAAGAGGTTGGGGAGGACCACGTGCAATAAGCAATAACAATAGTGAATAGTCAACTAAATAAGCAATAACAATAGTGTTATGCTGGTAAATGACTACATAATTACTGTAAATTACACAAGTGTCATTTAAAATGGTGGAAAAATAAGTCAAACAAAAGTGAGGGGTGCATAGGTAGAGGGTCTGGCTTATTGAGTTAGGAGATTAAATTGTTATGTTATCTTAATCTCACTTAATATAAAAAATAAAAATTCATGAATATTCATTGAAGCGCAGTCACTGGTCTAATAAATAGTCAACTAAAGGCTGGGTAGTCAAAAGTGCATATATGAAAGGATATCCTTGACCATCAAGTTATTGACTAAAGCGTATATCCAATGTGAATGCCTTTTATTGTAATATGTGATAAGATATTCCTGTCCCATTATTCAATACCATGTTCAATTAATTGACTTGCCAGTTAGCATCAACATCTCAAATCTCAACCCAAAATACATATATTATGGCACCAACCATAGAGGGAAAAGACAATTCAACGCAACTTTTTCCTTTTTCAATGCACAATATTATGGATTAGTTACAAGTTTTTGTAATTGAATGATTTCCCCACTCGAAGCTTCAACAATATTCCTTAAGTTTTAAAGTGTATTTGCTATTAGATTTATCTAAATACATTCCCCCTAGTCCAAGTGTATTTATGCAGTGACTTTTTCTTTTCTTTTGTTTATTCTCTAAGTTATGTTTTGTGTGTGTGTGAGCAAAGCTATCTTGTCTTCAAAAATAGAATCCAATTGTCAATTGAATAAACAATACTGAAGTGAACAAGAAATGAATCAGATGCTGACCATTCAAAAAATAATTATCAATTGGAGCAGTCGCCGATGCACAGAAAAACAAAAAAAAAATTGAAATATATATTGCTAAGGAATTAGGAAACATATATTTGTATTCTTCGTAACACTCTCACTTCCACCTAACCTAACACCAAGCTGTAGTCATATTGTTCATTTTAATTTTTTTTTCTAAAAACAGAAAAAAAATCCAATAATAGTATATTACATTTTCCGCTGGATTAAATTTGAAAATAAAAAGTGTGTAAATTCTTTACAGGTATGCCACAATCTATTTGGGATGTTGCGCTGCTCTTAAAAATTTTGATATTCCGCCAGAATTTCTTTTTATAAACATTATTATAAAACGAATTCTTTACATATTCTTATGATATGAGATTCTATGAACTGTTAAAAATGAATAATGTCCTCGATAAACTCTACATCACTTGTCTCTTTGGAGACATCCGACAGGAAAATCTGAATTATTTAAGAAAAATAGTTAAAACAAGATCCATTTATTATTTGATGGTTTAAAAAGTAAAGAATCATAACAATCTTGTGGAGTAAAAACAAAGGAACTCATGTGTAGCTCCATCGACCATATATATATATATATATATATTTTATCTCCCTCTCTTTCCAATCAATTCATCTTTTGCAGAATATGATTTTTTTGGTTAAATTAAATATACAAATTTATTACAATATATTAAAAGATTTTAATTTATCAAGTCTGAGTAAAATTGAGATGAAGGTTTTAGATTTGAATATTGTGAATAAAAAACGTAATTATAAGAAAAAAAAAATCATTAAATATAGTTAGTCAGTTTTCTTATAAAAATTAATCACTGATCTTATTAATTAATATTTTACACTTATAAAATAATAATAATAATAAAATATTTTAGTAAAAATATATTATCATTATAATTTATATTATTAATAGATTAAAATTTATCTTTGATATGACTTAATTCATCTCTGTGTTTTTCTCATTTTAGACGAAATTAAATGTTTTGATCAGTAAATTTGAACAAATGATATTTTAAAATAATTTAATCAATTTAATTCATGAAATTTATGAAGTTTTTAAATAAAAAAGAGAATATGATAATTTTAAATAGAGTAAAATTAAATAAAATTTTTATTATAATAATTAATAAATTGGGAGATGACTTTTAGCACAAATTTATTAAATGTCAAAACTACAGATTAATCATAAAAAATATAATTAAGCTTAATAATATGAAATATATGTTTTTATTATTTGTAAAATTATTTCATATTATATTCACTTAAATAAACTAATATATATGAAATTTACATAATGCTAAAAATAATATTTGATGCAGTGGTTCAATGTTGACACGATATGTAGAACATTTTTTGTTACGACAATGTTGTTTCTTTTTTCATTGTAAATCAAGATTTAAAAATATGGTAGTAAATGAAAAATGTTACAGCGCACCTTGATTTTCAATACATGTTCGTTAGACAAAGACAAGCATAAGTCACGTTAAATTAGACTTAAATCATGTTGACAAAGTTACTTTGATTTAAATGAAATTGCATTTGAATTTTTAAGAAAAGTTTTGAATTTAAGTAAAGAAATTATACTAAAATTAATTGAATTTAATATTCAAGTACATATTATTGTTACTTTTGATTTAATTTAAAGATAAATACTCTGAACAAACTTATTCTATATAATAAATTAGAATTAATTTTTGAAAAAAAAAGAATTATGAATAGAATGAGAAATAGTTGGCATATATAAGATTAAAAAACCTAAATCATGTTGAATTGAGCGCCTAGCCGTCGGCACAGGTGATAGGACTTGTGAAACAGGAAATGTGGTGTGGGCCATGATAAACAAATTAGTGTCTTATCTTATGGAAAATCTCAAACTGTTTGGAATTTGAAAAGTAAAAGATATGTGCATCTTTAATTATTTGGTTTACACCTTTTTTGTCCCCCTTCCATCAACTAATCCATAATATTATTTTTATTTTTAACCTCATCCAAAGGTTTATTTAATTAAGACTTTCCCCGTTAATTATGCCCCACGAGAGAGAGCGAGTCAGTCCATACACAACAATGAAAAGCATTCTCTCTGCTTTAACTTTTGCATAGGTAGCTTCCTATTAGATTCCGATACTGGCCTGCCAGCCAAATCATTTAATAAATTACCTAGTATATTGTTAGGCAATTGTTAACAAGTATATTTAATATTAATTAATAAATTAATAATTTTAATAAAAAAATTACTGTGGATATATTTTATCATAATTGTTAATGCATCCTAACAATTTTTTATTTATTAACTCTTTAAATAATTTCTTGAGTGCATTAGTGAGCAAAACTCATATTATTAATATTTGTATAAAATTTAACATTTTTTTTATGTAAATTGAGTTGGGTAAATTTTTTAGCTTAAATAAGTTTTTGATTCTGGTAAATATTTAAAATGTTGATTTTAATTTTTAAAAAAATTGAATGTATTATATCATAATCTAAGAAAACTCTCAACTCTCATTCATGAATTTTTAAGTTCACCTTCAAAATTTATTAAATGGATGGATATCTCTTGGTGATTGAATTCTTAGTCGAAAAGAAAATATGACTAAATATAAAGACTCTAATAATTAAGTCAATAAAAATTTAAGTGATGTGATGATAGGATTAAGCGTACCTCAAATATAACTCAATGTACTTTTATAGGGTTCTTCTTGATAATGAATGTTGATAGGATGATTGTTTTCTCCTTAAAAACAAGACTTTCATCTTTTGGTGGGTTGATAAATCTTAGGTTGTAATTAATGTGAGTCAGAGCTTATTGTTGATGTCGTTGGGAGCTCTACATATAATTGTGATTGTGCTTTGTGTGACTTCATTGATGTCTCTTGATGTGGTGACTAAGCTTTATTGGGTCTGAACTAATCCTTGATAGAAATATACTGCTTTTGGTCTTTATGATTTAATTATTTCTATTTAAGTTGGCTAAAAATAATTTAACTTAAAATTACTACTATATTCTAATTATTGGCTAAATATATTTTTAACCTCTTTAAATATTTCAAAATTTGATTATAGTCTCTAAAACTATTTTATTTGGTTTTGATTTTTATTCTTTTATATGTGAATGAATTTGAATCAAGTTGTCATTACTTTAATTGTTGTGATATATTTTTCTCCTTCTTTCAATTTTATTTTTCTCTTTCTTTATCATTATTCTTACCATAATCTTTCTCACCATTAATATTGTTGTTGTCGTTATTATTATTGTCTTCATCACTATCATCATAATTGTTGTCTTTGTTACTGTCATCACTAGTCACAGTTACCAATAGGAAATTTATCATTATTGTCTTCATAATTATTATCGTATTCCGATGATCAATATGAATTGTATTCAAATAATTAATATTAAAAAAATATTATAGAAAATTTTCTATTATTTTAGTTACGATGTCCATTATCCACCAAACAATACATAAGACCAAAAAAATAACTTAAGCATTCGTTTGATGGTGTACCTTAATGTGTATCAAATGCACCTTAAAGCGTTTCTGTTTAAAAGTTAAATAAAATTAATTTTAAAAAATATAATAGTAAAATGTGTCTAAATTTCTAAATTAAACTCAACTATAAATTTTGCATTGAAACATGGAATTGATTTTAGAAGTAGAACAAACGTGCGCACATGTTGTGTAACTTTGCCTATTTTATTAATCAATGATAATAAACCAGAGTAACTTTTTATCTATCAAGTTCTCGAGGCATTGAAAGATTAATTGTCTGGTAAAAAAATATTCACACGACTTTGTAATATCATTATTTTTAACCACTAGTGGTGGGGTTGAGTAGTGTGCATAAACTCCCAAGTTCTAACTATGTTGTTTTTACTTTATCCCAAAAACATAATATCATTATTTTTCAATTAAGTTTTCATAGTCTAAAAGCATTGAAAGAAAATGCCAGCTCCATTTAAGCAATTCATGTCATTCATATTTCACGATACGAGCAACAGCCAACAGATTAATTGGCAAGCGTGAAAACAAATCACAGGGCAAAGTTTTCAGGTCCAGGCAAAGTGGTTACGTGATTAGACCAAATCACTTTGGCATTGGTACTTAAATAAGAAAGCATCTTGGCTAGCAGCATTAAAGGGCAATAATCTATCCATTAATAGCTGTTAACTGAAACATAATAAAAATTGAACAACCAAACAGCATGCAGTTTATAAGATCCGAAGAACTTATATCTTGTTAATTAAGCATTGTTAGAAGTTCAAACTTAGTTTTTGGTGTGTAAGTGTAATTAAGGCAGGGAGAGAAGGTTAGGAGGAGCTGGCATTTGTCAGCATTCGTATCTGACTATTCTAGTTTCTATTTATGTAGCAGCAATAATACATAATAAATATGAATTTCTTTGATCAATGGAACAAATTACCAGCCATTTTTAGAGATGCTATGAATGGAAATCATGAGGTTCACAGAAGTTGCTGTAATAAAACAAAATTGCAAGCAAGAATATCTATCGGCGGAAAAACAAACTTAACATAGCTATCTGTTTCAAATTAATCACATCTTGTCAATTCAGTAGCTAATTTGTCTCAAGAAAGAACGTATCCTGCAAAAAACATTTTACAAATTTTATTTAGAAGGATGTGAAATGCCTAATACATGTTGGTTAAAGAGAAATTAAGTCAACATTTTGAGTGCAAGTACTCGGGCAAACATGGTAAAAGAGCAATCCTAGACCCTACTCTAATATCCTTATCATTATAGAATCTGCATTACATTCAACCTCAATTCTGCCAGAAAAGTTGGGCCATAACTTTACCAAGTAACTTGGTGCAAAGCCTGGTACAATCTTCATCACAGCACCTGAAGGTTAAGCAAGTGGGCCGCTAGACCAAGGATACCAGAACCTGAAACCATTAAAGAGCAAAATAAGCTTTCACCATTGCAACATATATACATGCTGAAATATCTCGAGACTCAAGTAACCAGCAAGTGTTAGTAGGACTATAAATGAATGCTTTAGCAGGGAAAATAAGAAGTGGATAAAGTAAAGGCCAATGACTGATTCTTAGATTAGAACCATACCTTTAGTCTAGTATGATTTCTGAACCGAGTCCAGCATCATGTCATTATGCCGGCACCCAACAAGTGGAAGCATACAAAATGCGGCCCTTCCAACCTTGAAGCATCCAGTTGTTATCTTCATCTAAGACAAAATCTTTGTGGTACCATTCCTTTAACTTATTCCTGAATTTGGCCATTAATTCCTCATTGAATGGGAGCTGCTTGAAACCAGCCCTCGTATTCCTAACCTGCCACTGTTTGTATACCTCAGGCCTCTCAATCCTCTCAGAACCTTCGCATGCTATAACATTCATAGCTTCCCGGCCCAAAATCTCTCTCTCAATCATCATCCTCGATTCGTTTTCACGAGGTATGACAGTGTCACACATATCATAAACAGCAGAAAAATGGAAGAGTGCCTCCCTAAACCGTGTGGCAAAGAAGGGGGCATTATAAGACCCGTTAACTATGGACTGAGTAAAAATATCAGGATTTATCTTCCTGATCAAATGCAGGACTGCATTTCTAGGACTGTTGACTTCAATACTCTCATCCAGTAAATTCTCAAACCTCATCAACGAGTTCACAGCAACAAACTCGTCGCTCTCAATTTTAAGCGTTTCAACCTGAATGGTGTCCCAGTTCCTTGATGGTATGGCATTGTACTCAAAGGGAACATCGTAACGCTTACAGTAGTTGGCGAGACGGCGACCAGTCTCCTCAATTTTTTCAGTGGGGCGAAATCCCGGTTGGGGAAACTCTATCCCTGTGATCCTAAGCTTGGGTGGTCCACCCTCTCTATTTGACAAAAACTTAATAAGAATTGGCCACTGGAAACCATGTAGGATGCCAAAATCAATAACATGGACGGTTTGTGCCTTTGCAGCTGCTTTCATAATCATTTTATTTGCATAGAAATATGTAAACTTCTTGAAAGGGCAGGCAGATAACATAACTTGGTATGCTTTCAGGAACTCAGCCGCGGTGATCCTTTTAGAGCCCATAAAAGAAAACATTCCTTGTGCACTAGTACCCTCCCCAATCAATCGTGCCTCGAGGCCATTGGCGAAGTAATGAGCCAACCTCTGTGATGCATCCCCAATGGGGGAAGAGTGCTGCCTAATCTGCTTTAACAATTCATTGGCAGTTCTGTTGTCATAGGCATACACAGATTGTGCACACATCAACAGAAGATTCCTCATATCTACTGTTTCCTTCTTCCTCCCTTGTTTCTTAGATCGACCGTTCCCTCCATCAGTCTCCTCAATTTTCACTGCTACACTCTGCATAGAACAGTTTTCAGTACACACGTTCTCAACATTTAGCAACACCCGATCGAAAGCATCAGACAAGTCACTCTCATCAACATGGCTAAGTGCAGAGTGCTTGATACTTCTCCCTTCTTGTTCTTCTTCTTCTCTGGTGTCTCCCTCTTCGCGCTCGTGATTCTTTCTACCCTTAAACCCATAGGAATTCTCTCTAAACATATTGATTGATTGGTTTCCCTTTGAATGTAGAGAAGTTACAAGGTTAGGCCCCGGAGGAAGAAACTTACTAGCTTCCTCCATCCCTCTCCTAAACTGGGAAACAGAATCAACATCATTGAAAATATTCTGAGACAACAGTTTGGCAATAGAAGAATCCAAATCTGATAGTCCATCACTAACATTAATTGAAGGTGGCGGTTGAGAAAGGGCCTGGGGGTTAAACTGAAAAGAAGAAACAGAAACAGAATCTGGAGAAGGGAGCTTCAACTCACGAGAATTTTCATCTAGAAAATTGTTGTTGCTATTGTTGCTACTGCTGTTGGTGGTGGTGGTGGTGGTTTCACCCTCGGGACAGGGACTGAGAACGAGAGGGTGTTGATTGGGGGAAAGAGGTAGGTTTCCGGTGAGAGCGTCGTAGAAGGATTTCTCGGTGACTTGCAAGGTGAGGGAATCATAGAATGGCCTCTGTTCAACGTTCTCTTCCATCAGAATCTGACTTATGAAATTGGCAGTTTCGGCGAAATCGTTGTCTTCCGTAGCCGCAAAATCAAGAGAGTTGGAGACATAGGAGATGTTATCCTCTTGGCCAAACAGATCAGCACTGGAAAAGTTAGCCTCCATGGTAACACTGAAACTCAATTAAGCATGAAGGGTGAGAAAGGAAAGGAAAGGAATTGATGAGTATTGGTTGTTTAGAAAAAGAGACAAGTAAGAATCCCGTGAAGTGAGGTTGCGTTACTTTTGTAGTCAGAAAGCAGCAGCCGCAACAGCTGCAGCAGCCCCTTTGACTATTAGCAGTATCGCATTGGTATAACCCCAAGAGCAGTGTCCAAAACATACAGGTAGCATGACAATACTAGAGATAGTCTAGTACTATATTACTACATTAATGTCTTATAACATACTCAAAAGTATAACAACCAGATATTTAAGGCTCAGAAACACCCTTAACCTACATCCATTAGTTTTCACTTAAATCATGCAAGTTAATTAAGTTCTTAACTTATTAGGTATTTGAATCTAAGCCACCTGCCTTTTGAAATTATTTCATGTTTGACTCAGTCTAGGTTTGGTTTAGCTTTCGTCTATTTTTTATCCACATTTTTTTTATTTTGATCAATCACTTGTGCATGTTTATGGCTGGGCAATGCTGAATCAAATGCTCCATTAGATGGGGAGTTTTTTTTTTATCCATAGAAAAAGAATATTGAAATTTTTATCATATTCAAATATTTTATTTAATATTGTCCACGAGTTATTAATTTTAACTTGAAGTATTTCAAATAACTTTTATATTAGACTTGACTTACTTTTAAGATAAAATTATCAGTCATAAATCTCACTTCAAATAATATGTTTGAATATACTTAAATGAATAAAATCATGTTTCACTTTATAGACACGAATCATATGAATATACAAAAGATACATTTTACTATTCTTTGATACACACTAATAATGTTCATTTAAATGTAAGAATAAATAAAAAAAATCAATTTCAATTAAAATTAATACTATACAACTATTTTTTTAAGATATTATTTTATCTCAATTAGTATCAATAATAATAATAATAAATTAATATTTTCATGTGCTTAATTATAGAGGTGATAAAATTGATAAAATGCCTACGTATAGAATAAAGAGAAGAAAATTAATGTAAATTTTGTAGTATTTGTTTCTCTTCAATTGAGAAGTTTATTTTCCTAAATAAAAATGTGGCTTATATTAAAAAAATGAGGCTTATATTAAAAAAATTATAGTTTTAAAACGTCAACTGAATTTGAACATGTCCCTGTACAAAGTCAAACATCTGTTGATTTAAGTATTAAAAATCTATTCTTTTAATCAAGACTTTGAAATCGAAATCAATAAATTAAAAATAGATATTAATTTTTTAATAAATTAATTTATCCAGCCTATATAAAATTAATAAGATTATTATAACTTTTGAATGCCTAACATGTTAGAGAAAAAATAACTATATAAATAATTCATTAGTCCCTATAACATACATATTTTTCTTTTTTTTAATCTTTTAAAAAATTATCAGTTTTAATTTTTGAAAATTGGATTTTTATTTTTTTTCCTTATTATTTGACTTTATTCTCTTCAATATTTAGTCTAGATTGAATTAATTATTGTAATATATGACTATATTAATTTTGGTCTTTGATTATATTTATATTTTAGAGAATAAAATGAATATAGTCAAAATATTAGAAAGACAAATATTAAAAGAATTAAAATTAAACAATAAATATTCTTATTTTTAGAAATTAAAATTGATAATATTTTTATTCTATTTTTACTTTTTAATGAATAGTTTGATAGAAAAAATTATAAAGACTATAACCTAAAAAACTTTTATATTACAAAGATTAAAATATTATTTAAACCAAAAAATAATTAACAGAGTGGTTGTTTACTAGGTACCCGCTGCACAACCTATGGGATGTCGTTGCTTGATTGCCAATCCAAGACTTTCTTCTTCGGTCACCTCCCCAATAGTAAACCCTAAACAATCAAGTCTTCTTCTTTTAGACTTTTTACAAATGTTTGTTTTCTCCATTCAATAAATTTTAAAGACAAATGTTGACAGGTTATTAATGATTGAAAATAACACGTTATCATTCAATAGATAAATTGTGAAAAATCAAGAGTACAACTATTTTTTTTCAACCCACGTGTAATAGATGATTCAACCTTACCGCCAATAAAATCTTTCATTTTAACTTTATAATATGTTTCTACTTTAATTTAAAAAGTTAAATAAATTATTAACTCTTTAAAATTAATATTAGTCTATTAAAATATTTAAATATATTTTCCGAAAACATACCATTCTATTATGATAATATATGATTTAATTTATTTTAGATTTTCTCTTTTTTCTTAAAAACAAATAACTGTGTCACGTATAATTCTGAATTTAAACAATTTTTTTTTACATAAAGAGAACATTAACAAAAATTAGATAAGTTAATTTTAGAAAATTTTCCTTCTTTTCATTCTTTATTCAAAATTCTAATATTTAATAACATATTTTTTTAAGAGATGTTAATTTAAAAGTAACTTTTAAACTTGAAAATTTTTAAATTACCAAACAACTTTTAACTTTAAATTTAAAATAATGTTTATTAATTTCTCAAATATCAAATCAAATGATACGCATAACTTTCTTTCCTTTTACAAATTTTTCATTTAAAAAGCTCAAAAAATAAAATAAAAATAAAAATAAAATATAATAATTTTAATAACTTATTTATATTAATTTAAAAAAACTTAAAGATAAAATTTACTTTAATCTTAAATAAATATTGAATTAATATTGCATGAAATTACTCAAGAAAGAAATAAAAGAAAATAGTTCATGTATTAATTATATAAATAAAACTTACATAATTATTTAATTATAAATTGATATATATAATAAGTTTTTGAGAAAATAAGTTATACATTGTTTTATATTGTCATCTAATTATAACCTATCATATATGGGAAATCGATTAAGTTTTAAAAATTATGTAAATAGTGATTTGTGACTGAAGGAAAATATAAAATTGTTTTATCCTGTCAACGCACAAACATATATTAAGTTTATTAGCTTTTACGATAATTATCTTAAAAATCAATATTTATTATATTTTTTATTAGTTGAATGTGTAAAAATAAATTATACTCATCATATATAAAATTTAAACTAAAAAAATAAACAAAAAATAATAATGATAGAACAAAGTAAGAGCAAGAGTGAGAAAATAAATTGTGATTATTTTACTTAAGTTTTTATTATACTTTTTGAAATTGTTAGGGAAACTCTTGAGACATAAATAAACTTTGGCTATACTTGAATAGTTAAATGAAAATTTTCAAGTTTTTATTGATAGTTGATAATTATATACGTACAATGATAAGATTAACTCACATTTATAAAACTGTCTACAGCAATTTTACGTGCTATGGGATAAATTGTCTTATAAGAAAGGTATTTATAATTTGTACAAAAATAATAATAATTCACAATTATAAGATTTTTTCTTATGCCCTTTATTTGTTACTTAGATATTGGAAAGGAAGAGTTTGGAAGGAGAGACTTTGTCATGATTTTTAAGGAGAAAATATAAGGAGAAAAAGAAAATAAAGTAGATTATGTAATATTCTTTTCTCTTCAAATTTAGAAGAAAAGAGAGGAGAGATACATTTTCTTTTTTCTATTTCAGTCATATCTGGTCATAACTTTTTCTTTAGGAATATTTTTTATTTTTAATATATTTTTTTAACTCATATTAAATAATTTTTTTTTCATACCATTTTTTCTTTAACAATCAAACGACTTATTAGTCATTGTGTTGTGAATCTCTTCTACCTTTTGTTTCTCATTAGTGGATGCTTTGATATTAATTTTATTTTTCAACACTATATGAAAAATATTTATGTACAAACATTTTCCAAATGCATGAGAAGAAAAATACATAATTGTTTATGAAAGAAATAGAAAAATACAAGAGATATGTAATATGCTGGATTTTACTGAGAAAATCATTATTAAAAACAAATATGCAAATAACAAGAGTGATCTTTTAATAAATTTAATTAGAATCCACTTCCTAATCATCTAATCATAAATTATTATATAATTAAAGATTATTAATTTTGATAATAAATAATTTAAAAATTATTTATAAAATAATTTTTATTAATTAATAATGTAAAAAATTTTATATTGATAATATATGAAAATTAATTATTTCTTAAACTATACCAAATAAGATATTTATCTCTATTATATATTTTAATATATGTATATTTTTTATATCTTTGTGGTAAACTAGTGAAAGAAAAAATATGTGATATACTAAAAGTATAAAATAATTTTACATGATCATTAAACGACAATTTACTGTGTAGGATAAATAAGTTGACTTTTATAATATATATCTTAAAAGTCATATCAATATTCAAATTAAAAAAAAATACCAATTTAATTATAAGAGTTATCATAATATATTGTTCATATAAAATAAATCAATAAGACTAGCAAATTCTAAAAGTTTACTCCAATACTATAAATTAGACATATTTTCAACATTAAAGTACACAATTTGAAAAATGAAAATTCCATTCTCTCAATTAAACATTTTCAATATTTTCTCTTATCTCTTTTAGAAAGCAATTATTTAAAAACTTTCTCTCTCATTCATCTCGTAGTATTCTTGTTATTTTTTTTTTCTTTAAATTAAATTTCACTATTTAAAAAAATAACAATAACTAGAAATAACCTTTCACTACAATTTAAATGATTCATAATAAATTTAAAATATAATTTTATGTTCAAAATATTTATTTATTATATTTTAATTATAACATATTTTATATATATAAATATTTATTATGTAACACATACATATTAAAAAACTAATTTGAAAAGTAACTGAATCTTTTAAATATTTATAATGTGTTTGAAAAAAATAGTAAAATAATATTTTATATTTTGTTAATTCCTGTATTCCAAAAACTTTCAACAAGGTATTCTTTCTCAGAGTATGTGATTCCTGAATCCAATTACAAATTTATAATTTAAAATATAATTTTATGTTCAAAATAGTACAAAGAAAACCAATCAAAATATACTGTCATGAAATCACAATTTGTATTTTTTCTCAGAGTAAATTATACTAATCCAAAGAGCCTTAAGTCAAACTAAATCATTTTGATAATACTTGATTGTAAAAATAAATTTCAGCCTAGGCATCGTCATGCCTGCATAGCTGCAACTTTAACCTACGACCTGTTCCCTGCAATTAATTAATCATGCACAATAAATCAAATCATAGCATGTGACTTTGCAACACAAAAAAAAAAGAATCTAATTAAAATTTGCTTACATTATTATACTGTCATAAGAAAAAGACATACGATTACATGAGAGAGAATGCGCATAGAAGTTACTCCTCTTAATCATGAAGACTAAACTTTATAATACAGAGATGGATAAGAATACTCTACACCATAGCCATTACGAGAATGTTGTGTATGCAGTAAGTGTAGGATGTATGTCAACGTAGTTCAAGAATTAGAATCTCATTATCTCAGGATTCTGCTGCTTATGATGCCTATCACAAGAACTCAAGAATAGCTCAACATTTAACTATGCCATTCACATAGCATCAGTTATCAGTTATATTATACACACAGTTAACCAATTAAAAATATTCTGACAACTGAAACTGAACTGTGCTATGCCATTCCATTAGGTGGGGTCAGCTTCTAGAAATGTCAACCATAAGACTTTAGGGAAGTCCAAGTTACGTTTGCCAGATTCCTAAATGGAACATGTCTCCCCTACAAATTCATGAAAAGCTTCTCCTATTTAACTACCCTAACTACCCTAGGAAGAACATTGTCAAGGCCTAAGCAGGCACCCAACATGAGGAAGCATAAACTACTCTGCCCTTCCAACCTTGCAGCATATAGTTGCCATCTTCAAGAAGCATGAAATCACTGTGGTACACATCTTTCAACTTGCATCTTAATTTGTTAATGAGCTGTTGATCCAAGGGTAGTTGCTTAAATCCAGCCCTCATGTTGCGAACCTGCCATTGCTTGTACGTCTCGGGCCTCTCAACCCTCTCACAACCCTCACAAGCTATAATATTCATTACCTGTCGCCCAAAGAACTCTCTCTCAAACATCAACCTCATTGGATCTTCACGAGCAACATTGGTATCAAGCACATCAAACAAAGTAGAATAATGGAAAAGAGCCTCCCGGAACCGTGTCACAAAGAATGGAGCATTATAGCTCCCATTGACAGTCCCATGTATGAAGATAGTGGGATTTGCCTGCCTTATTAAACTTAAAACAGCATCCCGGGGACTATTCAACACAACTGTCTCATCAAGTAGATTTTGAAATCTAAACATAGAATTCACAACAAGAAGTTCATTTTCCTCTATCTTCAAGTCCTCAATTTTGATGGTTTCCCATTTCTGTCCAATAGCATTGAACTCAAATGGAACCTTAAAGCGATCACAATACCTTGCAAGGCGAAGCCCCGTCTCCTGGATTCTCTCTGTTGGCCTGAAACCAGGTTGTGGAAGCTCTATCCCTGTAATGCGCAGCTTGGGAGGCCCACCGGCTCGTTTTGATAGACGATAAATAAGAGCTGGCCACTGGAAGCCATAACGGATGCCAAAGTCTATAATATGAAGGGTTTCAACTTCCTTGGCTAGATGCAAAATTGTATGGTTTGCAAAAATGATTGCAAGCTTCTTGAATGGGCAGGCTGAAATATACATCTGGTAAGCTTTCACCATGTCCGCTGCAGAGGTTCTTTTGTTGGATAAAGCAGTAAAAATCTGAGTACCAGTACCAGCCAGGCGTGCATCAAGGGCATTTGCAAAGCAATGGGCCAGCCTCTGAGTTCCATCACCCAACGGAGAAGAGTGTTGCCTTATCTGCTTCAACAACTCATTAGCAGTTACACGATCATCAGAAGAAACAGCTTGTGCACACAGAATCAACATTGTCCTCAGATCCACAACTTCCTTCTTGTTGCCCTGTTTCTTAACACGGCTCTTCCCACCACCAGACTTGTTTGTTTCTTCTAATTTACCCAAGGATGGTCCATTAGGAAGGTCTGCGTAACAAATACACGAAGGAGCTGCCTCATTTGCCCACCTGGGGCCCAGCAGTACCTTATCAAGCAATTCTGATATCTCACTGTCATCACTGTACACAGCTGACTGCTTGTTGCTTCTCCCATCTTGTAAATCTGCTTCTTCATCATCCCGCTCGTGATTCTTCCTTCCTCTTGACTCAGCAGAAACTTCATCTCTCTCTGCCTTAATTACCACCTTCTGAGGAGGAACCTCTCTAAAAGAGGGATTCTCCAAGTCGATAACCAATGGAATCCCTTTAGGTAGGAACTTACTGGCTTCCTCCACACCCCTCTCAAATTGCAGCACAGACTCATTCTTGCTAAGCACGCTTGTTGAACCTGGATCTAAAAATCCAGCCGCGGAACTTGCCAGGAATCCACTATCGATTCCAGTGAAGTTGCTTGTGGTGTTCATACAAGATTCGGTTGAATCTGCCTGGAAAACAAAGTCAGTAGGAAAAGTGGTTTGCAGTATGGAAGGCTTGTAGTCGGTAAGATCAACGTTGCTCCAATGGGACTCAACCGAATTGCTAGTGCTAGTAGTGCCACTACTGCCATAACCACTGAAACTACTATCATCAGGGCTTTCTACTTGGATGGAAGAAGAATAAGAAGGGTACCTCTCGCCAATGACGTCATAGAATGATTTCTCAGCAGCTTGGAGAGCCAAGGAATCATGGAACATACACGGCTTCTCCTCCATGTTCTCTTCCATAAGCATTTGGTTTATGTAGCGTAGAACAGTGGCAGAAAAATCAATCTCATCGAAGGGAGAGTCTTCATCGGTGGACAAGGAAACTGGATTTTGAGCAGCATTTGGATCCGGTGGAAGAATAAACTCGTTATCCATGAATCCAAACTCGGTGGTTTTCATCATGCCATTTACAGGGTCAAGGCACTGATTCTCTGCATCATCGACAGTGTTGGGCACTTGGTTGAGTTTAACACCGTTGATGAAATTGGACTTGAAATGGGGATCCATCAATTCACGCGTTCTATCAATCAATGCTGTGGATGGAAGAAGACAGAGAAGAAATTAGTTTGTTAATTACCCCATGAATCCAGAACCACCTAATTAACAGCGATATGTAATAAGACATAAAACGTGGAAGAGACAGAAGCAGTAAGACATAAAAAAAACAGGATTTATTTACGTGCAAACAAAGTTATAGTTGTCTATGTTAAAGAAGCTATGGGAACATTAGAAACCCTAGGAGCCAGTAGTTGGGGTTAATTTATGTGTACGGAAGTAAAACCAGCGAGTTTCCATAGATGATGGACATAAGAAAGGAGTAAGATTGGACAAAGAAGAAAGAGAGAAAGATAGTTGATTAATTAATAATAATGATGTAAAATAAAAGAAGAAGAAAAGAAAAAAATAGAAGAGAGAGGAAGAAAAACCTGCGAGTGGGGAATTGGGATTTTGTTAGAGTTGGTGGGGGAAGACAGGAATCATAAGTGAATGATGAGACACAAAGCCTGGTTAGTGTTGAACTTCAAAGTTAAAGGTGCTTCACAAACTTGTGTTTGTTTGTGTCAAATGATGAGATTGGGCTCTGCACCTTTGAAGCCAAATGAAAATGTTGCTCTTCAGCAATACAGACAGCCAAACTGCTTCCTTCCCAATGGCGTGTCCCACTTCAATTCTTGTCTTAAGTATTTTTATTTTTTAATATGGAACTTGCCTCACCACCATTTTTGACATATACAAAATACATCCACTGTTACTGCTATGTTCTTTTTTTTAGTACAATAATAAAAATATATAATAACAATATCTTAAACTTTATAGTTAAGTCCACTTTAATAGTTTGTACCATTATGATATTAATATGAATAATAAAATTTAAATATTTTACTTTTTCTAACACTTTTATTTTTTTTTATTATTATATCATATTATATATCATATTTTTTTTTTTTTCTTCTCTCCAGGTATAGCATTCAGGGTGTGTAAATATATTTTTCTTATTAATATATTTAACCATTATCTTTATGTCCTAGTGTACTATATTGTATTGGAGTTGTCTTCAAATTCATGAGAATGGACAGTTATATTTTTTAATATAAAACTTTTGCATTTGATTCTTTAACCAATATTTTAAAGACACTAGGTAGAATTTTAAAAGAAGGGTTGCTGAATCATTTTATAGTTAATAGGGTTAAAAATTAAAATAATATTTTAAAAAAAATGCCTTTGACTAATCCCAACTAATTAACAATTTTTTATTAATAAATAATTTGAATTTACATTTTCATCTTCTTTTCACTTTTTGTTTATCCGAGACAAAATACTAATAAATTGACATTTATCTGAATTTTTATCACATTTCACATTTTTCTTCACTTCTTTATTTTCTGTTTCATCTTCTTTTTTCACTTATTTATTTATTTTTAAATCAATCATCTTATCTATATATATCACCTCAACTTGGAACAACTTTTTCCCTTACCTATACCCCATTTAATGGATCTAGGAACTTATAAAATTAGTTTGAGTATAATTTAATTTCAAAAATTAATTAAAAAATAAGATTACTCTTTATTTATAACTTTTTTTAGGCTCAAATTAATATTTGACTTGAGGTTTTGTTCAATATCATGTTTTATTTTTTATCATTATTTTCTGTTATATTAATTTTGTTGGTATGTGTTCTGATTTTTTTTACTTTATTGCTCTTAAAATTGGGAACGCAATAATAATATTGTAATGTCATATTTCTCATTGACACAGAAACATGAAAATAAGATAGAAGTATTTTCAAGGGTCTATGAAATTTTGTGTGGTTGAGAAAACTTCCATTTCGCAAATGATACAAACAAACTTTTATCAGACTAACCCACTAGCATGCAAGTGTCCGAAAGGGAGAAAATACAAATAATAGCCAAAACTAAAAGATTATGTTGTTTTTTTTCTATTAGATGGACGTATGATTTCATTCATTCCTTTACATGTAAATCGGATGCTATCATTGTACACAATTATCACTACATTTCAATTTAACACTGATATAAATTTATCCTAAATAAATTATTTATTAGTATAAAAATATTTTTAGTACATCATATAAGAATAATTCAAATTTACATTAATAATTTTATAACAATGGTTCATGTTATATTCAATTATGTATATGGAGGGACGATAATTTTCTTCGCCACTTGCATAATAGTAAAAAAAAATGTATTTACATTAATTGTTAGAAGATTAATAGTCAATAAATTAAGCAGTGTGCTGTAAACATTGGTTCATATAACCAACCATTGTGGCAAGATGTAGGTTGGGATGAGTTCAATCCGTTGAGTTGCCTTAAAAAAATGCTAACAACTGTTATACATAATTAAGAAAAATTATTTCATATTACTTCTATATTGATGGATAACTTGTCCAATCGAGGTCTGTCTGAATCAATTTTAATTATAATTTTAAAACCAACACTCCATTACTATACGTTGTAGTTATATGTATCTACGAGATGTAAAGAGATTGAATCTTCACACTAAATATGGAAAAAAAAATGTTAAGCGAAAAATATTCACCATATGTAAACTCAAGGTTAATAGTAAAGATGGTAATTATTTTTAGTTGTAGATACATTGTATTTATTTTATTAATACTAAAAAAACCAATTTTACAGTCTTATTTTTAAGAAATTTATTTTAATAAAAAGAAAATAGAAAAAGAAAAAAGGAAAGTGTGATATAAAATAAAAATGCAATGGAATAATATAGAGAAAAAAATATTATATAGATGCAGACTTTTTTATTTGTGAATATACCAACCTAGGATTTGTACTTTGAAATTTCAATATTTGTGTTGAAATAGAAGTCTACACAAAACATCCACGTGGTTAAGGTTGAATTCAGTTTAAGGACTACAAAGATCCGTCAACCATGAATAGGATCTCGGTAATACGACAAAATTAATAATAAAAATGTTTTTTTTTTTCTATCCATGCAATATGTGAAGTATTCCTCGCTAATTATAATAATTAATTTCTATGAAAAATTGTAAATTCACCAATTATTCTCCCATTCTCTCGAATAATGAATATTCTCCACTTAATATTTTTTTTCTATCCAAAATCAAATTCAAACTTTGGTAAAAAGACACAAGTACCAACGTTGATTAATGAAAAGTTTATTTAACAGGCAGTTTCCCGATCTTATAATATTAATATATATTAAATAATTATTTGATATTAACAACGATATTAAATTACACAAAGAGTCACCTTACTTAATTTGTAAAATAAGTCATGCTATTTACACAAAACTATTTTTAAGACAATTAATATTTTTTGGTGCATAAAGACAATTAATATTTACTTTTACCGTGTGTTACTGTTGATTTCTCACATCAATATCTATTATCTGTCATCTTAATCACCCTTTTAACTTTTCTTGTGATAATAATTTTGAGCAGGTATATCTAACCATAGGAATAATTGTGTCACTATATGTACCCCTCGAACTTGGGGTGAAGAAGTGAAGTGATTATTAAAATGATAATTTTAAATTTTGAGTATTTGACATTACAAATAAGATCACTTCGAATCACAATTCATACGGTCTACCATTGATTAATGTAACAGTCATATTTTATCTTAGACTGTTATCACATATATATTATTAGAAAATTTAAAATTTATTATAAAATAATTTTATAGTTAATTTTAAAATCAATAATTATTTTATAGATATTTTTTAGTAAAAATAATTAACTATAAAATTATTATAATATGAAATAAATAATAAATTAGTTAAGAAAATAATCTTAATTAATTTATAATAAATTTTTAAAATTTATAGTTATTTTTTAGTTAATTTATAATAATAAAAAATATAAATAAATATAATTTAAATTTATTTATAAAAAATAATATCTTAATTAATTAATAATTAATTAGTTAAGGTTTAATTATTAATTTAAATAGTAATTAAAATAAAAAAATCTTATGGTATCGTTTACAATAATAATATAAAAAAATTCTTCTTGTTGCTGGCTTAAATATCATCATCTTCCTTGTAATGAGGCCATGCTTTATGAATTCCAGAATCGAACCAGGTATCACGTGATATATATACTAAATTTGATCCGCAAAGGTTCTTAATTAATTCAAAATATTCAAGGGTTCTTCTTGCACAGCACAGTTGCACCATGGTTGGTCGTAATACAATGATAAATATGTAGAATTATTTGGTTAAATATTCGACAATTTTTTCTCAGGTTCTGAAATAATTAGGTCCACTTTGACATACACATGAATAAGTGAATTGTGAACCATCTGAATAAGACATATAAGCGACAAAGAAAATTAAAATTTCAAAGGTTTATACCTAATGAGAGAGATCCTTGTTACAGGCAATGGTGACTTAATTAGAAATAATGATGACCAATATTTAGTAATTTAATTATATATGGCTAGTTAATGGTTGGGATGAGTACATAGGAAGTTTAGATCTGAATCTCCTGTAACCATATTTTGACCTATATTCCAATTTCCAACCATCACCTAGCTAGTCATCATAGCGATGATTAATTCAGGGAAAACCTGCTCCAATTCATTGAATTTTTAACTTGACATCAATCTTCGTTTTTTATTGTGTTCCCTTTTGTTTAATCAAAGGCACTTATGTTGTTTCGAAATTTGTGTTGTATACTCTTATCCTTATCCTTATTTATCTAATAATTTGACACCAAATGGAACAAGTGTCTTACATGCAGCATAGACATATACTCTACTTAAATACATCAATACTATAAGCTAACGTAATCTTTTCTAGTATAAAAGAAAAAAAAAACTAACGTAATATTTGAATTTACATTTTATATTGCGGTTTAATATTACCTTATCCTTTTAGAAGGGAAAGAAATAAATAATTAAATAAGATAAAGCAACAGATATTATTTACTTCTTGGTTGATGATCACAATTTACAGTTTATGGTTGTTAACAAAAAGTATTTTAAAAAGTCAGGTTTAAATATTTCTTACATTAATGTGAATATAACGGTTTTTAGTTTTAATTTTTATAATAAAAATAAATTTTAATTCCTGCCATATTAGTGTCCACCAGGATGAAAGAAATTAAAAATAGAAACTACTATATATATTTTGAGGGATATAATTACATGAATTAAAAATAAAAATTATTGTATTTACAGAGACTAAATAAAATTATTATATTTTATAGGGACATAAAAATAAATTGTTGTGTTTACAAGAAGATAAAACATGTTGGTACTAATGATAGATTCACGGCAAAGAATAAAATAAGTGATGATCAACATTGCAAAAATAAAGAATGTAAACAAATTTTATAAGAACTAAAGATCAAAATTGTCATAGTTGTAGTAACCTTAAAGATACTTAAATTTATAAGTTATTATATAAGGACCATCTAGTATACCTTGAATTTTTTTATGGAATTTTAATTTTTAAATGAAAAGAAATACAATTTTAAAATTTTGTTTCAAAAAGTTTTTTTTTTTTTAATTTCCCTTGTTTTTAATCAAATAAAATATACTTTATTATTGGTGTTTTATTTTAATTATCTTTTACGTCATTCAAACATGCATGAAGAAGTAATGGGTCTGACACATTAATTAATTAATTAATTAATTATTTATTTATTTATTTATTTATATATATATATATATATATATATATATTAATTAATTAAGTAGTTTTATTTAATGATATAACTCTTTCTCTCTTGTCAATTTTTAATATCACACGTATCAATTTATTTTGTTTTTACAATGACATCGATAAGATTTAAATTTAAAATCTTGTGCTAACTGTTTAACTCCATTAAATCGATATATATATATAACTCTTGTTTTGACAATAAAATTTCAACAAGTAAGCAAATAATAAAGTTAAAATTATAACTTTTTCAACTTCAAATAAGGAACGGTTTTTTTTTTTTTAAGAATAAGAACAAAATTTTTAGTTTACTAGGTTTTCTTAGTGATATTCTTTAAGAAGATGCAATTGCTTGATAACAAAAAAATGTTTAAACATCTAACAATAAAGTTGCTATTAATTGTTTTTAGAAAGTACAAGTGAATTAAAATATAGAGTATTCTATTTTTTTTCTTCGTCGATTCGAATTTCATTATTGAGCAAAAACAGAGAATTAATTAAAGGACAATTTCTTTATTTATAAATATTATTTTATGTATGTAATTAGGGATCGAACTCTTGTTATAAGATTAAAACATCCAAACTACTACTTATTTGTGTCAAACTTTGTGCGATGAATACGACAAAGTTAGCACATGGAATATTTTGTAACTAAAAAATAGAATATGTTCGCAATTTTGTAAGCCACTGATTAAATAAGTGGATATTAACATTTTTTTTTTAATTTGAGTCATTGCCTCAATCACAATCTTCACCCTCGTCGTTTTCTTGGGAAAATGATAGCTGCATTCATTATAAAGAGATAACAAGGTGGATATGAAATAGAGATTGGTCCATAGTCTTTTCTATAAAAAGAGATTGTTGTCTACACCAGTGAGATAAATCATGGATTTCTAATATTTGAATGACACGTTTCTCTATTTTTTTTTCAATTTAAAAATAGAATCTCGACACGAACTTACATCATATAATTACCCTGTTTAAGGCTCCTTGTCTAGAAATGACTTTTAAAACAATTATGTAAGAGATATTCGAAAAAATATATATGGTTAGATATTCGATATGGTATAATTACGTAGCCATAAAGATAAATAAATAAATAAATATTGCAAGCATGTATAAGAAGCTTGTTCGTGTGATAAAAATACTCCTCGCTTGATAGTACTTTAGTAGTGGAAAGAAAAAGATGAAGTACATTCCTTGTTTGAATTGATACTGTGCTTTAGCAATGGAAATCAAATGACTTGGATGGATAAAATTTGTGTGGTATATAGTTTTATCATTTTTGTAACAAAAAACAAAATAGTTTTCTGAGTGTCTCCTTTCTTTGGAAAGGGTATGTTTAGATTGATAATAATTGACAGAATAGGTAGAAATAAAATAAAGTAATATTAGTTATCATATTTGAGTGGTTTAAAATTGTGTGCAATAAAATGAGAATGTGTGGGTGTAACTTTTTTTTTCGTCCCAGTCTATATTTTATACCTCTACCTTTTTTTTTCTACTTTTTTATTTAAAGGACATGAGATATAATTGACATTATTTTTAATTAATAAATAAACTATTAAATTAAACATATCTCCAACTCGAGAAGATTATCATTTTAGTTTCAATTCTTCAAGTTTTAATAAACAGAACTGCTATCATCTTCAAGAATATGAACTTGGCTTCAACTCTTGAGCCACAAGCCTCTTTACTAATTTATCGATTATTAAAGTAACTGTTACCGTCACTTCAAATAAATTAACATTGTCAAGGAGCTAAAGACCATTGCAATGATCATTTTCTATATTATTAAATTTATTTGAATGTTCATTGGGCTGAATACCCATTATTTTAGACGAATAATTGTATTTGTAGTTAACTAGTAATCTAACATATAGATTACATGATGATAAATGCTTATTTTATATAATTAAAGTTTATAATAAATAAATATTTTAAATATATAAATTATATTTTAAATTTATAGTAAATAATTAAATTTATGATATAAAATTATTTTTAACTATTGATAACTTTTAAATATTAAAATTTAATTTAGATATATAAACAAAAGAGGATAAATTAGAAAAAATAGAAACTTAAAAACATAAAATATATAAATAAAAGTATAACAAGGATAGAATGAGATAGTTGAGACTTGAGAAGATTTTTTTAGCTAATTGTGAGGGTAACATGTAAATGCACATTTAGAAAAAGAAAATGGTGATAATGTCTAATAGAAAGAGCGAGGGAGAGTCTCTCTATATTATAATTTACGAGTATATTTTTAAAATAATTTTTTCATAAAAAATTAATATAAGGCATATTACTACTATGGTAGAAATTTTTTACAAAATGTTCGTAAAAAAAAAAAGTTTAATATCGTTGTGTAAGGATAATATAAGAATAACAAATTTATTTCTTTATTTTTATTCACTTAATTTTTAACTAAAAAAATAGAAAACTTGTGTTTATTTCATTATTAAATATTTCTCTTATTCCAGAATATCCAAAGAAAACTTCGGATTCTTTTGATTTGTCGTCTGCATGTGTGAATGGATATAAACAATTCTTAATATAGAAAGCTGATAATTATGATTGCTTTTTTTTTTTGGTGGCGTTGCGGAGGGCCTAAAGGCCCATGAAAACAGATCTGGGCGTAGGAAGGCCCATTAGATGATGAAGCATTAATGAAGGATGGTGCTGAGAATATGTAGGCCAATTTGCAAAGCTGAATGCATTCCCCCATAAATAATTCAGCCATGAGTATGATGGTGTTAAGTAGATCCACATGATTGCTTTTGTTAAACGGTAGCAACACCATTCATACGAAATCATAGTTAACAAAAGAAGAATGCATGCATGACCATTCAAGAGGAGAAGAAAGTTAAAAGTTATCTTCTGATAGAAATATATTGGTATGATACACACAAATTTGTGCATATAAATTTCGTACCTTTTATCCAAATTCAAGATTCTATTCTTGAAAGAATTCAATCATGTCATTAAAATATTTACACGGTCATAAGTATCCTCAGAAATTAGATAGGTAACATGTAAATGTGGATTTCAACTATGAAGCAGTAAAAACATAATTTTATACACAGCAAATTAACATTTACATTACTACAGTCAAAAGAATTGTGTTGGCGAGAGCACTTTATTGCATCAATAATTTACAAAAAAAGCAGCCTCTCTCCACGCAGTCTTTTGTCCTTGTCATAACTTTTTACATGGTTGAAAACAGAGAATTCATAAATATTTATTAAAAAGAAAAAGACACTCTAATAAGAAAAGTCAGAAGCCAAATTCACATGGCCCTTATTAAAGGAAAAGACAGTTTCAGTTTCAGTTTCAGTTTCAGTTTCTGGATGCTGCTTGTGCTGTTGCTTAGTCTGCTGCTGGGACCAAAATGCGTGGGCCACTAGAACCCTGTCCAAAAGTTCTTGGGGAACAGGTTCACCCCTTCTTTGCTGAGGGGATATTCTTGCCGTGTGCACCAGTGTTTTCCATTTATCCTGCACAACCCCAAAATCCGAATCACATGTATAGCATTTCTCTGCCATGCGTGCTAGGTAAGTTGTGATTATCAAAGTGCTCTTTCTATCACTATCTTGCAGTTCATTTTACAGAAAAGCAAAAACAGCAGGATAATTAAGTTTTGGTTTTAACAAGATTTTGGTCATTATAGTTTCTACTCACTTAGATTTTGATTTCTATGATTCGCTCTTTTGAATATCAGTCGCTATATTTTCGTTTTTGTGGGTCTTGCTCCCTAATAAATGAAAACTATAGGGGACAAATCCTTCATTGAAAATAAAGATCAATACCTTGAAAATATAACATATATATTAATATATTAATTAAAGTCCTAAGGAATGGAAATTGTAAGGATTTATGCCTTAACAGTAGGGATCAAAACTCAAATGAATGAAATTATGGGGACTGATTAAGGACCAAAATACTACAAAACCTTACGATTTTATACACCAAATTCTCTTTTCGGAAAAGACATGCTAACTGGAAAGAGCACTAGGCAAACAAGTAATATCTGGTTACGATATTTGAAGAGTCACTTAAGCATAACATATACAGTTTAATATACTGCAGTTGCCTAGCACAAGGGTCACAAGCGTTTTTACCTTCAAATCCACATATGTCCGATGCTTTGCATTATCAAAAGCACAAAGCTTAACATCACGCCACCTGATTGTATTTTTTTAAAGAAAATAGAAACACAATATAAAGGGATTGTTAGAGGAAATCTCTCCCAGCACTGAAGTGCAGCATCTACTCATTGAAAACACAGAAAACAGACAATTATCTACACCCAAATACTAGCAACAAGATGGAGCACGCACACGACCCACTAAATATTGTTGTCAGGCCAAACCAAGTCTAATGTAAATCTTACCTTCCAGTTCCTAGTTTTTCAACTGCTTGAACCAGTGCTTCTACTTCATCTACAGAAAAAGGCCTACGTATTCGGCGCTGTACCACCTCAGATCGCTTTGGCTTTTGGATTACAGGTACCATAGCTAGTTCCTCCTTATCCATTTCAAGAACAGTAACCAGTTCTTTGGAATTTTTCATATCTTTGTCAACAGATGTGTTAATAGGAGAAGGTGCTGAATCGTGGTCACTTTCAAAATGGCTACCTAGACTGGTTACTTGATGCTCAGGTAACATGTCAGAATTGCCTTGAATCCTCTGATGAATTACTTCTGGACTGGAAGGATACCTGAACAATCATTTTTATATGCAAAAACTAAATAATATTTTATAAGATAAAAATCTGAATAATAATATATACAAAAATATGCCAATGATACTAGAAAACAATTAATGAAGTATATATACACCTCATTTCCAAGGGAAAACACAATATCAATAGGAATGATTATGTTTTAAGTACAAATAATCAGGAACACTAATTGACAACCCTGGTTCCTACCATATAGCTTCATTTGGAGGTTACACATTACCTAATTACAGGCTGAGTTATGTCGGCACTAGAACGGGGAGAATGTGCAGCACATACAATTGGTAGGCTTTGTGAAGAATTAGGCTCCAGGGTGAAACCCAGAGCATCCAGCTGGTTATGATGTGAAATTCCAGTTTGAAGTAGAGTTTTACTGTCATCCCTAACTTTCTTTCCCTGGAGAAAAACACCAATGTGCAATTCACCTCCAAGTACAGCAGTCACTGCATCCATCACTGTCCTCTGCAGACCAAAAATGTTGTAAAAAATACAGCCCAACTGAACTTGCGATGGAAGAAAATGCAAATGCAGTGGATTCATAAAATATAAATGGAACTTATAAACTACACAGATGCCATTCCTCATGAATATCCAAAAACAGGGAGGATGGCATATGTGGATGGCAAAGTATAGGATTATTACACCTTTAAGGACCCAATTGTTGCAGTCTCGGGGACATCTATAAAAAGCTCTGGCACTCTAAATGACTTGATCCTAAGCTTCACTGGTTAAAGGAAAAACATTTACATGTAAGAACCCCTTTGAAGATATCGATCAAGTCAAAGAATACATAAAGAATAGCTCCCCCAATCTTCTCATACCATGAGAACCTCTACATCGCAACGTCTGATGTTGACATGCTTCCAAGGATGATATTCCAGGGTCTGCATCAAAAGATTTGGAATTTATTTAACAAAAAGATTTCAGAGACCCTTGAATACAAAGGAGACAAAAATTAAACTGAAAAGAAGGAAGCCATATAGAGGGTAAGTGTAAAACCTTTGTGCATCCCAGGAGGTGAACCACAAGAATCCTGATTCATACAATTCTCAGGTGAATAATAAATGTCACCATTCCTCATAAATCCATTCGAATTTGAAACAGAGCTATAATGAAAAAGCTTCCTTTTTTTGAAAGGAATATTCATTTGAGAACTTTGGCGTTTAGTGCAGTTCCTCTTACTGTGGTAAGTTCGCTTCCACTCTCCATCTAAAATTAACATGTTTTCAACTGAAAAAATCAGCAAACAAGCATAGAAGCACGGGATTAAGAAATAAGACTTCGAAGAGCCAGTAATCTCATACCATAAGCATGGACTCACCACTGTTAGAAAGTGTATCATCCTTTAGTTTTTCAGCAACTTTCTGAAAGTTAGAAGCCAGTCGTTTACTTATTCTATTATCACCTATACAAGGCTTTGGCCTAAAGGCTTTGGTTTTAGTATTAATAGGGTGAGTACACCCAGAAGAGTTTTCGTCATCATCTCTACTAACTACTGGTACATTGTCACAACTTTTGGACAACAAACTACGGGGAATCCTATCATTATACCCAGATAATTTGGCATTGCCACCTAAACTGATCAATACAGGAGGATTTTCATCCAATGGGTCCTCAAAACTGCACATCGCAATCCCACTGCCAATTGGCACCTTCTCAAACTTATACAGCTCATCCTTTCCTTTACTTGTATCACCATCTAAATTGAAATGGCTGACCTTTGGATAACCAGAACAATCTAATTTAACTTCGCTAGTAACATTTTCCATTTTGAAATGGCTACTACCATCCACCAATTTCTCTGCAATGAACCTCTCTAAGCTACTAGAACTTGTTACTATAGAAGCAATCCCTGCATCGCCATCAATTGCAAGATGTGGGAATTCTTTTAAACAGCAATTTTGATTGTTTGCTTGTGAAGAAAGACGAGAGAAACTTTTTTTGTCACCACTTCCTTCATCAGTAAGCTCAGATTTGGATGGTTTATTTGCATCTCGGCACTCTTTGACAAATCCACACTGATCCTTTTCAGATGATGTATCACTAGATATGGTTGGATTCTCTCTCTCTTGCAATAGTTTACCAGCTATGGTGGCCAATAAGTCAAATGCACCCTTTTGATTGTCTTCTGCTCTTTGAAATTTAGCCCTCCTCTAGGAAACATTTTAACACAATAATTATACATATTGTTTTCATGAAATCTCTAAGTAAATATATTGTAATAATCAGCTCCACATGAGAAGCAAAACATATTTACCCTAGTTGATCGGGAAGCTCGGGGCATGGCTGGAGCCTGATAGCCATTAAATCCGTACTCTAACCTCTTCTGCAAGACCATATCTCAGGAACCATGCCAAAATAGATGGATCAAGCACAAAATCCCAGCAACCCAAAACCCGTTATCAGATAAATGAGCACTCTTCTTTGCTTGACCTCACCAGCCACAATTTGAGAGCCTGACAGTAGAAGTAAAAGCCTATATGCATACAGTGTACCAATAAAAATAAATAATAAGTATTTTACAATGTTTTACATTATTGTACTTCGTTTTGAATGACAAATTAGATATCTGAGAGAAGGACTATAAATTCCACAGTTCCACCTTTCCCTTCAGCAATGCTTGAGTGTAAGGGTATCCGGTGGGGCATCTCAAAACAAGGTTAAAAAAAAAAAAAAAAAAAAAACTTAAAAGACCGCAGTCATTAAAAAAAATAACAAAAAAGTGCATGTTTCCCTCCCTAAGATTTTAAGCATTTTATCAGACCAACGTCGATTAGGAAGATATCAATATTTATAAAGAAAATAAATGATTTTTTGCGATAGCAAAGAATCAGATTCGGCAAAACACCATTACTTGCAACGCAATCTTTCAGAGTTAAAAATGACTCCAACCACATGCTTAAGCCTCTTAATGCAGAGGAAGCCAATTGAGTGACTTCAACCGGATCCAAGAATGTTGATAATAAAAGCGATAAGAAAAATCACGACCAAAACACAACGAAAACAGATGAAGATGAAGATAGGAAACATAACAAAACAATTCAGCTCAGATAAGACACGGTACTCAAAATACAAACCTTATAAACAAGAAAGAAGCAAAACCAAGCGACACTTTCATGAGAAAAGTAAACAAAGTTCAAACGGAGATTCAGAGAAGGGATCTAAAACAACGGAAGAAGACCGATCTCAGAAAATGAAAAACCAAAAGATAAAGCCATCACGTGCAGCTCCATAAAATTACCCGACAAAATCGAAATCCCAAAGACAATCCAAGACCGAAAATTCTGAAGTTGCAACATAACCGTACTAACGACACAATCTCCAATATTTTTACCATCAAATCACTGTCATAAAAAACTTTTCACGCGTTTGTGAAACAAAACATCCTCACCTCTTTCTGTTCAGAGATCACAATTTTAACCGGCGAATTGTCGGAGAATCCGAAGTGAATCAACAACACTAGTTTTCCATCAAAGAATCAATTTCTCATTGTTTGGTTTGTTTTTCTCTTGGGAAGATAAATTGAAAAGAAAAGGAAAATTAATTGTTACTTTGAATCCCCAAAACCCTCTGAAAACCATTCATCCTTTGCTTAAACCCCAACTCATTATAGACGACCACCCCCGGCCACCGGACCTTCCCGTGATTGCACTTACGTCCACCGGATACAGCAGGTAAAAGATCGTAAACTGCGAAATTCAATTATTTATTTATTTTCCTTTCTTGGGCCAGTCATTTGAATTTAATTTGGATAATAAAATTGTTTTGCACATTATATATAAATATGGTTACATAAAATAAAATAAATATAATATGGGGTGTTTTAGTTTTAGGTCGCATCATGACATGTGCCCAAGCCTAGTATTTCAGTGGGTGGGTGGGTGGGTAAAGCGTGATGCTTTTAGTCATGTATTATGATTATGACAATGTTTTATGAGCTAAAGATGGTATTTGTAATAGTATACACCAAAAAATAAAGATAATATTTGTATTATATTCATTACTCATAATTCATCATGTATAACATAGTATCGGTGGAAATTTTCCATATAAATTTGACTAGTTTAAATTTGTACACTTTCTTTCTTTTTATACATCTGTCAGTAATTAATTGAAGAGTTGACATTTTCAAATTTCAAGTATTCTCTTGTATTCCAAAAGTAACGAGAAACATGATAGAGCCCTAGTTATAAATGAAGGAGAGACTAACTATAATTTAATCATCATTATGTTCATAATTTATAACTATTCTAATTATCTTCAATATTTAGATTTTTTATAATTTATACCTTTTCTTTTAACTACTTTTATTCCTTCAAATATTCAAATTTAAAATATTAAATTTAGTTTCTACTTAAACAAGTGACATGTTTGTTTAGAAATTTAATTATGTGAATAAGAAAACGTAAAATTATTATTACCTATACTTGATTCACCGCTACTAAATCAATAGAATATAAAGATTAGTTTAGTTGACTTGGATAATTATAATATTTGTATTTTATTTTTCATTTATAAGTTTGGATAAATTATCAAAATTATGATAAGCTTCAAGATTCAAAAAATATTTATCAAAATAAATTATTCACAAATAAAATTTGTATATTGATGATAAAATTTGAACTTATTTTTTTTATATAGAATATGAGTTGATAACTACTATACTAATTTGTTTAATAATTTAATCTTAAAGCATAGAATGGGTTACAACTTAGAGTAGAGGGGAGGCATCGTCCTGATAGCAGAATAGAGTGGGGACCAATGCGTGTGAAGATGGAAGTACTTGTATGTGAAAGACAGTGAAAGCATGCAACGCAATCCGATTCAAACGCAAACCCTATCGTTTATCATTATCAATTTGGCGTTTACAAAATTTGAGGACCAATGGGAGGGAATTGTTAAATGTAACGGCGTTTGAAGAATCTCCGTCAATACGTCATTACAGTGTAATCCTCCGTTTGGACTAGTTACAAAAAATAAATTGAATTTCGTAGCAGTTTAACAAAACTATATATGGTCACAAAAAATTGAATATAGCTGCGGCATGTGGACACGTGTCTGTCTCAAAAGAAGACTCGGGTTTATCGTTACACGTGGCGGTGTGACAGTGGTTGAACCACGTCCTTAGTTTCATTTTAGAAAAAAAGTGCCTCGTATCATATCCATGTCCCTACCTCTAATTTCTTTCTGTATCTGTCTCGTTATTTTATGTAGAGATAACGTGACGTCACTGTCAAAGGGACAAACTTGTTTCGGAATGAGTTTCTGAGTTTATCTGTAGTTTCAAAAGTTTTATATATTAAACGCTAAAATATTATTTGTGAAACTACTGAATTTAATATCATAGAATCTAAAATACAAATTTATTACCAAAATATAACAAATAGTTTTTTATTAAAAATGTATACATATAAAGTATTTGCTCAATTTAAATGATATTTGTTTGTATTAACTATATTTATATACACTTCTATTTTTTATATTTCTTATATATCATTTAACACATTTATTCAATGAAATAGCATCAAAATTCAGAACTATGTTTTAAAAGAATTTTTAAAATAAATAAGGTTATATATAATTTTACATGTTATGATTTATTTATTTTCAGTTGAATCCGGAATATCTCTTAACTAAAAATCAAATATTAATATCTAGAATTACTAAAATTATTTTAAATACTGATATTTTTCAACAAATATTTTTCAAGACATAAAAATGGAACTGGGATCATGTGCTTTATTTATGTATTTAATCCCCGTCCACGTGCTTACTGAAATTTAAATGTAGATATAATTTTACTTATGTATTTAAAGACAGACTCACAAGAGATTTTTTTATAAAAAAAATGTGAAGAATCAAATAAAAGCAATGGGATGGTTTAGTCTTTAAAATTCATTTAGGTTGATAAAGGATTTAATAAAAATGTTTACATATGATCACTGGGTACATGTGGGAGATAGTTTGATTAGTTACAGAGTCAGTTCTTTCACAAAGAGATATAAAGCCAAACCATATTCTGATCACTTTGGAGAAAGTTAGTTCAGCCAAACATGCAAGCTTGCAACGTAAAATATGTTGCCCTCTTACATACACTCTTCAACAGTCCGAATCATGAATCATGGATATAACACAACCAGTTATCCTTAATCAATTACACATTAAACGTATGCATAACAAATTCATTTTATGATATCTTTGTAGTCATGCTGACTAGCCATATACAACTGTGTATTAACTTTTGATAAGTTTTATATGTTGCGTTTTTTTATTTCCAAAAGAACAACATTATACTTTATTGAAATTATTTTTGAACCAGTTCTAAATATATAAAATAACTATAACCATTATCTTGACTGAACAATTTTGTGTTGTTGCAAGAAAAAAGAGGGAAAAAACTGAAAAGCATTTGTCCTTTACCAATTAAATTTGATTGGAAAAGTGCTAGTGCCACGTGAT
Source organism: Mucuna pruriens (assembly GCA_025330945.1). Classification (NCBI taxonomy): domain Eukaryota; kingdom Viridiplantae; phylum Streptophyta; class Magnoliopsida; order Fabales; family Fabaceae; genus Mucuna; species Mucuna pruriens. Next base: position 6,309,748 of record JAENHJ010000016.1, on the reverse strand, counting down.
TAGGAGGAAATGCAAAGTGGCCCACGAAAGAGATGGCGTGTTAGGGCACTTGGTATTGATTTGAAGGCAAAGGAATCCATATTCCTTCCCCAAGAAAGCTGGAAAAGCTTTGCAATTTTTGTCTTATTGGAAGATGATATGATCCCATTATTAGTTACAGATCTGGGTTTGGCTCGCGGCAAATATTAACAACGAACGTGAATTTTGGATCCAAATAATTCGCCCCTTAGAGAAAACAAGTAATAAATAAAAGCTTATTCAATCAAAACAAAAAAAAAATGAACACATTGAAGTGCAAATCCGAAGCTGATGCGTAAATGCTTAATGTTAAGAGAATAGATAAAAGCCAACAACAACTCATCATGTCCTGCATGAAAAATTGTTGCCATTATTACATATTTGTATACAAGTACAACCCAATCTTCTCTTCACCATTCTCAGCTTTGTTGGATTCTACGCACCACTTAGAAAAAATTTAATATATTTTATGTAATATATTCCGAAGATAAAAACCCGTAGTTCAGTAAAAAATTTATTAATTTTAAGAAGTCACAAAGAAAAAAAAATACAACTAGATCAATCAAAAGTGTGAGTGTGACCTGTGAACTGACGTTATGCTGGAGTAAAAATCAGGTGAGTTAGAGAAACAGAAAAAAAAATATAATAATAATATAATGCGAAGGAGTTTGGGAATGGAAGCTAGGCATCTAAGTGTGGAGTTGGAGGGAGATTGTAGGTCACGTAACTTGAATAGAATTTACTTGACGTAGAAGCTACATTCAGATCTCAGTCACACCCAACGGAAAAAGAGACGAAAGAAGAAAATGCAAGGATTAAGTGGTCAGTAACATGTCACAAGTGTCTAGTAGTTTAGGTTCTTAAAGTATATAAGAAAGTTTAATTTTTAACTATATGAATAAAATATATATATATGATTTGTTCCTTGACTAACATTCTATTTCTTAAAAGAATTACCTTCATGACTTTTTACCGTGGTACTTCTGTTCTAATCCTGAATGTTAAAAAAAGAAAAGAAAAGTGGTTAGTAGTACACAAGTGCCTTCAGGTTGATAGTCCACCTTTTGTGGTGTTAATGTGTTATGTACAAGTGTACAACCTACCGTTCAAAACAGACAAGTAATGGTAACAGCGAAGAAAAAGTGGGGACCAATGTCACCAAACCAATTGAACAAACGCGTCACTAAAAATTCATGCGATTAATTAATTTATGCTCTTAAAAGATGCGCTTAATGTAGGGGTCAAAATTGTGGCATTTAATTAGTCAAACCAATCAAGCTTTATGATTCATAGTAATTAAATTAATGTGTTAATTGTAGTCAATGACTGATAAAGGTAATTAAGAAGTGGGAGGGAGATTCCTTACCTTATAACCAGAAAATAAAAGGCTGACATCTAAAGAGTTATAATATTTCTAGCACATTTTTTCTCTCTCTTATCATATATTTTTATATCACATATTCTTCTTTATTCTCTTCCTATTTCTCTCGAATTTGTAAAAAAATACAAAATTAATGTACAATTATAATTTCTGAAACCTAAAAACAAGAAAGGGCACTTGGACTCTTGATCTGAGCCTAACCTGAAAACAGGATGGAGCTTTGTTTATTTATAGCCATCAGATTGGATTCTGTAGGCCCATTATCAATGTAATAGAAAAAAAAAATGCTCATTTAATAAAAAAATGATCATGGAGTGGATCACTGGGTTGAGCCTTGTTATCTAAAATTTAAATAAACATGAAAAGAGAATTGAAAACTATAGACAGATGGGAGGTATGGTTTACATTTGAGATGTGAATTAATGTATATTTAATTTTCTGTTAAAATAGAACCTAGACAGTTAGATTAACCTAAAAAATATTTCCTTTCCCATTTTTCCTCAGCGTGTATAATTTTTCAAAGGATAACTAAACTCGCTCTAAGTTGTTGATTAAACAATCTTTCTCTCTAGTCAACAAAATTAAAAGTGGCTAAAGGTAGGTTAATCATTGGTATCAAACTCTTGCTTTAAACTACGAAAGTTGGGTACAAGGCCTGTAAAAGGCTTCACACAACAAATATCAACTGGTCAAAAAATACCACAAATATCAAACCTGTTATTTTTATTGGGATATGAGCATTCTTGTTCTACACTTGTGTTTATTTTAATTTTTAAGAATTGCGAATCTTACCCTTTCCTTCCTGCTACCATCCATTCAAAACAAAACATTCTATGTGAGAGAGAATCAAAATACTATTGTAGGCAGAAAGAGAACTGTAGATATTACAATGCACACAAGCCAACAAAACAACCAAAATAAAATTAGAATTATTCTACGTATCAATATAAAGTTACATGAACTAACTGCAGCATCCAAAAACCAAAAGCAAATTGAAACTAATTCATTCCACGGCCAAATTACCATACTGCCATGGATTGAATTCAATTGATTTAACATCAACCTCATCAATGCTTCCCGAGTTATCTGCAGCAGCCCGATGTTCAGTGTATTTACCATTATATTGATAGACTTCCAAATCACCCCAAGGAGTTGGTGTCACTTCTTCAGTTAAATCAAACCATCTTGGCGTGAAGTTATGCCCTTTTTCCTCTCGGATTCTCTTTTCAGCACGCTGTCTCTCCTCCAAACTGAAACGAAACAAACGAAAGATAAATACCCTGGGAAACATTTATCTGGTTATTGGTGATACTCAAGCCCATTTCTATTTGAGAGGGGTTCACAGTAGTAGAGAAGCCTAACAAATTCTCAAGAGTATACAGAATGGTTCTAATTTCTAACCACTGCCACTCCCTTGAGCACGAGAGAGAGATGTCAATACATCAGGCAACAGAATGGTCGTTCAAAACCAAAGCCCCACTCACCAAAAGGAATTTCCATCCACCTCAGCAAAGTTATTTATAAATGGATATCACAAATAATTACAGAAGACAATATGATCATGTTGAACTGTTGTCTGTTACCCAATTTTAAATTAGTATTATTGCTTCTAAAATGCTCTGCTAATTTTTAGGGCACAAGGGGATAGAAGGAACAAAAGAAAGGGTAAGGAACCTGCTCTTTTCTGTCCCAGATTTTGACAGATCACCCATCTCAAGTGCATATCTATCTGGGCGTAGACGAGAGTCTGATGCCAACAACTTTCTAGGGGCAGTGTCAAAGCTGTTTATTTTATGAGCAAAATGTGTATACTGGAATTTGTCATTCTGTGGAACATCAGCAAGATGCCAAACCTGCAGAATAAAACCAGAGGAAATGCCAATGACAATGATAAGGAACTTAAGGTATTAGTGTCCTCACCGATCAATATATCAGCAAAGTATAAGAGCAAAATTACTTCTTTATCCAAAGTGACATGGCAGATTATTGATTGCGATGGTTATAACTTCTAATCAAAGAATTCACAAACAACACCAAAAGGTTGGATTGTAGGGGATTATGCATCTTGTCAACAGATACTGTCAAGAGATACTTGAATACATCAGTGGCTTTTTGCATCACATCATGAAGTTTCTTCAAACGATTTGCATTTTAAAGATAAGTTCAAAATCACCAGCATAAATTCAGGTTTCTCAAAAGGAAAAGAGCAGTAGAGCACAACCATAGATTAATTAGAAAACATTATTTGCTATACTAGAATAAAAAGAAACTAACAGAAATAGCTGAAAGAATTGTGAGTTCAATGTCACCGCTTCCATGCTTGGTAGGAAGAGGGAAGAAAAGAGAGAAGTTGTTCTTTGGGACCTGTAGAGTTGGCTGCTGGGTAGGGAAGATGGGCAATGATTTTCTCATCAAACAGTACAACAACAATAACAAAGCCTTATCCTACTAGGTGATGTCAGCTACATAGATCACCTAGTTTAAGAGATGTTATTTATTATCAAACAGTAAGACCAAGAAAATAACAAGATACCTAGTGTTTGAAGCAAAGTTACCATGAGCTTAAATCGCAAATAATTCCCAAGTTCATTCCGAAGATTTTTTATTAAAAAATCACCTCTTTCAATTCTGTGTTTGGAAGAGGCTCTCCATCTGAATCACAGGGTTGATAACTCATTGATTCATTCCACTTCCCAGTCATTAATATTTTAGGCTCCTCCGAAGAATTATAAATATATCCATCCACTTCATATCGACCAGCACTACAGAAGATCAGGAAATAAATAAAACCTAATTAAAGGTTAGATATATTGACAATAGTAAGATACGTAAACAGATATATTTCAAATAACTGAGTTTTAACAGGCACAAATTGGTAAGTAACTAGTGGTCAATCATTTCAATTTCAGTATACATTGAAGTCAAACCTGTAATAGACTAACAAAATTGCTCAAAGGTAAAAATCTAAATCCAATATAGAATTAGTACAAACTAATTTAAAAGGTATTAATTTCTTTTTTAGAAAGTACAAGCAGAAATACAGACCCAAACCATCCACATGGTTGAAAATATAGTACAGCTTTGTCTCCAGTTGTCAAATTTGTCATTATCATTTCCCCAGGTGAATCAATCCAAGTCCGGCCAAATATGAGATTGTTAACCTTTGTAGGAGGTGGCACCAAATCTAAGATTACACCATCTCTCTTAAGGGTCACACGTGTTCTGCAAACATACAAGTGCTTTTTAAATAGAAAATAACAACAAAATAGGATAATTCAGATCAGAACAACCAGGATTAAATCAAGAATTATTTTGTTGCATAACCATACAGTGTACCACCATAAGATTGAATCTACTAACACAGTTTATCAAGAATCTTTATGGAACCCACATTGGCAAACTCAGGGAGATCCTTAGAATGCATTACAATTAGCTTGTAACAAATATGCCACATATTCATCAAATACCACCATAAAGGTTGTCTCTACCCTGCTTGAAAATACTTTAAATCTCTTAAGATCATAGAGATGGCATGCAAACTCTTTCAGTAAGGGTGTAATGGGTGAATGCAGCAATCAGAGTTGGAACTTGGAAGAATACAAACAATATGAGTAACAACAAAAATAAAACAATATAATCGAGAAAATCTACTAAACAAATGCAATATATCTGTCACCTTCCAACAGGGTAAACATCAACAGAATTTCCCAAAAACTTAGTTTTCAACTTTGAAGTCACATCGTATGTAAAATGCTCATTCTCAGCATGCCCAGCACTCATTGGGGGATGATGACTCACCTGAAATTTAAAATGATTTTTTTATATACAACGAGAAAAGTAACAAAACCCATATACTTTTGTTGTGACCAAAGATCACCTAACAAAATAAGAAAGAAGGATAAGAAATTAACCTTTCTTCCAATATACATAAGAAATAACACAATTACACAATATTTCAAAGACACACACAGAGGGAGAGAAAGTGATGTAGAAAATCCTGCATAGTTTCCATGAGAATCACATCCTGAAAAGATACCTGTTCTGCAAGAAATGTAATTCCACCGTGGTTAACCATTTCATAAGTCTCTCCAAGAATAGGATTAAAAGGCTTCCAGGTTCGTTGGTAAGCAAAGTACACCGATATAGCCCATGATGCTGTGTTGATTACATAGAAGTACAACAAATGAAGAAATAATCAGGAAAACATGTGCCTATATTTACTACAATGCAACAGGAAGATTGAAGAACAACAACAAACCTCAAATAAAGATATTTGAGGTCAGTAAAATAAATTGTTGATCTAAACTAATTAGAATGTTTCTGGTTTGCCATTCATTCCTGTCTAAAACTATATCCTTGGGATGACTTTTCAATTCAATTGGGAAAAAGTTAAAAGAGAAAATACAAGGGGAAAGAATAACTCACATGCATAAACTAACCGCATGTATGGATCCTCTGATTCATCTGCCTGATCTAACAAGTAGGAATACTCCATCAACTAGTTCAAGCAATTTAAAATTCAATCAACTGAAACTACAAATTAAGGAATCATCATCATCAATGATAAAAATAAATTTTTTAGCAGACCTCGGCCACTTTCTGAATCATAGTCATTGGTTCAAAGATAATAACTGGTAGCGTCACCATTGATGTTACATCCGAGCCAATATATTTCTGCATCATCTTCCAGTAACCATCTCTTTCCTTTATATACAAGAGCCAAAGGGAGAAAAAAGAGATAATAATGTTTAGAATACGAGCATGTATGAAATATGAATGAGGCAAATGCCAAAGAAGAGAAAAAGGAAATAAAATAAAACCAAAAAATGTCACCATTCCTATCATTAACAGTCAAAAAAACTGAAAAACAACACAAACAATCTAACTTAAGGGAGTGGCAACTTCCAAGAGCATTTTTAAATGTCCAAACAGGGAGTTGGAAATAAAGCAATACTAGAAACAGCCAGAAATTAAAAACTTCACAAAAAATAAACAAACTAAATAAACACCTCCTGTTTCCATCTTCCTCTCTGAGCTTCCTCCTCCGCATCATCTTTACCTCCCTCTGGATTTATGACTTCTACACCTTCATATCCAAGAAGCCTAGAAATAAAACAGAAACTTATAAATTAGCTTAAATTCCTCTCCAAACCATTGCAAATCTTAGTGAAGAAACTAACAGATATTTTGGATGTAGCTAGAATTGACTGAACTTCATGGATTTATTAGTTATTTTATTATTCATTGTGTGTTTGTTTTATTCTTTCTCTGAATTGTGTTTGACTACTTCATATTTCTTTTGTTTAGGAACATCAAATTTTAAGCAACATGTATTCTCACCACTAATGAAACTATGAAAGTAAAGCAATCTCCAGGACGATGCTCAAAATTGTTCAAAGCAACATTGATTCGCTGAAAGTTTTCAAAAGTTTGGAGTTAAGAATGCAATATCCTACGTGGCTAGTATGTACAGTACAGGTGAAGCATTGCAATTACATGATGAACAGGGTAACATTTTCACACTACAAATGCAATAGAATTGATGATTTGAGGTGAACTAAGGAAGGGATGATGATTGAAGATGAAGTACCCGTTGACTGATCGGTGCACAGCGTTGGTGAACATGGAAGACATGGCGGCGAAAAACCCCTTACTCTCATTATTCTTCGGGGGGCTAGCCATCTCTCCGCGTAAAACTTAAACCCTAATTCAGAAGACAATCAGATTCAGAACCAAAAGAAATTGCAAAACCTCTAACCTCAGTCTAAATCAAATTCAAACTCAAACAAACGATGGAAGAAGAGAGAACACCGTGTGCTTGATGTTATGTTTTGGGTAAATTGAAACAAATACTAGATTTGGATTTTTTTTTTTTTGTATCTACTAGATTTTTTAATTAATATGTTATCTTAAATTTTAAAATATAAAATAAGTTTAACATAATCGGTGGTCCGGTTATTTGAATAAGTGGTAATTATTTATGTCATTCAACAATAAAATGTTAAGATTGGAATCCTGGCATATTCTCACATATCTTAATAACCTAATAAAAACGAAAATTCTGAAATAATACTGCTTCTTAAAAGAATAGATTTTTTTTTATATAACTAAGGTAATATCGACTTGATTGTGGCCATGGGTGGAACAACTCGCATCATCCATCTATGCATTCAATGATAAAAATATAATTACTTTTAAAATATTAGAAGTTATATAGAATAATTTCTCATTTAAAAAAAAAGTTGTATTACCTAAAGAATATAAAATAGTTTTTGCATTTAATCCTTGGGGTAGATGGTGAGACCGAGGTGAAGATGTGAAATGTTTTAGAAAGAAGTGGTAGAGTTTAAAGTTGTAGTAGTTTGTTGACTTGCAAAGAGAAAGAGAAGTAAGGTGGGTAAAGGTATGTGGCTGAATGATGGAGAGTCTACGAATGAGAGAGACGAGTGCAATGGAAGTTCATATTGATTTTGCATTTATAGTAAAAATGATGACAGTAGAAGGAATTGGATAGCGTCTAGTTCAAGCTATTCAGAAACTCCTCAATGGAAATTGGAAAGTATGAGTGTTACATACATATATGGAATGAAAAGATGTGTCCCCATTCTACCAAGCAATAATATGGCTTGTGAGTCGGGACTGGATTTTGTGTTAGCTATTATCAATTCTCTATAGTCTTTTAAGTAGCATAAGTCATTTTTTCGTAAATTTGTATATTTTTTAAATTATTTTTAATATTAATGAAATTTATTTTTATTTTTCTAAAAATTTTTTTTATTAATTTATTTTTTTATTCTTTTTCATTATAAATATATTTATTATTTTAATATTTATTCGTTATCCATTTGAAAAGTCAAAATATGATTATTAAAATATTTTTGGTAAAAGATAAAGTTAAATTTTAATAGAGTTGAAAATATTAGCATATTTTATTTTTTATTATTATTATTGAAGTGAAAAATATTTATAATTAAATATATTTTTATATTAAAAAATAATTAATGTATGAGACATTATAAATTGATTATTATAAAAAAATTAACACAGAATTTAAAATTGGATTTTATAAAAAAATAAGAAGAGTAATATCTTTTCTCGAACATATGTCCAATGAGAATAAAATATTAGTGAGAATAAATAAATAATGAGTAAATTTTCATGCAATTTTATTATTTTTAATAAATTTAAATAATAATTTAAATTAGTATTAAAGAATGTGATGATAACATTTATTTTATTTTTTATTTAGCATTTACTTTATTAAATATTATAAAATTTTGTATGATAATATAACAAATATTTTTTTGTCCATCCAAAATTAAAGTATTAAAGGTGACAAATGGGTCGGTTCAATTCATTAAGTCTATGAATGAAAATGGGTTTGCCTAACCCGTTTAATCAAGACAGTTTAGGTCCAAACGTTTTTTTTTAAGATTTTTATAAAAAAAAATGGGACAACCCGTTTAATCAGAGCAGTTTAGGTCCAAACTTTTTTTTAAAGATTTTTATAAAAAAAAATGGGACAAGGCAAACTCTACTTATTTCAGGTTAGCTTGGTTGAAGCACGACCTAATCTTGTGGACCAAGCCAATTTATTCTAGTTCTATCTATGTCAAAAAAAATTTAATCTAGTCCATCAAGCTAAACCCATTTACCAATTATACAAGATATAAATGTACAATAACTACAAAGACAAGTAACTAATTACACATAAATAAATAAATAAAATATTAATGAAAATGCATTAATAAACACAAGTAAGTTTTTATTTAATTATTGACTGATCATGTAAGGATTATTTGTTAAAATATTTTAATTAGAGTTATTAAATAAACTCTTATTATATAAAAGCTTATGTTACAAGTATTTAAAAAATAAAATTTGCATTTAGATACGTATGATGATAAGCTCTTTTATGGTTTTAAAATCCATTACTACATAAGCATTTATAAAATATTACTTCATTTTGAAGTTTAAAAAAATCAATCATAATTAAAAAAATTTAAAACTAACTAAATAATTATTATACTAATATTATATCATAAAAATATTTTTTAAAAATTACTAATAACTATTTACCTATTTTAGTTTTTAAAAATAAAAATTCAAGTATCATAAATATTTAAAAAAAAATATGACACACATAAAAAATTTCACCATACATCTATCATGAGATATATAATAATCAAAACACGACTGAAATATAAATTAAAATATTAAAATTAAAATCTCACACCCAAACACATATATATTAAAATCACGACATAGACTTAAAAATTAACCATTCATGTATATAAATAAGTATGTAAAAGTATTAAATTATTATAAAAATTAAATTACTATAGACTATTATGAAAAAATATATACAAAAATTTGCTAATAACATATAAAAGAAATTACTGGTAACATATAAAAATATAAGTTGATTCAATTAAATTATATTTTATAGTTAAAAGGAATAAAATATATAATAAAAAAGTTTACTAGCTATGGATAATTATAATTTGTTATGTGTATAATTTAGACGACTAGATAAATAAAACATTTAATTTGGAAAAAAAATAAAAAAATACATGGTTTACATATTTGGTCGTGTCAAAATAATATAATTAAATTCGAATATAAGTTATATTGAGAAATTTATAAAATAAGTTTAAAACATTTTATGAATATGAAATATTTTCATAAGCTATTTCTACTTGTAGCATAAGATAAAATGAACAAGCTTAGTAAATTAATGACTAATGTGGTTTTGGGGATTTACAATTGTTGATGATTTTAGAGAATTTTTACATGCTTGAAGAATGATAGAGTATCCCTTTACATAAATGTTATGATATTTTAAGTCATTATGTTAATATTTAAGATTACACTGATAATACATTATTAACTAATAATTAAGTCAAAACTTGTTAATGAATTTGAGACTAGATAATTAAATTTACAGTAGTTTTCTATAATTCTATTTCCATTTTTAATCAAGTCAAAATGATTCAAGAAGCAGATAGCAATAGTCTATTCTATAACTAAAATAGATTTGCACTATAGTTTCATCTAATAATTAAATCAATTTTGTCTTACTTCAACTAAATGACTAAATAAAATAGTTTTGTATTGTAGTTTCATGTAATAATACATAAAAATAAAAAAAGAACAACTGATTGAATAAGAAAAAAATACATGGATTTAATTATTATTTCTACTTAAAATAACAAAGATAACTACATAATTGTCAAAATTCTTCAGTAGCACATGATTAACCAATAATTATTATTTTTTACTTAAATACATTATACACATGTATATATATATTTAGTTTAAATATTTAAATATATCAAAATTTCAATAAATTGGCATAATAAAAATAGTTCAGTATTAAAATACTCTATATATAAATTAGAATTATAATAAACAAGAGTGTTTTAGGAGCTATTTTTTCTAATAAAAATATTTTGAGTTTTTTTTTTCAAATAGAAATATTTTTTAAAGTTATTATCACTCTTATCAAATCAGTATTTTATCTTAATATCACATCTTGAGTATTTTATTTTTCTTATTTTTATTTCAAATATATTTCTTAATTTTAATTTAATAACTAGTTCAAATTTTATTTTTTGACTATCTCAAACCAATCCTTTTTTATTTTTATCTGTATATTATTTTTCTTAATGGTTTATATCTTTCAATTTATTATCTATATTAAAATAAATAAATTCTAACGTTTTAAAATATAATAAATAGTTTTAAACGATCTTATATCACAGTCTAAAATATTTATTTATTAAAAAATTTAATTACAAAATAAATTATATATTTATAAAATATTTAATTATTATAAATTTAGTTATATAAAAATAAAATATCATGTGTTGCTCAAACTCAAATATTAATTATTAAAAAAATAGAACATGTGATCTTATACGACAAAATAGAACATTCTAATTGGCTGTGAAAATAAAATAGTTTTATACGGTAGATACTAAACTCATTGGATATTATAATTCCTAAACTTAAACTTCTTATTTAATATGAAAGAAACTACCTATAAAGCAGAGACATGTGATATGTGTAGCTATATATATCATTGAATCGTTTTTTGGACCCTTGTTGAGTATTAGTTACAGTACACTAACTATCAGTCTTAAAATTTAAAGTTTTAAAAATTATAACTAATACTAAGTTTTTTTTTTTTTGTAATTCTTGAATTTCAAGTTTCTAATACTAAATTTTAGATCTAAATTAAAATTACACAAATTACTCGCTATTTTTTCTATCTCCATGTGAATATGGTTGAGTACAGTATGATAAAGAAAAAACAGAGATGACAATTATAGTTTTGTGACTATAATAACCAGTAACATGATCATATTAGTTGCATTAATAAGTAGTAATGATAGTAATGGAAAAAAAAAAAAACAAACTACAATAATAGCATAAGACTACACAATGACTAATGAAAAATATAATAATATAATATTAGATAATGAAAGTAACATTTAAGATATTTTTAGAAATATAAGAGAGTTGAATAAATATTTTACAATAAATAACTAAAAACTGAGTCGATTTTAAAAAATTGAGTTAAATATATTACAAAACTAAAAAAAATAATTCAACATCATTGTAATTACACATTTTATTTTAAATTTTACATTTAAAAACTAAAAACTCACGGCTATGAATATTAACCCACTTAACGATAATAAGATAAGGAGCCAAAGATAATATTTTTTAATTATGATACGAAAATTTGAAAATATATTTTTAATAATCTTTTCTTAATTTAATTTTCATAGTAAACAAATCTGTAACGATAAATCAATAAAAAATATTATAAATATATATTTCTAAATTTGATTGTTATAAAGATTAAAAAAACCTCATCATACATTTATAAGATCGAATAATGATCCCACAAAAAGATTGCATTTTAATAAAATTGAAATTTCTTTAGCCGAAAAAAGGAAAGCAGCAGGAATTGGATGTTTTATTTTCCCTGGGATTTGTGATTATTGGATATATTTAAATTTAAATATAAATTTATGATAAAACAAACTTTGTTTGTGTTAGTTTAGAGAGTACAAGGAAGCAGCAAGTAACCTCATCTGTTGTTGAGATTGAGAAAATCAAAATACTGAGAGATACCATACATCGAACAACCAAGTCCTGCAATTTTAAATTTTTACTCAGATTCCTTTTCACTTTTTTTATCTAAAACCCTAATTTTCCAGCGTCGCCGTTTCTCAACAATTGGTAACCTAAACATCAACCATCGACCAATAGCGATTCAGAAACCCAAACTTCTCGTGAAGTAGTGGTTCTCACTCGCTTATTTCGTTGTTTTGATTCTTACTCGTTGCTTCATCTACCACTATGAAAGAAGCTAAATCCGTTAAATTCAATCACCAACAGTCGCACCAGAACGGTCACCTCTCGCCTTCAAAATTCGCCAAATTGTTTGATCCCGAAGCTTCATGGGACAAGGTTTGTTCTTTCTATTTCGTCTCTTGTAGATCCATTCCTCGCCCCAATTTCACCCCCCAGATGTTTGATGAAATTTCACTTAAAATGAAACCATTGATTTTGGACATGCTGAATTGAATTATTTGCCTACTTGAAACTTGGGTAAGCAAGAGAGGAAAAATAAAATAAAATAAAATAGTTGTGTCACGGATATAATATGTTCTCAATTTCTTTTATAGTGTGTGATTAAGATTAAGAATAACCGTACATAGTGCAATCATATGCTAACAAGCCTTGTCTACCTTTCTGTTCCCTCCAAGCAGGATCAATTGGGAGACGTATTGCATTGGATTAGACAAGTGCTCGGCCTTGCGTGTGGATTCCTTTGGGGTTCCATACCTTTGGTTGGAGGCATATGGTTTATCCTGTAAGTGTTTTCTTTTCTTTTTCCACTCTGCATGTTTATCTTATGGTTGTATGTGTCATTAAAGTTGTATATTCACTATTGACTGTATTAATTGATCTTGTGATATTGCAAATGACGCTAATGGTATTGTTCATTGATTTTAATTGTCTACCTACCAATTAGTGCAATGCATTGTTGTCAAACTCTTGAGTTAAGTTGTAGACTCTTACAAGTTTACGGTTTTAGGTAGAGAAAATGAGTTAACTTGCTATCAAACTCTTTTCTAGACAAACTTGGCTAAATTTGTGAAACTCGTGTAAACTCGAATGAACTCTCTAGTCAAAAAGTGAGTTAGTTAGTTTGAAATCAAATGTAATCTTTATTGAAGAAATTAACTGCTTTTTTGAACTGTTTTCATTTTAGGAACTTATGTTTTTAAGAATTCATCTATGATTTGGGCATTAATGTAGTTTGATTTTATTTTGTACTAGTGTATTATCATACTTTATTATTACGGTTCGCTACTTTGTTTTATTATGGAGTTGAAATATTGAATTATTGGTGTGTTAAGAGTATTATGTTATGCATATATGCCATTAATAGTTTTTTTCAATATTATTTTTTATATGAGATAAACTTTTTCGAGTTTACAAGTCCAGTCTATGGAAGCTCCTCGAGTTTACGTAGGCTCTTGAGTATGACAACCTTGCTGCAACACATAGATCTAGAAACATCTTGTCTGAATGTCATGTGCTGGCAATAAGATTTTTTTGGTAGTCTTTGATCATATGGCTTAGGCTATGTACTCAATAACAGCGCTTTAGCTGCGATTAGCAGGTAGTGTCCTCCTTTTTGCAGGAGGCGCGACTCAATACCTTGGTGTTGGTTTATGGTTGCAGCTGCACTCACCCTGCGGCCACGTTTAGCAGTGAGATCGCGGTGGGGTCACTTATAAGCAGTTACTATGTCAGGGTCAGGGTCAGGGTGAAAAAATAAAAAATCGCCCGTTTTTTTTACCGTTTTGGTTTTTCTTTTGGGAGTTTTTAATTTGTTAAGCCTTTTTGGTTTCGATCCCCTATTAATTTGTGTCTTTTTCGTTTTCCATTGTAAGTGCATTACCAAATTGCCCCTAATAATACTTTTGTCCCTGTTTTTAAGTGTACGTGAATGTGAACGTTTTCCAAATTGCCCCTATTTCCAAATCAGGTGAACGGGAACAGCTTGCCCCTGTTTTTAAGTTCCCACTTCCCTCCAAGTTGTTAATAGTAGTTAATAAACTAAATAACGCATAATATGTAATATATTAAACTAAATATAATAAATTTAGAATAGCATTCATCTTGTTTTCTGCTATCCCACTTGAGTGGTTTTGGGGTTGGCTGCTATGCGCCATTATCTGGGATTGACTACATATGGCTTAGGTTTAACCTTTGATCACAACATTTACAAGACAAGGAAGTACATAGTGGAGGAGACAGTGTTCTATCAATGATAAATTGATTATGGAGAAAGTAATAATGGAAAATGACCATGCAGATCTAAGAGAGGGGTCTATGAGCATAAAAGAAATGTATAATGATTAAACTTTAAAAGTGTTTGATATTTGACATAAATTAAGCAGCAGTGGTGGATGACATGTAGCTGTTGTTCTAGTTAAAAAATTTAGGAAATTGCCTGCATGCATAAATTTTGTTGTGCTACAGCAACATTAACTCAAGAAATAGAGGAGGTGGCCTCGTCAGAGATAGCAATCTTTTGAAGTTGTTATGTCATTGTTTCTTGATTTTCATTTTTACCCTTTCAATGTGCTACTATTGTGGTGATTTGTTTGTATTGACTTTAGAAAAAATCTAGTAATCTACAGAAATAAATCCATTAATGAGGTTCAGGCTACAGTAATCCAGTGACCTTTTGTTGCAGAAATCACTTTTACTTTGTACGTCATGATTTTTATAAACAGAAGAATTGTTATGACTTTCTAGGTATAATTTTCTCAGGCTTGAATTGTCAATGTCAATGTCATGTTCCTTCTGTAACATAATAGAAATTATGTTTGTCCAAATTGAAATCCTTAGTTCATGGTTTATTTCCTGGTATCTTTTTTTCCTCAGGCTTGATTTAAATCTATCATTGCACTTTTGTGCCATTCAGAATGAAATGTGACCCCACCTCTTAACCCTAAATTTGATGTTCATTTGTTAAATGTTTTCCTGTTTTGCAGCTTTTTAGTGTTATCTACTGGGATTATATATAGTTATTATGCAGTAATATTAAAGGTCGATGAGGAAGAGTTTGGCGGTCATGGAGCCCTCCTTCAAGAGGGGCTATTTGCTTCTATAACTCTTTTCCTGGTAATATGCTATATTGGTCATTGCTTTGTCTACTGTAGAAAATGAGGCTTTTACTGTTCTACAATCTGACTTCACTTTTGATATTTGTGCAGCTTTCCTGGATTCTAGTTTACAGTTTAGCACACTTCTGATTGGCTGGGCATTGAAGCTTCAACACAATTGAGAGATTTGCTTGATTACAGTTGCCCCAATTGCAGTTATCTGCTTTACTTCTATGTAAAATGTTCTGATTTTGCAATGCATGCATGGCTGTTTTAGTCAAGCATTTCTAATGACACCTCGTACTACAGCAAATTGTCTGGATTGCAGAACTGATGACAGTCGAAATTCTGTTTGTTGAACCGTGAAATAAAGTTGCTTGCAGGCAAACTCTGAAGGATCGTTTATCCTTGATGTTTATGCCATAAATGTAGAATCCCCGAAAGGGTATGTTGAGGGTTTGGTGTAGCTGTTAGGGGATAGATATTCTATTGCGGGGGGTTTGGTTGCAGATGCTATCAACTGATTGTTTAAGGATCCGGTGTTGTGTATTTTATGCATGATTATGGTGAAAGGCCCGAAGATTTTCATGATCTGGATTATGGTTGTTTACCAGATAATCAATTTATTTTAGTAACGTTGTCCTTTGTCATTGTTCCGGGCCAAGTAAATTAGTTTTCTAGTTTGCAGATTTAGATTAAAGGATATTTGTCGCAAAAAAAAATAAAAATGAAAGATGCACTTCAAATAAAAATTTCTACTATTTCCATATAAAAACAAGCTAAGTATCGAAACGGTGTAAGTTTTTAGTGTACAAATATTATTACTGATTCGTAGATGAGCAAAGCGATGCAGTTACCCTGCGGTATTCTTTTTTTTTTTTTTTTCGTTTTCTTCGGAGCAAAGCTATTGGGGTTTAGATTTGAACGGTTCCTTTTAGCATAAATTTACCATGAGTTACTGAGTTGGCTCAACTAATAAAATTAGCATCACCATCAACAACAAAAAAGAAGTTAAAGTAATCAAAAGTTATAATTAAATAAAATTAGCATCAACAGAAGTTTACAGTTCAATTTTCGTTAATGGTATTTTATTGAGGTAACCTGTGTTCCTTAGAACATGCGATAATTGTAGTTGGAAGATCGTTGTCCCCTATTGCCCGACATGTTGCAGTAATTTTTTTTTCTCTATCACGTTTAATTTCTTACAAATTTCATAAAATAAATTTTTTTATTTAGAAAGAATAATGAAATTGGCAATTTAGGCCTTCTTTAAATTTGACTTCAGGTAGGCAGGAAATAAAAATGAGTTAAAACCAAAAACAAGATTAGAAACCAAACTTCAAATTTCAGATTTTTTAGAGATTGAAAATAATCTAAACAATAAATAAATGAGCTCATCCCATGGCATGAAATCTTTGATTTCACCTCTAAATAGAAAGAATTATTCTTGAATTTTGAAAAAGAGGCATGACATTAGAACTTTTTTTTTCCTTGCAGGAGGACTCCGTTCTAAACATGGTGCTGATGGTGGTGGCCGGGTCTAAAGAAACGCCACTAACAATAAAGAAAAGTAATCTTTTAAGGTAACTAGAATCACAACTGAAGCAACAATGGCATTGGCAATCATGGCATTGGTACCATGTGCACACAACAACAATAATAAAGTGGGCATATAACTGTCATCACATTTCATATTTGATCACAAGTGTTTCTACAAGATACAGAAAATATAAAAATACAGAGCACATCTCGTATAAATGAATCGGGATTCTGCTTTACACGATATATCAATTGTCACGAGAAAATCTTGCATAACACTGACAAGCAATCAAATGAAAGAAATTTGTTTTGTCCATCAATTAACATGTCAACTTCTTCCTTACTATATGTATTTCAAATCGGTTTCAGGCAAAACTGTTCCAGACTAAAAATAAAGAATAAGGAAGGAATTGATGATACTCTGATCCTTACTATACACTACACACAAGCAAGTCTCATACGCTGGGAAGAACATTCACAGCTGTTATTGGCGTCGTGATCTGCCTCTTAGTGAAACAAGATAAATACGCCCATAAACCCACTGTCTACCAAATTTTGAGACTGATTGCTGAAAAACAGTAAAATCACGTGTCATGCAAAATGCAGCATCATCTTTTGGGTGCAGAGGATGAAAAATGGAAGAAAAACAAATATTCTCTACCATGCACGTCATCAACATGTATTGCAAATAATAGCGTTGCCATTCTCAATTGTCTCTAATCAGCAGACTTTTACAAAAAGTTAAAAAAATAAAAAATAAAACTAATACGTTGTTACCTCCACTTTTGTGCGAAATTCTAATGAGCATTCACACACATGACAATCCGCTCTGTGAAGTGAGTCAATATTCCTGTCCATTCTCACAAATGCAAATACCTGAAAGAAAATGAATCCAACTCGGTGTAAATAGTGAAATTAAACCTTACATATGTGCTGTGCCTCACAAGCTAGACAGATATAAACTCTCAAGTTGAGGGACAAGATGGAAAAGAAACAAATGACAATTATCACAATGACTGACCTCTTCTCCACAATTTGGACATGCACCTTTTAGTGCCACCAAGTCATTCTTCCAAAGGCCTTGAAGCACCTTAACTGTGAAAATGGACAGTTAATAAAATACAGATATAGAAGCAGTGACAATGTCATCAATGATTGAATATTTTTCTGAGGTTACAAAAAGAAATTTTCCTGTAAGGAATTTCCAATTGAACTAAAATAAGGGGGGCATTTGAGAAATTGTTTGGAGTACAAATTTGATATTAAGGTATAAGATGATGTAAGAGAAAAGCAGTAAAAAGGTTTTTACCTGAAGCTGAAGCAATGGGGTAGCCGATGACAAAACTCACCACAATGAAAATAAGGCTGTTCACCAAGGCCAGAAACCCCAGTCCAGGTGTTTGGCTACCAAGTGATAAGCCTGAATCGAATGCATTTTGATAAGCCATGCCAGCAGTGTATGATACTGGCCCAACACATGCTAAACTGCCAAATGCAAGGAACATGGCCCATGTGCTTGCTAATGCAAAAACCATAGACAGATCTTCCTGCCCTACGACCACATCACTCAATATTCTAGTGAAAAAGCCAAGAAAAAAGGAGCACAAGACAGGGAGCCCTGAACATTCTAACCAGATGAATATGTAGCAACTACAAACATTCAATAGAATAGAAATACATCATCATATCACACACAAACCTAAATTCCTGAGCCACATGAATGATATGTTTGGATGAGAGGGAGAAAACACAAGTAGCGCTGCATTTTCTTTTATTTAGTTGAAGAAAAAATAGAAAAATATGAAGAGAAAAGTTGACTTCCAAAAACAAAAATTTATAGCCTGTTTGATTCCTTTTTCATTTTTTTGTTTTAAAAAATTGTTTTATAAAACAATTCTACACTACACAGCAATCCATCTTTCATTCAAAATCTATTAAGTATAATTGTTTCCAAAAACTTGTTTTAAAAACCAAAAACAGATTCTCTTCTTTTTTCTTCAAGTGCTCAGGAGATAAACTTTTAGTGACTATTTGGTTTAAAGAAAGGGAGGGAAGCAGAAGGAAAGAGATTTTGATTAGATATTCTATTTGGTTGAGAAGAGGAAAAGAAAGACATTTTAATGGAGGGGAGAATAGATAGTCCTTTTCTTGTTTGGTTCATAGGATGATGAGAGGAATTATAATAAAATTTATTTTTGTGCTCTTTTTAATTTTAAATTTCAAAACACAAATATGAAAATTTTAGTTTCCTCCCCTCCAAATTCTCCCAATATTGGAGGGGACCAAAAATTAAATGAGAAGTGGTTTTGCTTCTCTCCATTCCCCTCCAACCAAACACTATGTTAGAAAACAGAAATGTGCTCAGGCAACAAACACTTTCAATTGTACTCAAGAGACAAAAAAAATAAAAAAAAAAAACTAAACAAACAGCACAGCCAAGTCTATGTTAAAATTTTCTTTCCTTCCATTTTGAATTGAATTGAATTTTCAAACTTTTCTCTTACTTTTATTTTCTTTCCGCCGTACCAAACAGAGGCAAAGAACGAAGAAATGGCAATACATACACTAGCAATGCATTCCATAGGAAGTGAGCGAGCAAGATAGGAAAATTGAGATGAAAGTGGGGTCAGAGGCCAGAGAAATGAATATGAAAATTGTGGAGAAAATGAAATTACCTCAGCATCAGCAAATGTGGATTGCCTCCTGATACTGCACCGAGGATACTTGACAACTGACTTTGAACCATACCATCTTAACCTTAACTGTTTCCATAATTTTATTTTAATTAATTAAAGGAAAACCTAACAACTATATACTATCACATGTTGAATTAAACAGTGAAGGAAGGTACCACACCTCTATTCTATCAAACATGTCATCAACAATGAGAGGGTGACCACTATAATAAGCATCTCGTGCCTATTGCAAAAAGGCAAAGACTCATCAATACAACAACATAGTTTGTATAATTCAGAAAATGAAGTTTGCAACTTTACTTGGCAATAAAGAGCTTCGAGGGTCTCTTTGTTGGCGGTTTCCAGGGGGCCAACGTAGATGCAGTAGGGTCCCTCGGGGCGTTCTTCGGAGGCGGCGGACACGCGGTGCCTTTTGCCGGAGATTCTGACGTGGCGGTTGCTTCTCGGCAATTCCAGAACCGCCGATTGGATCACGTGAGAGAGGCTCGTGCCCGCCATCACCCCTCGCCACAATTTGGATTCTATTTCTCGCCACATAAATACTTTTATTATATTTTTTTCATTTGGACATTTCTATCCTTCTCATTCCTCTTCTCTACCCGCTTAAATAAATATCTCTTTTTCTCTCTACTTACCCCTCCTCGGGAATGGATTCTCTTACTTTCATTTTTCTTGTTTGGTTTGGGGCTGCTCATTTTCTCCCAAAAATTAATTAATTATTTTATTAAACCACATGTCATTTTTTAGTTTTATTATTTAAAATGTTTTACTACTCTAGTAGTCAAATTATATTTTTTCTTATTATGAAAAGTTTTAATACAAAAATAATTCTAGTGACACTAAGACTAAGTTCATCCTAGATGATAAAAGTGTGTGTCGAGGAAACGTTTATAACATTCATTTTTAATGAAATTAATTTTATAAAAATACTTTTGGTTAAAATAATTTTGAAATAGTGTTATTTATGTTTAAATATTTTTATTTTAAAAATAAATTACTAATAAAATTGGTTGGAAAATTTTGCAGACTATATTCATATACATTGCTGTTTCCAAATACTTTTTAAAATTGGTTGGAAACTTTTGCCATAATCTTGGGAGTTTGACCCCTTAAAACTATAAGAAAAAAAATCCTAATAATCAATGTGGTCAAGTAGAATAAACTACTATGAAGGTTGATTTCAATCCAAAGAGAAAGGACACCTTCTTGATTTGAGAAGTGTTCTTTTAGCAATATAGTATTTGTATTTATATATTTGGACTGTTCCATTCCCAAATAGATAGCCCAAAGTTCTGCCATGAGCACTGGACAATCTCCCAGCTGCGCCGAGAAAGCTCTGATGATACCTCCTGCTGAAGCAATATTTTGCTGATAGGAATAAGTTCCATCACAATTCAATTTCACAAAGTTTACACCTTTTCAATAAATTTTATATTTTTGATAAACTAATTGTGGTAAATTAGTTTCCATAACGTGGTTAAGGTTTTGTTGAGTTTCATTTCAACAAAGTCAAAGTGCTTTTCCATATTTTGCAGGTATAAAATTATAATTCGTTTGGTTGTTAACTACATTTTATTACTTTAATTTTATTTTAAAATTTTTGCTGCCTAAGTATATAATGATTTTAATATCTTACTATAACAGAAGGGATATAATTGCAATATATTTATAATATGTGAGAAAGTTTATGTAGAGTTAAAGAAATAAATAGAATTAAAAAGAGTTAATAATAAAAAAAAAACAGAATTAACTAATGGGATCGAGTTGATGTGCTAGTTCTCCACAATTAGAGGAGAGTAATTAAGTTTAGATTCGTAAACAATTTATTTAGTTGGTAGACCAAGCAATTCATAATCAACTAAAATGTCAATTCATTTACACACAGACTTCGTTAATTTAATCTATTGAATCTTTTTATATTTTCAGTTTAATAATTATTAAAAGTAATATAGTTTTTAGTGGTAAATTATTTATTAATGTTTTGTTAAAATATGAAGTAATAAGTAAATAAAATATAAAACAAAATAGGATAAAGAAATAGTTTTCAAGTTAATTACAAGTGGGCACCATGTTGTCACTTGTTTTCATTTTCGAAAGTTACAAAGATAATACTGAAATGACTTTTTGTATTCTCAGTTTTGGGCCTAGTTTATAAAACATTTTTGAAGACAATATTTTACAAAACTCAACGGGCCCTCAAATCTCGCTGTTGCTAATATGAAACATGTAAACTTGCACCATCCATCTTATTCCCAAATGTGTATATGAAGAGCAGCACCCTTATTAAGAGCCTTCACATCATGACTGTCTAGTTTAGAAATTTTAAAAAAATAAAAATAAAAAATACAGGGTGCCTTGAAGGCCCTGCACAAAAATCAGATTTAGATGTAGTTGGAGATCTCACAGATTTTTGTGCAGAGCAGACTGGTCACTTTTTATTTCACTATTCCATGATATCCTTAATAAAGTAGGAAACTAAAATATTCATGTATTAATAATAATAGAAAAAAAAAACACCGGTATTAAACCAAAGAAAATATAAATAAAATAACACATAAAGCAGAAAATGTCATGTTCTTAAAATTGATATACCATTTTGAGTGTTAACCTCTAGGTCATTAGTAATAAAACATGGCAATGTGCAATCATAAACAAGATAAGGGAATCAAACATGAAAACTGATAGCAATTTTGATTGAGTGATACAACATTTTTAGGTGTATTCACTGTCAGTATCCAAATCAAAATCAAAATCTAGGTATTTTTGTCACTTCCTTAAAAAATACAAGCATCAAGAGGGACATGATCCCTAATGAGTGATGACAGCTTCACAATTAGCCACGCTTACCTTGTGACTTAACTACCAAAAGGATATCACAAGGTATCATTCTCGAAAATTTAATTCCTAGCACTAATTTTTGTGCATTGGCAGTGATGGTTGCATGCTATGGTGATTGTTGTGTCTACTATCATTACTGTATAAAAAATTTATTCCTACAGCTAGGAGAGAAATAGGAATAGAAAAGAAAGAAGTGAGATGAAAAGATACAAAGAAAAGTGAATTGTAAAGAAGTGTTGTAAAAACTATGTGTGCGAATACTCCTAGTTATCTATCATTCTTTTGTAAGGGAAAAAGGGAAGAGTTGGATTTATATTTGGTGAAAGAAGAAGAATAACTCTCAAAGATAGAAATTGTTGTGAAAAGGACGATTAACAAATTGTGTTGCTTTAGATTTTTAGTTGAAGAACTTGTTAAGAGTCAGTTCTCTGTGTATGTGTGTTGCTACGCTCGAGTTCTGCATTCTGACATCTCCGGAGTCAATATATCCCCTTAATGTTATTTCATGGAGGTCTGATTGTTAAGATGTCATCACATTGCTTAAGAATATAGTTAAAATATTTTTTGTAAAACTTGGACAATTCTTTCTCTTAAAGTTGGTTTTTGTAGATGAATTAGGCTGATTCCGTTTCTAATAACATATTAGATTCCTGCACTTCTTTCCAAACCTACTAGCTTCTCCTGGTCGGAGTCAAAGTTCACTAACCAAACCATTTTCAAACTTCTTGTTTGCTTATTCTAAACATGAAAATGATCGAGTTTAATTGTTTTCATTCGCAATGTTTATGCGATACTCGCAATGTTTATGCGATACTTTATTTTATTGCCTGTTTATAGCACGTTGAAAATGTCATATTTTAACTTAACAATTATATAAGTTACATCCCAAGGATTAAGGTAGTTCTCAACATCCTTCCTTCATAGAGGTTTGTCGAGCAATGACCAAAATGTTTACTAAAATAGATAATTAACTAAAATGGGTTATAGGCTCTTATACCATGTTAGATTTCAATTTAAAATTAATTAACGATAAGTGAAGTTATCCAATAAATATATAAGTTATACCCCAAAGATTAAGATAGATAATGTAAAAATTTCTAACAACAAAAAGTCGAGTACTATAAGTGAATAAAGACCCTCAAATTAGAGAAGCTTGTGATGATGTACTGATATAAAGATACTAGTTAACATCACGCTTTATATATTTTAATAGCATCTTATTTATTTGATGTTTATTTAAAAATATATCAAATACAAAAATTTTATTTCACCTTATCATGCAAAAGTCTTGCGTGAAAAGAAGCTGTTTCTCATCATTCTCACGAGTAAAAATTGAGGTAAACTAATTGTAATTAAGTTATAAAAAGGTGTAAAAGAAATGTGTTTTAAAAATGCACGTAAAATATTCTATATATGAAGAGCAAAGTAAGATTACAAATCTGTGTGAATGAGAAATTATAGGTAGTTTTTTATTATTACAAATATGTAGTGTCAATTTGTATTCAAGTTTTTTAATTTACGAAAAAAAAAATAATAACACTTGTTATCATTTATGACTACCAGGTTGCACAGTTGCTGCATGCAGCTGATCAAATACTATTATTATGTTTCACCAGCTTGCTGAAACAAGAACAATATTGATTAGTGGTTCAGCACTGTTGTGGATCAATATTAATCCCCATAGTGACGAAGATCATCTTTAGTTTGGGTATCCTTTTCAAATATAAATACGATGTATTACCTAAATTTTCTATGAATAGTTGGGTTAAGTCATTAGTCCTAGGTGGGAAGGAACAGGAGCGTCAATTGTTCCCTTTCAGACCAGATTCTGTGGTCCCACTTGGATTGTTTTACAAAAAACAGTAATTCAGTTGTAACAGTTGTTAATTTATTGGATATATTAAAGAGCTGTTAATATGTTATCATCAACTGAATAATTAACATGTCCAACCAGTAGGTACTTCAATTTATTTTTTTCTTTTTTATTAATGGTGGATGGTACTGTATATGCTTGAGAATAGGAACATTACAAAGGAGGAAATTGCTCCATAATCTCAGCCAGGGTGCCTCAAAAGATAGATAGATAAAGAATTAGAAAAGACAGTGTGATGGTGCTGCTATGTCATCGCATTAGAAGAAGAAAGCTTTTGAGATGCATTAGTATGTTTGATGGATATGCTTGCTTCAAAAACACTGCTTTTTTTATCAAGCAAAGTTTTGTCTGTTAAATACGCAGAATCCCTGGCCCATTGATACAGGATTAAGATTTTTAAACTATATAGTAAAATGGTCCAACGTTGAAAACAGGGTAGGGCTTATGATGACTAGCCCACTTCTGTGACATGGCACTATCTTAGATTCCCATTGTATATTTTCAGAAATGATTTTGCTAAAATGAAAAAAGGAATTAAAAAATGCACGTAAAATATTCTACATACTGATCCTAATGAGATAGTAGGAAAGCGCGGATTATTTTGTTAGTTTAGCGAGTAATGGATTAACAAAAGGAGAGACAGAGAGAGGAGAATGTAGTAGTACTTTTTTTCTCTCATTTATTTTCCCATTAAAATAATAAGTGTAGGACATGACATGAGTATAGAAAATTGAGTAGGGATAACGTTTTTGTTAGACACAACAGGTTTGAGCCCCTATGGTGTGTCCGGTGTCTCCCCAGTCCTTTTCCATATGTTTTCAAGAAATAACTTTGTTCTTGAATAAAGTCTCTCGTATAAGCTTTTGTATCCTAAGCAGAGAACAAGCCAATAATGTGGCATTCCATTGTATTTTCCCCTGGGGCCCTTCCCTTATCACAGAGTTTAGACTTTAGAGTTTTAAGTAATTTAATCTTTTAAAACGCTAAACCGTTGGTCCTTTGGATCGGAAAGTTCACTAAACTAAAATCTCAAGAATTGGTTGAGTGTGACATTGATACCAACCCATTCCGCTTCTTGTTTGATGAGGTGAATGATATTATTCTTGGGTCACAACCAAGGCAGGACAAGGCTGAAATTTGGACGAATTAAGAGGCATTGATGGGGTTGTTTTGTAGTAGTAGATGATCACATGGAAGGAATATGATAGATAAGATGGGAATGAATGAATTCACGAACTGAATGAATATTTTGTGGGGGCACATGGACCACATTGCCATAGGATCTTGCAGCCCACATGTAATGTAATGTAATGCTATCTATCTTTCATCTCACCAGCCACAGCCACCACATGCAACATTTAAACTGTCTCCAAGGTCAGTTATCTCTCTCCCTCTCCTTGTGACAAAAGAGCATGTCAAACGGTGCCATCCTCAAGGTTGAAATACATGCAATTACGTCATCTTCATGTCTATTTTTTGTTAAATGTAAGAATCTTTACCTCCGCTAGTTGCTAATGACTGGGTATGACCTGTATAAGAGTTTTATGGACAATTTGCTTCGGAGGGTGGAGCTCCACTATTTTCTAAATCTTTACTAAAAGAATTACAACAACAAAAGGTTTGAATTGGAAAGGATTGCTAGACAAAATATGAATCAAAACTTTAATCTTCATATATCTTATAACAATATATATATATATATATATATTTACCACAAGAGCTACTAAAAGTTGCAAATGAAATTTGAAATGTGGATCTTTCACGTATAAACCATTTGAAAAATAAATGCATTTGTTTATTAATAATCCATTACAAGATGAATTTGGATTATCCTTATTAGTTTAGAAAATATTGTTAGAGAAACTATATATAAAACAATTAGATATAAGTTGATACTGATATAATTTTTATTTCTTTATTAAAAAAATCATGTGAATTAAGTGCTAGGAATTTGTCTGGATTTACATGATCTTCAGATTTAATAAACGCTTAAAAATACTTATAAATTATTTATCAATAAAATCTTCATGTCAACCATGTAATCCAAACTCATATTTTCTTGTGATACGAGTTTAGTCCTTCCTAATTATATCAATTTTTATAATATGTAATTAAGATAATATACCAAGTTAAAAAGGAAATGCATTAATATTTTACAGCTAAATTAAGCTACTGTAGACAAAATAAACAAGGTAGTGCTTAGAATTTTTAATAAATTCAAAACTCCGTGTGTCGAACCTCAATTGTAGCATAATAATTACATCTTGACATTAATTTTTTCTCTAACTCTTTTCTTCGGCTCATATTATTTATTAAATTAATTTTTTTAAGAGATGTTTGCTAGCATATGATTTTCTATCCATCATTTGTGTGTGTAGAAATCATTTGGTCTTCTACATGATTAAATAAAAGCATGCTTCAACGGAAAAAAATCTTCCACAATAAATTGCACAAACCTTAGCATATACGGATAGGAGAGGAAATATGTCAAGTAATCTTTCAGGGATGTACAAGTTCTAACTTGACTCGACATGTTTAGAATAAAAGTTATATTTAAGTATTTAAGAAAAATCAAAGTGAAAAAGTCAGACTCTATACTTAAAGAAAAACTTATTAAACTTGATAGGTTAGTATGTTTATATAAATAATTATATATTTATATTATATTATATTATATAAAATATTTATATTTAATTCAAATAATTATTGATAATAATTTTTTTAATAAAATATTTTTTTTAAAATTATTTGTAGTGCATTTAGCTTTCTACACTTGAGTAAGACTTTTCTACTTTTTATTTTAGTAGTTAAACTAGGATCGAAATAATAAACCGGGACGACATGCATAAACCCATTATGTTTAAGAATTGATATGGCTGGATTTGATTTAGTTGGTTTTTTAAGCAAGAACTTAAAGCGATGCCGTTCTGGTCATAATGAAAGGGGAAAAACCTCAAAGTCCAAAAAGAAAAGGGACAAGTAATTAAATAACATAAGAAAAGGACAAGTTTTAAATATTTATTTGATAAAGAAAGAAAACTCAAGTTTGATACAAAATTGACTCGGGTTTTATCTTGTAAACTTACAAAGTATCTGAGATATTGTATTATAAATCTTAATTATTTAATTATCTTTTGAACTTGCATTCTAAACTTATATTTTAACTTTTAAGAATGTATTATCGGCCTTTAAATAAGGTGGCGTATGTAGGGACGAATAATAAAAAGAAAAGCTTTATTTTGTTTGAATATAGAAACAAAAAAATCCTACACCCAGCAACAATAATAAATTAGTGGTTACGTGGAGCAAGATTATTGGCCCACGCGTATGCTAATGTTTGGTGTCTTCTCTAGACCCGACCTGCGTGGGAAGCACATGGCATTAGGGTGCCTTGGAGGGGCAAAAGGCAAGAGTATGCGGGCCCGGCATCTAATCTCTCTACTTTTTTCCCCTTTCAGTTGCCTCATAATCATATTTCCACATGACTTAACCTGATTATGGTTGGTTGCATTAATACAATTTGAACTTTAGCCAGTGCATGATGGCCCTCAATTTTTGGTTACAAACTAACAATTCAAAAGAGAACAATGCAAATTCAAGTGACATGCATGGACCCCTTTCCCCCCACCAGGGGTCAATATTACTCAACGATACTAATAATTTTTAATTTAACGGCAATGACGAAATAAAGGACTTATATTTTAAGCTTTTCGCTAGCTAGGGAACAAGATTATGTATAATATATGTAAGACACATCTTAATACATGTATAATCTGATCTTTCGTATAATCCTACTAGTGTCAGCCTAGTAATAAAAAATTTGTATGAAATCTCAAGTTAAAACTTCATTACTTATTGTACTTACAAAAAAAATGTCATCTCCCGGATCAATTTTCATTTAGTGTGTAAGATTATTTGACAATGGCTCTTCCCATGCATCTTTTATCAAGTCCTTTTTACTTCCTGCAGGTTTTGTCTGTATCCATTTCCGTTTCAAGTTCCCATGTTTATTTTCTCGTCCAGTTTGAGAGTGTTGCAGTGTACAAGTGTTATTATGTTAATTGGCCGTGCCTTGTGTGTATATATATATATATATAATCTAGAATATATTAATTAGACTATCTAAGGATTGTCTTCACCATATGGATGCTTGACTATTTGTGTTGCCGTACACAAAAAATGACAGTAAGATGCATGTTTGGAATGCGATTTCCACCAACCCCGTGACAAACTGGAGCTTTTTCCGTTTAACTTGAGGTTTACTTCGAATTTACTCGTTTGGCCGAGAATCCAAAATTTCCCTCCTTTCCATGTGACCTGTTTGGCATATTTTGACAAAAATGAGAAGGTTCCCACGAGTACTCAAATGATGACTCATAACAATACAAAGAAGATCGACAAACAGGAAACTGGTCGTCTTCATGTCATCTTTTGATATTTGGAGCATCCGATGCATCTGACTTGCTTTTCCAATTCCCAAATTCCAATTTATATCGTCAAAAGTTAAAGACTGACGTTTTATTATTTAATTTTATACATGCAGCTCTCAAATACCAATTCATTTACAAATTCACCCGATTAAGTTGAATTGAATGAAGAGTTTTTTTTGTAAGGAAATAAAAATAATTAGCAGCAGCAAAATATTAAAAGCGGTTCAGTGTGAAGGAATATATAGCTCCTTGAGCAGGTAAAGATAAATAATGTGTTAATGATGTGAGAAGGAAGGAAGAGACAGGCGTAAATTAGAATATTTCCGGTGGTAAGAAAAGTGTGGTTTGAAACATGAAGCTTCATGGCATTGGTAACAGTACTAGTAGTGAGAAAAGAGTAGTGGTGTTTGTGGGTGCGGCTCGAGAGAGAGAGAGAGAGAGAGAAAAAGGTTATAGAATGTGAGCATGACCCACGTTACAGTTAAAGGCAACAGGGACCGTTGTCTAAGGAGCGATGATTACGGGGACTAGAGAAAGGACCTCACCCGCCCCACACGTTGGATTCTTCAAACCCCTTTGTGTTGTGTCGTTTTGCTCATAGACTCACTCAGCTGGGCAGCACTTCACTGCCAGGGACTCACTTACTTGTTACTTGTTACTATGCAATTTGCATTCCTACCCTCCCTCACTCCCTCACAACTCACAACCCACTCTCCCATTTAATATTCAATCAAATCTTACTGACCCCACCATTACTCCCGCTCATCACGCCTTAACACTCCACCCTACCTCTTTTAACCCTTTCCCAATTGTTTTTTTTAACCTTTTCACTTTTTTTCTTCTAATAGTCTATGCTCTACCATGCAAGTCACAACACAAAGGACCTATACCAATCTAATTCTTAAAAAATAAAACACAAGAATTTTCCCACTTATACCCCTTGCTCCCTTGGCTCTGCGTTCTGATGTCACATAACCTCATCGTGATGTGCAGTAAATTTCAGGGGCGCTTTTGTTCATCTCTCTTAGTTTCTTAATTAAGCTAAAAAATTTGTTCATTTATCTGTCCTTTTCATGCTATCTGTTCTTCTTCTTCTTTTTTTCCATTTTCCATTTTCTTTTTATTTCCCATTTAACAATCACGTAGTACTACGTATCCGATTTGAGATCGAGGGTCATGCACCTTCATAGTAATAATTATTTTTAGGACAATGGATGCGAAAAAGGAAAAAAAAGATAATCCTATTAAAGAAATAAAAGGAAATAAGAGAGGGGTTTTCTTATCACTCGCTTGTCAAGAGCGTGTGTAGTAATCTCCAAGAAATCCAGTGGAAGTGAGGCGCTGTGGGCAGTGGAACCCACACGTAATCGAGCATGTCTGAATACTATTGGAAGGTGGTCTCTACGTGTTCAAGAACAGAGTAGGTAGGTATTAATACAAATATATATATATATATATATTAATGCTTTTTCGGTATAAAAAAAATAGATGTGTTTAAATTACGGAAAGTTAGCATTTAATAATGATAGAAAAGTTAAAAAATTCCAAAAATTGGCCCTGCGGTGCAAGCTGGCACAAGCGCCTCCCCTGCTCCATAAGTACTCCATCCTCTCCCACTGACCAATCGCCTCTCATCACCCGAATCTCCCTATTTTCAATCTTTGAGGTGTTTGAGTGTTGAGAAAAGAAAGAGAGAAGGAATGGCCATGGCCAATGTGGTGTACATTGCATTCATTATCTCCTTAACGTGGATAGTTGAAGTTGAAGCTCGAATTCCGGGGGTTTACTCTGGCGGTGCATGGCAAAGTGCTCACGCTACCTTCTACGGAGGATCGGACGCTTCCGGCACCATGGGTCAGTAACTCATTTTAGTTACACTTAAAATGTAGGAGGTAGTACTGACAATGTGGCTAATTAAGCACGCACATTTGTGTTTTGTGTTCAGGGGGAGCGTGTGGGTATGGGAACCTGTACAGCCAAGGGTACGGTGTGAACACGGCAGCGTTGAGTACGGCACTTTTCAACAACGGCCTCAGCTGCGGAGCCTGTTTTGAGATTAAGTGCGCAAACGACAGGCAGTGGTGTCACTCCGGGAGCCCTTCCATCCTCATCACCGCAACTAACTTCTGCCCTCCTAACTACGCTCTTCCAAACGACAATGGCGGCTGGTGCAACCCTCCTCGTCCTCACTTCGACCTCGCCATGCCCATGTTCCTTAAAATTGCCGAATACCGCGCCGGAATCGTCCCCGTTGCCTATCGCCGGTCAGTCACACCTCACTTTCCTTTCCTTTCATAATTTTATTACTTTCAACTTTCATTTTATATTGAGACTAGATTCGAACTTTTAACCTCTTAATTAAGACAAAATATAGTCCCCAGTGTTACTACGGTTTTGTTAATTTGTTATATGTATTAGGCACGGAAATTGGTAGGAGTCTCGTCCGGTCATAGTAAAAGGAAAAGAAAAGAAGCTACAAAAATTGACCCTAACAATTCCCTAGGTAGTTACTCGTTAGTTCATATCCCGTTTGGTTCGTTGCTTTAGTCAATGGGGGCGATGATTTGTTTTTGTAACATTTTGCTTTCTATACAGTCTACGGCATGGGCTGTGTCTGATTCAGTGGAGGAGGTGGGGTAGTAGGGTTTATTAGTTTTTTTTTTCAGTAAATTTGGGGTTTCTTTCACTCAAATCCTTCACCGATTTAGAACAATCGTGTGACGGGACTAGTTGTTTGTTCGTTAATCGTTAAGCTACCATACGAGAGGATGTTATTTTGTGGTCCTTTTTTTTTTTTTCTAGTCACTTTCGGTGGTGTTATTGCAATTTCGTACCTAATGTGTTACGTACGTCAACCCACCACAAAATTTTATTATCTTAAAGTACTTAACCTTGTTTTAGAGTTAGAAGTGTAGGTTAGGTGAGTAATGAGTATAACTATAAAGTGGTATCTTATTAACTGTGGGGTAGGTTGGAAAAAGGAAGAGATGAAAGGTCAAAAATGTTGACGAGATTGGTTGGTATTTACGCAGGGTGCCGTGCAGAAAGCACGGAGGGATAAGGTTCACGGTGAACGGATTCCGTTACTTCAACCTGGTGCTGATTAGCAACGTGGCGGGTGCGGGGGATATCGTGCGCACGTACGTGAAGGGAACCCGAACCGGGTGGATGCCAATGAGCCGAAACTGGGGTCAGAACTGGCAGTCAAACGCGGTTTTGGTGGGGCAGGCCCTGTCGTTCCGCGTGACGAGCAGCGACCGCCGCACCTCCACCTCGTGGAACATCGCTCCGCCCAATTGGCAATTCGGTCAAACCTTCACCGGAAAGAATTTCCGGGTCTGAGTCATGTCATTTTATATATATTTTTTATTAAAATCTTTTTTTGGGTTCCCGCCATTTACTTATTTCTAGATGGTCTTTTTGACTGGGATGGTTAGATAGTGAGTGAGTGAGTGACGAGTTTTTTAATTGTGAGTAGATGTTGGTTTTTACTTTCTGATTGGGTGGGTTTGATCATTATAATTGGGGTGCGTGCGTGCGTGAGTGAGGTTGTACTTTGAATTTGTATGGTAGACCAAAGGGTGTAAAAGTGAATCCTCAAAGGATCAGAGTAACTGTAGGGAACGCTGAAGTGGCTTAATCAAAATGGTAGCCCGCAGCTAATTTGTATTTTTATAATACAATCTTCGTCTTATATATATTACTATTAGTATTACACTTTGCTCTATCTATTTAACTGCATTGCATTATTGTTCATATAAGTACTTCCAATTGAAACAAATTTAATCAACATAAAAAAAAATAAACGATTTGAAAGAAATAAAAAAGTTTATTGAATTTATAAATTAATGCTAATTCAATTCACATTGAGTTAAAACTATATTTACAGACACAATTAAACATATTTATTTAATTTTTTTATAATTATGCATGATTTGTGGGTTGTCAATTAATTTGGTGTTAAAGTTAAACTTTATATAATTGATTTTTTATTTAAATGTGTATTTTTATATTTGAATAAAATTTACTTTTAATGAAAAGATATTAAAAATTAAAATTTGACTTAAAGTAAATTAATTTTGATCAATTTTATTTTTAAATCAAACTCAGTCAGATTGCATTATGGAAAACCATTTTTTTTTCTCGAATACCAGTCAGTGCAATTTGCAAAGAACCCTACAATTGAAAAATGAGTGTTATGTTTGTTTCATTCACATACATTTGTTGATTTCTGTTCTCTTCCGTTTTTTCTTTTCTAGGGGATGGGTGGGTCATGTAATGTCTTTGAAATAACAAAATTAGCATAGTCAAAGCAAAATAAAGATTACGTGTATATTTGAATTTTAGTGGAGGAGTTTTAAAGTATTCTTATTTTTAAAATAATAAGTTTTGTATATTAAAATTTTAAAATGTGTTTTTGAAAGTCATAAAAGTATTTTCCAAGTTTCTATTCAAACATAGCCTATATATTATTGGATGCCACTAAAGCGCACTTATTAATGATTAAATACTTAAAATGATCAACGTTTTATTTTTAAATCTACAACAAAGTAGCATTGATCATAAAATACTAATTGACTACGATACATACCCATCACAACAACTTGTTGGCAAATAATAAATGAAAATTTTGAATTGATTAATTGAAGCAGGTAGGCTTGAATTCAAGTGGTCACTTTACTAGACTAGAAGGGAATGGAGCAAATTGGCCTATCAACATTTTAAATGGAATCTAGAACCAACATTTTTAAGACTGGGGTCAACATTCGGATATCAATTTGAATAAAAGATCGCATACTCTACCTATTTTTAATGATTATGACCATAATGTTAAAGTTGAGATTAATTATTTTAGTTATTTTATAATTTATTTAATTAGTCTTGTATTGGTTGACCTCCAAAGTTTTTCCACATTGTCCAATTTCTCTCGGTCTTCAGAGTCCTCCTAACCGGTCGAGTCTCATCCTGATTGGATTTCCAATTCAAAGTGTCAATCACTCCACTCGACTCTTGGAGGCTGTGTACCAGTCGGCCTCCAGAACCCTCTCGAACATTCGAGTTCATTTCGATCTTCAGAGTCCTCTCGCCCGGTCAAGTCCCATCTTGGTTGGATCTTCAATTCAAAGTGTCAATCGCTCCACTTGACACTTATAGTGGTCGACCTTTAGAGTCCTCTAGGACAGTCAAGTCCCTCCCATTTGAGTCCATCTTGCCCAACTGAGTCCATCTCAACCGGTCATTATAGAGAAATCAGGACAATACACATTACATTTAATGTTCACAAGAGGCGACGCCTGACAGATGCAATAGTCAGGGAGTACATCCCTGGAAACTCGCCTGCAACACGTCATAGCAGAATAGGGATGTCACTCCATCAGACGACAATGTCATATCTAGTCACACACTCTTTTTTTGCCACTATAAAGGAAAGAAAGAAGTAAGAAGCAATGAGAGAGTGAGAGTTAATATAGTTGTGTTCATAAGGTAGTTGAACTTACGTGAATAAGTCTAAAATATAGTTATTTAATTAAGTTTTAACATTTTTTAGATACTATTTATTTATAGTAAGGTTTAATTTTATAACTATTTTTTTTTCTAGTTTTACGTTCAATATTTTGATAAAAATTATCATTTATTGGGTCTATTAATATTACATTATTTACACTATTCACTTTATTTTATAAGCAAATATTTTATTTTTAAACAAAGAATAATGAGTTTAAAAATTATAATTACCTATAAATAATCTATATATATATATATATAATCATATACATATATCTTTTATATTATTTTATATTTATCATATAGTTCAATAATTAATTTATTAAAACCTTTAGTTTAATATTTTCAATCTTTAATTAATTTATGAGTTATTTTTACCAAACCTGATAGTTTGTATTATTTACCCTATTCTGTTATACTCCCGTCATATCCTTCAAGCGCAACTTGCTCTACTTTTACCATTATTTATATGAAAAAAAATGTAGTAATATCGTTCTCCAATTTAAATTTAAATTTTATTTGATAATCTGAATAATAAAATATTTTATTAATATTAATGTGTATTACAGAGGAAAAACTCCACTTTTAATTTTGAAAATAAAATTAATAATATCTATAATATTGTATCTAAATTGTATCCTATTCATACATATTATTTTTGCAAAATTAATAAGCGTGTATATGAAATATTCAAATATAATCTTTATAGATTCTCACGAGTTAAATCCTTGTGGTATATTTGGAAAGATTGTGATGTTTAAGTAGGATATGAATAGAATGTAAGATGAAAGAGAATATCTTCAGCCTTTTTGACTTATTTATACCCTTTTCGTTTCGTTTCAGTTATTGATAGACAGCTAATACCAAGCCAGTGAAATAGTAAGAAACCTACCTTCAGAGAAGTTAAAAGAAGATAAAAGAAATATTCATATTTCTCATTCGATTGATTGCATACACGTTACAAACCCTAAACTAAATAACAATCTACAAAGATTAACAACCATCAAAGTGGCATCATACTAACTTAAGTATAAAATAACATTAAAAGATAAATAAATTACTATTTTTATATTTGAACTTCAGTGATATAATTTTTTAACCATTTTAATTTTAGAATATTTTTTAGCCTTGCTTTACTCACCTTAACATTTATCATGATGTTTATGATAGGAAGTGCTGTAAAAATATCTATCAAAATCGAATGAATTTGGGAATTTGATGGAGTGTTTTTGTAATAGTAATGAGATTTGTTTTCTGCTGAAAGGTTGTAGTTGTCCACTTAAGGTAGAACCAAGTTATTGGGATTTAGTGACGGGATGAGACATGAACTTAATTTCACAAATTGGACCCACATTCTCTAAGAGAAACAAATGTTGGAGAAATGGTAACTGGAGGGAAAACTAATCGATGTTGTGAACCCACGAGTAGAAAGAATAGGGTCACATCATAGAGTTAGTGGTTAAAAGGAAGATGCACATGGGTGGGGTTGATTGTTAATGGTATCTAACAGGCACGTACAAGTAAGTTGTGTGTTGCCCTACAAAGAATGGATGGATGCACCAAACAACTTTGGATACCTTCTTACTCTCAAAAAAGTAGTAAAACACAAAGCATGCACCCCTTCCATACCCATTGCTGGACTCCCAACCTCCCAACTATTGGTTTTTATTTTTGTATTTTTTTTATAAAACTAAATAGTCTATGCACCCCTTCCATAAGTTTTTCTTTGACATTTCTTTTTTAATAAAACAAGTTTGTGACTTGCCAATGAAGATAAATAACATTCTCTAGTTTGGACATATTAAATTAAATATTAGTTAATGATCAAGAAAAGAAAAAAATATAATAAAATAAAAAATACTAAAATTATCTTTTTAAAAATTTATACAAATTTTGAAAATTAAGTTTCAAAAATAAAAACATAATTTCAAATTTACTTTTTAAAATAAATGTAAATTTCTAGAAAAATAATTATAATAAAATATAAATAAGGCGTGCACAATAAAAATAGAAACACACGTACAGTTAAAGTGATTATCACATTTACAACACATAATATTACGTTAAGTTTGGTATAATAAATACATCATATGGCTGCACAGTACATAATATTAAAAAATAATAAAAATGAGAATAAAATGTAAAAAATTAAAATTTAAAGAATAATAAAGATTGAGTGTAAAACTAGGATTTAAATAATAATAAAATGAATGTAAAAATAAAATATATTTTTAATAATAATAAATATAAAAAACGAGATATACTTAGCAAATTGAAAAATATAAATAACAAAAGCGAAAAAAATATCTAATATAAAATTTTGGTTACTAGGTAGACCCATCTTTTACTTTTACCCTGTTGGCCGGATCCAACAATTTGTTTACCCATGACGGTGTCGTGAATGACACCTAAAAGGCATTAGCCATATCAACAACAATGATTAATAAAATCAATATATATTTTATTTTAATTGATGTAAAATTCATAAAAGAAGTCACTTTTCATTTTTTTTATATAAAATTTCCATTTGTTTTATCCGTATTCTTCCAACACAATACTTTTTCATCTCACATCTATTGAGGAAAGAATACCACGAAATAATTATAAAAAAAAACAAAACTAAAATTATAATTAAATCTTACCTTAGACGAATAATTTCAAAATAAAAATTAAACAATCTGATTCTATTGTCCATTTAAAAAGATGTTTAATAATATTAATTATAATAATTTAGAAGTGATTTTTCATTTAAAAATTAAAAGATAAATTTTAAATAATCACAATAATTTCAATAGATTATTTTTAAAATACTTTATTTTAAAATCCACTACAAACCTATATAAATATTGACCAGCCTTTTATATATATATATATATATATATATATATATATATATATATATATATATATATATATATATATATATATATATATTAAATTTAATATTTTAAAAAAGTTTATTTTAAGATTTTTTGAAAATATAAATAATTAAGTTATTATAATGATTAAAAATATAGCAACTAAAAATAATAAAAAACATTTTGATAGCAGAGAAGTTGCAATTGTGGTTATCATTACTTAAAAGCGTGCCTAAGAAACAACTGGCACAGGTAAAACAACTTACTTAGGCCCTCTGATAGTAGGTTTATTATTGCACTCTTACTAATTGCCTATCACCATCATCTTCCTGCACTGCATATTTGCATGCTTGTACAACACAATTTTACGCGCTTTTATCTATTTCCCTTTACGGAAAAAGCAAACAAATAAATTTCTTATTTGTTCCAACTTTACTATTTAGATCCTGTAATTAAAAAAATCAAGTTTTAGTAATTTTGTAATGCTTTAACCAGGACGGAGTCCAGAAAAGACCAACGGAGGGACCTATTTTAAAAAAATAAAATTTACTTAATAAATATATAAAATATTTATAATTATACATTTTTTTAATGTGTCTATATAAAAAATAAATATCAATTGTCGATTTCATATGTCACAAATTATATTATAAAAACTATTAAATTAAAAATAAATTACGTTACTCACCCTATTATCTTTTTCGACAATAATAATTATAAGAAGAATTTGTTTTCTGAAGATTAGAAAGTAAGAGAGAAATAATGTCGTGTTGTGCTCATGCTAATTGCTGGAAAGCAAATTCCAAGAGCCTAACTTGATATT
This sequence comes from Mucuna pruriens, assembly GCA_025330945.1. NCBI lineage: Eukaryota > Viridiplantae > Streptophyta > Magnoliopsida > Fabales > Fabaceae > Mucuna > Mucuna pruriens. The sequence goes on along the minus strand of JAENHJ010000016.1, from coordinate 6,271,586 downwards.
GATTTTTTTTTTTAAGAATTATTTAATAAGATGGGTTGCATTTGTGCATTCCAAAATAGAAACATGTTAAGCTTGAAAAATAATGAAAACAAAATGAGATAAAAAAAAACTCAGAGAAAATACACAGAAAGAAACAAATAGTGCTATATAACAAGATAATATTTATTAATATATCAAATTTATCAATCTCTTATATAAAATATTTACAAGTATGTTCCATTTCTAAAGATTAATAACAAACAATCTTTAATTTTTAAATAATTATAATAATATCAATATAAATTGTAAACTAATAAAGTTATTTGATTATAAATGAAATTATATATAATTTTTAAAATAGAAATAATAGATTATAAAAAGAAAAACTCTAAAAAATAATACTTAAATATTTTTATCCAAATAGAAGAAAAAAAAGGTAATTATCTTTGCAATAAATATTTGTTTTAAAATATAATTATCAATATCTATCTTATTAAACTTTTAAATATAATTAATTATTCTAATTATTTAAATATATATATATATATATATATATATTACAAATTTAATATTATGAAAAAGTTAGGAAGGCCGAGGCCTCCAATAGACAAAGTAAATTTCTCCTTGCTTTTAACTTTTGTTCTAAGTTGTAATGTAACTATATTAACATTTTTGTGACACGATCACTATAAGAATTTTTTAATTTTGTTATTAATTTTAGTTATCATTTAAATTAGTAACTAAATTCTAGCTAATTAACTATTAATTAACTAGAATATTATTTTTCCTAACTAAATTGAAGTTATATTCATTTATACTTCTTATTACTACAAATTAGCTAGAAAATAACTACAAATTAACTAGGAAATAGCTACAAATTTTAAAAAATTTACTACAAATTAACTAAGATTATTTTCTTAACTAATTTGTTACTTATTATTTCATGTTTTAATTCAATATTATAGTAATTTTGTAACTAATTATTTTTACTAGAAATTAACTACAAAATATCTATTGATTTTAAAATTAACCACAAAATTATTTTGTAGCAAATTTTAAATTTTCTAGTAGTGAATGACAGAGTGATCCTGTAATGATAAATTATAGATGAAAAGAGTTTTGTTATTTGTAAGAGAGTGTTTATGAGAAGGATTTATGACTGTGTATCCAACTTAAAATTTTGATATGTTGTTCAATTTGATTAATTCTAACTAAAATTGTAGAATTAAAAATATATAAAAATTAATATTAAGGTATATTTTATCATGTATATTTTAAGATAAACAATCTCAATATACATATAGTATCATATAGGATAAAATAATATTTATTAAGTTAAGAAATTAAATTATTATTAATATATAAATATTTAAATTTTATATATTTTTTAAAAAATATATGATATTGGACCAGATGAAAACAATAGTTTAATTTGTGTACAAAATATATTGAGTATAAATATTTAAATATAAACCTATAAAAAATCTTTTTAACTCGGGGAAGTTAATAAAATTAGTCATGAACACCCTAGTTAGTTACCTGTAACCCTTTTGAAAGCATATCAAACCTTTATCTTTAAGCGCCCGTCTTTGAGTGTAAGGACTACTTTTCTTTGTGAGTGACTGAATGTAGTTTCAATTTCTCCTCCAATGATGGTGTGCTTTCCATTTTGTCTCCAGGGTGAATAAGGTTTTTAGTGTATTTGTAAACTATAGTAATCATTTTTTGATGACACTAACAAAGTTGCAAGGAGGATACCTATGGGGAAAAAAATTAATGTAAGTTCCAGTAACATGACAAATCAGGCTTCAAATATTTGCTTAGAAATATTTTAGTGTTTGACTGTATGTCAACTAGGATTGCTTCTAAAGGATGATACCTACATGAACAAGAAATAAACTAGTTTGTGTTTGTTTTAATTCAAATGCGCATAGTAGCAGTTGGATTTTCGGCCTTAAAAAAATGGGCCCAGAAAAAGTCATACAGAAACCTGGCCCTGACGGTGATAGGCTGCAGCCTTAAGCCCATACAAACTTGTCAAAACCAATACATATATACTCATATTTCTCGAACTCGTTTAAAATTCACAGCCTAGAACAAATGATAAACAGGCCTAGTGTGTAATGACAAAATTATAAAAATAAAAAAAGGCCTTGGGTACAAGGAAACCTGAGCCCAACAATACTGGACTAAAAAAAAAATGAAGAGCAATTCATACATTCAATTAGGAAAAGTGGTGTTGCAACCCCAAATATTGAAGTATAGTTTAATAATTTTCGGAACACAACTAAAAAAATTTCAAACTAAAAATTTACATAAACACGAAACACTTCAGACAATAAACAAAATTTATTACATGAAAGAAGGAATTTTACTTAAGAAAAACAGCAGACAGGCACCTTGTACCTTGCATGCGTAGTTATTATCATCACTATGTTATGTCTGGAGTGATCATTAATAAGTAGAAATCAAGTGGAAGCAGAATTACACTTGAAGTTTAAGTTACGTACATCATTATTTTGGCGTCACTGCTAATAACAAGCTAGGCATGGTTACTGTTACGTTCAATTTTTATTTAATCTATAATAATAATATATAAAGAGAATATCTAAGTTCGATCTTTACTTTTTTTTAAACACTTGTTTCTCTTTATATATTAAAAAATTGCTTACGCAGTAATTTCTACAACTCATGTAACTTTTTCTTTTTGTAACTTTTTTTACTCTTTTTATTTAATTTTTTATATATTTATAAAAAAAAAAAAACAGTGTCTCTTTTTCTCTAGATATTATATAATGAGCTTGTGTCTATGTATGAAGAAACGAAAGAATAACTTACGAGTTTGAATAATAACTTTGATTCTTCCGTAAATAAATGTCGAATTAAAGTTTTGAGGAGCATTCATTGCATATGGTAGTCTAACTTGATATAATGAATGAAGGGAGGGAATGTCTATAACTTAGTACATGGCACAAGTGATAAATGCAAGTTTAACCTAAAATCTTAAATTATTTTTTTTAATTAAGGGATGCATTTTTATTTGCACATGGTTGTGCCAGTTCTGCTCCATAAAAAATTGACCCAAAATTATTCAGAAGAACACATTATTAGACTTTTATCCCTCTTGTAGTTTCGCATGGCGGCTTGAATCTATTATATTATTTTCAGACTATGGGAGTCTTCCAGTTTTCATTTTTTTTTTTACTTAAAATAATAACTAACTCTTCTTAATTTATCAATATTTTAAAAATGAAACCGATGAAGATATTAACTCAGAGTTTAATGGGCTAATCGTCATTAAACGGTAGTCGAATGTGTAGTAATTAAATTTATTTTTTAATATTAATATTTTTAAAAATAAAAAAATTATGAGAAATTAGAATTTAAACATTATAAATTAATATAAATAATTAAGTTATATGTTTTATAAAATAAAAATTACTAACAATTGATAAAATAATTTATATTTATGTAAAATATTTAAATGTATATTTTTATATTTATGTAACAAAATTTTCACAAGATTGATTCTTAATTGAACCGATTGAATTGGTCAGTTGGATTTGATTTTTAATTTCAAAAGTCAATACATTTCTTATATTTTATTTTACTTTGAGAATTATGCGTAGGAAAAGTCTTGTTTGTTAGCATGCGTTTGATTTTCTTTAATTTTTCAAAACAAATTTTTAGCTGATTCTTTTAAAGATATTTTCGTTATAAATTGTCGTAAAAGAAAATTTATTAAAAAATTATTAAAATTGATAATTTATTTAATGAATTCTATTTATTAATTTTATAATTTTAATACATTTTAAACAATAATATAAGATGCAATAACAAAAATTGTTAAAAATAAGTTAGTGGATTTTCAAATGAGAATGGGGTCATTTGATATGACTTACTAGCAGATAATGGGAGACGGCGTCAAGAAAAGCAAAATGGGTGGAATTTCCCAACACCCATTTCAGCTACTCCATGGACCCCACATATGTCAGCTGATGATGATAGTTAATTTTTAATTACTAGTTTTTCTATTTTTTGGTGTATGAGTGAAAATAATGAAAATAATAATAATAAATATGACCAAAGACGTGATAAAAAATAAAATAAAATAAAACATATGCTGGTTAGATCAGACGGCGGTCACACCAATGTTCATTGTCTAGGGAGAGCAGCCATGAGCCATCTCGGAGCAGATCCTATTTAGTTTTTAAAAAATTTGGATGAAATCTGAACCTTAGATTAATTTAAATATTTTTAAATATAAAAAATTTAAAAATAATAATAAATAGTTAGTCATCAAACTTTAAACTCTCGAATTGCTTTGAACAGGAGAGATCCGGGTCCGAGTCACGTCACCACAATCCAAGATACCCCTAACCGTAACCGCTCTCTACCAATCTCTCTCAGAATTAGGAGTAGTGTTTGTGTTCGGGAAACATTATTATCAAAGAGGGCCAAAAATAAAGATTAAGAATAATATATTATATATTTTTATGTCCTTTTTTTAACATAATAATAAGTAAGTAAATTGATAGATAGATAAATTCAACGTCTAAACAAAATTTTCCCTTTTTTTTTTGCTTTCACCCAATGATAGTTTCTTTTCTTCTTTCTCAAAATTTTCTGTGATTTTTTTTCTTTTTACTCCTGCATCATTGAATTGGTAAATAACTACGTACAATTCCAACTGTAAAAAAATTACCATAATTATTAATTAAAGAATGTTAATATTTTTTTAATATTTTTAATCATTAAAACAATATATAATTTTATATTTATATAATTTTTTATTAAATACTTCACCTTTTATTTCTCAGCTAATATTATGAACATTCCATGCTATTCTCTTGAAAACCAAACATATAATCAACAATATTTGGTTAAATATATTAATCTTTTTGAAGCATATTTTTCTTTTTTTAATATAAACACTTATTTTTTTATATTATAAGTACTAATCACTTTAATCTTAATTTTATAGATCACTATTCACTTATTGATTACAATATATATTTATAAAAATAAAATAAATATACATTTTAAAATGAAGTACGAAATTGAAATTTTTATAAAGTTAAATATTAAAATAATAAATATTTACAATCTTAAAACTTAAAGTAGAATATATTCGTAAAATAACATTAAAGATTTTGATTCTAAGTAGTCCACAAGAAAACAGAGAGAAACGAACAACTGAATGACCTGCTATCTTGTGACACACTTTCTTTTTGTTGTCATTTCATTTTCTTACCCAATTCCCACTATCACGAAGCCAATGGCTTCCTTCCACTTTATAATAAATTAAAATTATTCTTTACATTTATACGTGTTATTAAGAGAAAACAACTAATTTACTGACAGTTATTTACGTACTTTTAGTCATTTATAAATTATTAGGTAGATAAGTTTGATATTTTTATAATATTTTTTGATATAAATAGATTCATTTTGAAAGTTACACGTTTAATATACATATATTAATATTATATTTATTAAATGCAATAAATATATTACATATTAATAATTAAATATATTTATAATATTATTATATTTATTGTTTATTATTTACAATAATAAATATATTATACTTAATAATATTATTAAATTTATTTATATATTAATTTTAATAAATATAATAATTAATACTAATATAAAAATATCAGTTTATTTATATTTATCAAAATACTATATTTAAATAATATTAAATGTATTATACTTAATAATATTACTAAATTTATTTATATATTATTTTTAATAAATATAATCATTAATAATAATATATAAAATACCATTTTATTTATATATTTATAAAAATACTATATTAATAACATTGACTAAATACTATCTTAATATTTATGTTTAATTTTATTTTACTTATATATATTATTTTTAATTTTATCACTTTGAAATAATAATAATTAAAGTTATAAATTAAAAGGACAGATTATTATTTATATAAATATACAATATTATTTTTATTTTCTTTAAAAACTAGATTAAAAAATTTATTTTAAAGATTTTATTAAATAAAAATTCTTTCGAACTAGTTTTTTAAAAATTTATTAAATATAAAATGAGAAAACTCACTTTAAATGATAAAGTGAAGTGAGTCATTATTATTAATTAATTTTAATATTTTTTTATTAATCAAAAAAGTAAAATATTAATCAAATCCTTCTTTATTTTTTAGAGGATCTAAATCAATTTTATAAAGCAACCATAAAAATAACATTATATATATTGTAATAAAATATAATATATCTATATTTGTTAGAAAATATATTTTAACGGGTAAATTTTTTTTCTTATGGAAGTTAAGAAAATTTTAAAGGAATTAAAAAAAAAAAGTAAAGTGTGATCTAAAGAAAAAAAAAAGAATTTTTAACTAAGGTAATATCCTCATAATTTACTCTATATATTTATTATCATAATATAACGGTAAAATATTTATTAAGTTGCCGGATAATTAATATTTGCTAAGAAAACTGATTGACTAAATTTAATAAAGGTTTGTGTTATAAAATAAAAAAAGATTATAAATATGTTATTTTATTATTGTTGGTTCAGTTTGTGTTGGTGAGTCCAAGTGTGAGAAATTGAAGATTGAAAGGAAAGAGTGGGAATCGGGGGTGCGTGGAATGTTTTTGGGTCTTTTCCGTTCTGATTTGCAGAGTCCATTCAATGAAGTGTTTCTATTTTTCCAACGGAGAAGACGATGACTCGGTGGCGCCACCCAGTTCGCGCGGTTCCACTTCTCGCGTGTCATGGGCGCGGTCCCTCAGCCTGATGGACACGCGCAGCCGCTCTCACCTTGACTCCGACTCCGCCGACTTCTCCGACACGCTGGACTTCCACCACTTCCTCGCCCAGCGCCGTGCCAACCACCTCCGTCTCTTCTCCTTCTCGGAGCTCAAATCCGCCACGCGCGCCTTCAGCCGCACGCTCCTGGTCGGCGAGGGTGGCTTCGGCTCCGTCTACAGAGGCCTCATCGACGAGCACTTGCCGTCACAAATGGAGGTGGCCGTGAAGCAGCTTAACCGCAACGGGCACCAGGGTCACAGGGAGTGGATCAATGAGGTGAATTTGTTGGGCGTGGTTAAGCACCCCAATCTCGTGAGGTTAGTGGGGTACTGCGCCGAAGACGATGAAAGAGGGATTCAGCGTCTTCTCGTTTACGAGTTTATGCCTAATAAGAGCTTGGAAGACCATCTCTTGCCTCGACTCCCTTCAACGCTACTCCCTTGGGCTACCAGATTGACAATTGCTCTTGATGCCGCTCGTGGTTTGGCCTATCTTCATGAAGAAATGGATTTCCAGGTCCTCCATTTTTTCATCTTTCTTTTTTTATTATCTTGCTTTCACTATATTCATTATCTTTGTATTGTCTCCTTGAGACACCTTTATGCAATATGATTGTTTGTAGAGTGCTTTTTCCATCAATTTTTGAAGTGAAGTTACGATTATTAGGTTGGAATTTTTCCATTTGTGTCTACCAAATGCACAACCAAACTGGGTAGAAAATCATTGATCATGACATGCAATTAGTGAGCTTTTAAGTGCTGCGTGTAAGATTTTTGTTAGTGAAGCAAATGTTGAGGATTTATTTTTTTCCTTTGTTTGGCTTTTGGTTGAAGTTGAAAGATACAAGGGTTATGAAGATCTTTGCTACTTAGACATTCCTATTTGGTGTTTTTAAGTTTTAATAATGGTTTGTATTATAGAATAGGCCCCATATGATTTTGGTATGACTTAATTCCTTTTTATGTTTGTGGGTGGGTTGTTCTGTGGATATCTTTTACAGCATTTCACGTCTGCTAAATTCCATAGAGAACTTTTGTAGAAACATATTTATGATTGCCATTGTAACTGGTGCAGCTAATATTTCGAGATTTTAAGACATCCAACATTTTGCTGGACGAGAATTTCAATGCAAAGCTTTCTGATTTTGGACTGGCTAGGCAAGGACCCTCGGAAGGGTTTGGTTATGTTTCAACAGCGGTAAGAAAATATCTATACTCTGGAGAAAACTTTTTATATTCTACATTTAAACATACCATTGGTGGAAATTTGATAATATTGCATGATAACATCAGAATAGCATGACTTCTGGCAGGGTATTTGGAGTAAATTAAATATATTTCACCACATTCAATGGAATGAGTCTAGTTTATGAATAATCATAATAATGATCTGAAGTCTGAATCTTCTTTTTGATCCTGATATTCTGCTTATACGCAAAATAAACGACTTGTTTCTTCTTCACAAAGGTTGTCGGCACCATAGGTTATGCTGCACCAGAGTATGTTCAGACTGGTAAGCTGACTTCTAAGAGTGATGTCTGGAGCTTTGGTGTAGTTCTTTATGAGCTTATCACCGGGAGGAGAGCTGTGGAAAGAAACCTACCAAGAAATGAACAAAAGCTTTTGGAGTGGGTGAGACCTTATGTTTCTGATCCTAGGAAGTTCCATCACATTGTAGACCCTCGACTTAAAGGACAGTATTGCATCAAATCAGCTCATAAACTTGCAATCCTAGCAAACAAGTGCCTCATGAAGCAGCCAAAGTCCCGCCCAAAAATGAGTGAGGTGGTTGAGTCTCTTGGAAGCATTATTAATGAGACAGTTCTTCAGGATGAACACATCCCCCAAGCTGCTGTAGCAACTGGAGAAGGAAAAGAAGAAAAGATATCTGTAGAGGATACTGAACCTGAGCCAGCTAAACAAGGGAACAATTACCTGAAGAAGGTTTTTGAATTCAGAGACATGGTCAGCTTAAGAAATAGGTCTATTGCAAGGCTGGATTGGAAAAGTTGGGCTCCTGGGCTTGTAAGAACTTGGTAATGAAGTGACTTGTATATCTTGGAAAGAAAAATCTTCCCCCTAGAGTTACCTGCTAATCGCAATGTTTGTTGATCACATGGTTTTCAGTCAGTGAAACCGACATTGTCAGGCACACAGTTAACATGCTGGTATATACCCAATTTTGTATCAATCAATAATTGTATGTACAGGTTAATTTTGAGGAAAGCTATAATTTATTAAAGGATTTGACCTTCTCAAAACTAACATCGAATTTAGTCGTGAAAATCAATATTTAGGTAACAACTCGAATTGAATGTTTCAGCTATACTCGCTCGGGTCTTTCAACTAGCAGGTGATCAAGTTTTGTATCAAAAGGTAAATGTTCTATTAGTAAAACAAGATTTTATTACTGCAATAGCACTCGGCTTAGAGCACACCGGTGTCACTTTTGTATGTTTCATTTAGTGTAAATATATAATTTGGTTTCTTATGGGCTTTTGTAGAATTTTAGTTAATGAAATTGAAATGTTTGTTGTTCACTTAGAATAATATTTGAATACTTCTTTCGTTTTCTTTTTATTTTAAGTTAAAGGTTATATGTTATACAAATTAAGAAAAAGTATTTTCTACATTTATGTTAAGATTATTTGTAATGTTTTAGTATGTTCTTTATCTCTTTTATTTATTATTTCGACATTTTATATGTCATTGTTTCTCTCTTTTTATGAGGGTAAAATTTAGAAAATGATAATAATATCTTCAAGTTTAAAAATACCAGATAAATAGAAATATTTTTTTCAATAGTGACAAACAATAAATTTTCAGAAGTGACAGGTAAAAAGAAAGTAAGGTATTTATAATTATTAATAAGTTCTTGCATTTGTTCGACTTCAAAATTTCTAAATGGAAGTATACACGCAAAATGTTTGAATGAAATAAATTTACATTTAATGAAAACTTCAAAATAGAAGTTTACGAGTGAGATGTCAAGAATGTAATAAATTTACATTTAAGGGATGGAAGAATTAATTTTAATAGGTTCTTGACAATCTGTCTCTTTAGGTTACCATGTGTCAGTTTTTTATTATTAGACAGAACCAACCAGAGACAATCCTAGTTGATTGAGAGCCTTTGCAGAGTAGCTTCAATGCAACCCTAAATCTATCTTAAGCGTATAAAAAAATATTTCGGTATATATATGTAGGTCTTGTTTGGATAAATTATTGTATAAGTTAGCTTTTGGAAAAAAAAAATGAATATATAAGAAGTTTATCCAAATTGTTCATCCACTTTTTATTTATTACTGATTTTTTTTTATGACTGTACCAAGAAAACCATAAAGTCCGACATAGACAAAGTTGAATGATGCCCCCAGGGTGTGTCCAAAACTCATTTAATTGATCGTGAATCATGCATCAAGTGTCGTTTTTCAATGTCACATAATAAACGGTCCCAGTGACTTTGATTTGAATGCAGAGTTTTCCACTATTCCCACTTGTTTGTCATAGTTTCAATCTTGCACAACTTGACATTTACATGTCCTTAGCATCTCCGAAAAAAGCAAAAATGCCTTAACAATTATGGTAAAGGTTCCAACTTAGTTTCATACATACGCGGACAATTAATTAATCCTATTTACATTTGAGGCATTATACCCATTGTCTTGCAGTAAACCGCGTTGTAGTTCCAATTAGCTGCCAAGGCTATGTTTTTTAATGAACTATACGCTTTATCGTATAATATATTCACATTGCAAAACAAAATCTACACCCTACACATTTCCTTGCATCATGATGGGAAAAAAAAAATCCCATTCCAGGATATGACTTCATATCGCTAACTATCATTGTTTTTGCTTTGTCCAAAATAATGCTCATATTTACACGAAAGAAATCACCTATAAGTTTTATTACAAGTTCTATGTGAAAGCTGCACATTACAAGTGTAACAAAATAGAGTAGGAAAACTTTACACCAATATTAAAAACAACAAAATTGAGCTAACCAGAGCCACATAAGAATTAAAGCACCTGCAGTTCCAGCTATTTTGACTATTACAAACAGAACCTGGAACCTATACATGCAATGCTAAGGTATGTAAAATCTATTTAGATAGCATGTGATTTGGACGTGTTCGCGCGAGTTTATGTGGAAACATGCAGCTAGCTCTCAAGGACGTGTATTTGCAATGTCATTTAAGAGCGGGGAAACTGAAGCTGTGGCGATTCTACCATGTGTAAAATCATCAGCACTTTTTCTACGACCACGAGAAGCATTCACAGAACGGTTTTGATTTACATGGGGAACCTGCAGCTGCTCCAAATCTTTGACAACCTCGTCCATGTTTGGTCTCAAATTGGATTCCGTTGCAAGGCATCGAAGAGAGAGGGTAGCTACCTTATAGGCCTCATCTAATGCATATTGGCCTTCAAGACGGTTATCCAATACACGCACAAGCTTACGCTTGTTGGCTAAGTATGACTTTGCCCATTCCACCAAATTGTGCTGCCCTGATGGTCTATTCTTGTCCACAGCCCTCCTTCCTGATAACATTTCCAGCAGGACTACCCCAAAACTGAATACATCACTCTTAGCACTCAGTTGACCTTCACCAACAAAGTTTTTAGTCACTACCCAAAGTGATATTAAGTTGATTGGTGAATACATAATACCTCTAGCCATAAATCAAAGATTAATTCTTCAAATTATTGAGATTAACCTCTCTTAATATATATATATTTTTGTACATACAAACTCAAAGATCAAATATCTGATCACGTACTTTAAGAATATAGTTATCTACTAAACATGTGACATGTTAATTTTGTAGGGTTTCTTAATGTGCATATTTGTTGTCTTGTCAAAGTCAACGGGCTGAATTTCCCTTTTCATAATGTAGAAGGCCAATTAATTAAGTAGTAGGGCCAATTTTAGAGGATAAAAAGAATATCTGTTTTTAAGTCCAGAATACCTGTTGCTAGATATTCAGGAGCTGCATATCCATAGGTTCCCATTACTCTGGTGGAGACATGAGTTTTGTCACGTGTTGGTCCGTCCTTTGCCAGACCCAAATCAGCGAGCTTTGCATTATAATTCTGAATCAAATCAGCAAAGAAATCTTCAGATATGATATCTTAATATTTTCCTCTATTCATGAAACCTAACTGCCATGTGTGTGTGTAGGACACCTACCGAATCCAGCAAGACATTTGAAGTCTTGAAATCTCGATATATCACTTTTGTTTCTGCACTGTGAAGAAATGCAAGCCCTTTGGCAGCGCCAAGAGCGACTTTCAAACGGAGGCCCCATGAAAGAGGTTGAAAATATGAGCCTCCTGTTACAACAATTCATGTTGCAAATGTTAGGCACATTTGTCAAGTTCAACAATGTGAAAAGATGGGACATGAAGAACTCACTCATGAACAAGTGATTCTCCAAGCTACCACGAGGCATAAATTCATAGACCAGAAGGCGGTTTTTATCTTCAAAGCAATATCCAATTAATTTCACTAGATGAGGATGAGAAAGCTGGCCTAGATAGTTTACTTCAGCCTAAAATAGAAAAGAAATTAAAACAAACACTGTAAGGCAAACCCATATAAAGGTAGCACTTAAACACCTATTTGCTTTCAAATTAAAAAAAAAAATATTTTATCAATCAATCAAAATCATTTTTGTTAAAAAATTAACAAATTTCTTGTACAAAGTTGTTTATAATTAAATAATAGTATAAAAAAATTTCAAGTTCCGGATGCATACATTATTATTTATTATTTAAATATACTATAGAAATCATAACACATTTAAAATGTTGTCATGTAAAACAAATTGAGTTTAGCTTAGGATGGATGAGACAAGGCACCTCGAGACTTGCTTCATGAGTCATACCATGCCTTGCCTATAAGGTGAAAATGTTCTCAAACATAGTTAATAGTTAAGCATGTGACAGAGGCAGTGTTTGCTTCTTAATTAGCAGGAAGAAAGCAAAGGGTTTAAAAAAGTAGATTAAATTAAACTCACCAACCACTCCTTGTGACCTTGGAAGCTATCCTGATCAAGTCTTTTCACAGCAACAACAATGCCCGTACCAGGTTTTGCAGCAGACAGTGAGTGATCATCAATCCAGCCCTTAAAAACTGATCCAAAAGCACCTTCTCCTAACGCACTGTCTGTACGGAAATTTCTTGTGGCAGCTGTAAGTTCTGTCAAACTAAAGCTCTTCAGATTGGATGAGTAGGGCAAGATCTCACCCTCACTCTGGGGAGTCTGAGGCACCGAAATCTCTGAAACCTTACTAATTGTGCTGCTGAGATCTTTTGTAATTTCACTACTTGGATTGATGAGATCTTTTGCATCGGCACTCACATGCTTTGAATTTAACCCTGAGATCATATATATCAATACAATTAAAGTAAACTTCAAATCCTACTTGTCATATATTCACTTAGCTAAAAAACTGGATGTACTTAGACAATGTTATCGTTATGAAACATATTAGTACATTAAGAAGAAAATAGTCACATGTCCAAAGCTAGATTTGAAAGATTGAGTTAGAGTTAGACCATTATAAGAGACATGAACAGAACAATTGAAAGAGTGTGATCAACAAACCAAACCCATTAAACAAGAGATAGCAAGGAAGGCAAACTTAGTTAAACCAACTTTATCTAATAAAAATTCTCCATTAAAACCAAAGGGGGATGGGAAGGAGGTGAAGTTGAGTGAAATTAAAGTGGAGAAGACCAAATTGAATGAACACAAAAGCACATGGATCTAAACTAAGTTGAGCAGCATGTAGGATGGAGGCAGAAAGAATTGGAATATATACCAGTGTTACATAGTCTGTGAGCTTTAACTTGGGTGGTCAAACAAACTCCCATGATAAAAAGAATACTAAATCCTTAAGCCTTGTTGCCTAAAGATCACAAAAAAGCAAGGGAGGGCATTGATCATATGAGGCCCATTCAGCAGAAACCATGACCATGAATTGGAAAGAAGGAAAAAAAAGATGTCATACAAAAGAGGAAAACTGAAGGAAGGAAAAGGCCAAGAGAAACCTGTTTATAGTTGAGTCAGGGGATATAGGTAGAAGGAGAAAGGAAGGAGGTACAGGGGAATGCTCAATGGTGGAGGAGAGAGACACAACACAAGGGTGTTGAGAATTGAGATGCAAGAGAGGCATTAATATTAGTGGTTGCAGTGTTCTGTGTGGTCCCCAGAGAGAGAGAGAGAGTATTCAAAGTTAAAGAACAAGTTGACCAAAGTTTCAGATAAAAGGTTGGAAGGATAAGTAAAGACAGAGAGTTAGATGTGTCGAAGGGGACGAAGGAAGGTGGGTATGTGTGGGCATTGCATGGCCTGCTGTAATGGACCCCATTTTAGTTTAACTTTGATTGCCCATGAATCTTGCTGAATCCATATTATTTTACTTGGACAAAGTTTAAGAGTAAAAATAAAAATATAATGATAAAATGTTGAATCCAAATGTAGAAAAATCTTAGATAAGCTTTGTAAAGCCGGTTTGGCATCCAGTGGATAATTCATTGGCAACTATCTATCCATATTTATGATTTATCTTAAGGAGATGGCAGGTTTCCTGGTTTGGCTTTTTCTTCTTTCTTTTCTATAATTTGGATCCTACAAGTACTTAAATGCTCTAGGCTCTAGCAACCTTCCTCTTTTGTTTGCATGTTGGCCAGAATTGGACCCCTTCTGCTTTGGCCACTTGGTCCTTTAATGTTGACCACACTTCACGCAATTCCTGCTCAACACGCCCTGTTTGTCTTCTATATACCAATTATATACATTAAATCATTCTTTGATACTTTCTGCTTGTTGATATCTATTCAGTGATCAAAACGAGGAGATAAAAGATTAATACCATTATTCATGTCTTGAGATAAAAACATATTTAAAAATGGAAATATCAATAAGTTTTTTTTTTCTTGTGTTGGGTATAAATATTTAGAATAAAAATTTATATAATTAGTAAGGTAAAGTGATAAAAAGATATAGAAATTAAAAGATGTCACTATAGTATAAAGATGTAAATTGGCTACTCATTCATATTCGTCACTCACACCTTTATTAATTATGAAAATTAATAAATAAAAATATTAATTAAAATACAATAACAATTAAATTAAAATTATATTTAAAAATCTTTATAAAACATAAACATCACCATCATGAATTATCATAAAAATTAAACTTATTCAAAGATTTTTTTACAAAATATAACAATGAATCATAAAACATTATAAATATAATAAATTATTTCAATAACAAATTTATGAAATTCACTAAAATAATACATTATACTAATTAGTTATAATTATAAAGTTAAAAAATAATTTAAATTAAAAAAATTATTTATCATCATAAATAAATATAAATTAACATACATATTATTAAATTAATTTTAATTATATAATAATTTTAAAAAATAAATAAATAATAAAAAATAATATTTTATACAAATTTAATAATTATTTTGTATCCATAATAAAAAATAAAATGAATAGTCATATAATTCAAAAAATAGTTGTAAGACTATTTTTAAATATATAGATGAACAAGAATCTATACTTTTTAAAAAAAAAATAATATAATAAATAAAAATAAAATAAAATAAAATAAAATAAAATAAAAATATAAAAAAAAAAGATATGATCTATTACTTAGATTTTATAATAATAATAATAACATATTATTATTATTATTATTATTATTATAATATGTGATTATGGGTAAGATTAAATATTAATATACTCATTCCGACGCATGTACCATTTAAACTTTGTGAATAATTATGTATACCTAATCATACTTATTAAATGAACAGTTATCTTATTCTAATGTCTGTACTTATTAATATTAAAAAAATTACAATACCTCGTGGCATTTGTTAATTATTATTTAAATTAAGATTTTTGTTCACTTTTTTATTCACAATGAAGATTCTTCTAATCGAGGGAGTAGTGTCCTAGGCCAAATTCACGGCAACAATTTGTCCTACTAATCATACAACAGTTTGGAAAAGAACACCGCTAACGCAAATAGTTTTTGGCAATAATTTCTTTTATTTTCGTTTCTACTACAACCAACCGCCTTTGCTGTTCATGATTTATTTAATGCCGTTGATCTTCGTCCCCTTTCTAATCGGTAACTTGTACTTGCAATTAAATTAACTAGTACTTGTAACTTAATATTCATTTCTGATTGTGACTACTCACTACATACCAAGCCATTCTTGAAAGATTCGTTTGTCCTAATAATTAACACTAAATTGAAACAACAGAATTCACATACGTCAACTTCAATATATCAGTTTCGAATTCTTTTTTTATTTAGTTTATTTAGTTTCATGATTAATTAATACATATACCAGGGATCATATGCAATTAGTATAAAATGCAGATATTTTTCGACGCGTACAAATTCAATATTTCATTATTATATACAATTAATAAAAAATTATAATTTATAAAAATAATTCAATTCATCGTTTAATAAATTCAATTTGATTTTAAAAAATTAATAAATATTTATAAAATAAAAAATAATTATTTCTTTCATTATTTTTATATAGATGAAATAAAACATAATTCTTTTTATTTTTATTTCTCTCTGTTATCTTATATTTTTTATTTACATTATTTTTGTAACATTTTTAATACATTTAAATTTATTTAAGATTATTAAAAAATGGGTGTCTTATTTTTTTATTTATAAATTTCATTCTTTTAAAGACAAGTCTCATAAATTTTAATTAACAATATAAATGATTCAGTGTAATAAATAATCAAAATAATTTGGCTATTTGTGCTGGTTTTTAATGTTTGTTAAATGTTTTATTTTATTTACATAAACAAAATATAACAAGAAAAATTGAATTTTTATTTTATAAATATTTATCAAATTTTCTTAAGATCAAATTTTTATTAAAATAAATTAATTGTTAAAAAGAATCAAATTATAAATGAATACTTTCTTTTATAATTTTTTTACTAATTATATAAAAATAAAATATTAAATTTATGTCTACCCAAAAATATTTCAATAAAATAAACTTATATTGGAATCTTTTCGATGTGTATGAGACTCAAAAAGTTACTAACTGGGAAAGATTTTGGTCCAAAAATTTAAGATTTTATGAAAGAATTGAATACCACTTCGACCATAGTAATATTAAATCAATTATATATAAAGTCCCTAACTAACTGTATAATGATAGTGTTTAATTAATAAACTAATTTCGATTTGCAGCGTGGAAGACACTTATGAATGCTTAAAAACATGTCTTAATAGGCTTAGGACTTTTCATCCATCCATGGAAAGCCCATCATATGCCCCAAATTAATCGTTATCTTTCCACCGCTTTCACACTGATATGACTTTTCATTCTGTGACTTTCAAATTCAAACACTGCTTCCTGTCTCATTTAGATTTTTTTTTTTTTAATCTCTAATATAGATAGAAAGCATGTATCGTAAAAATTAATAATTAATTTTTATTAGAAACTATAAACTCACTAAACCGTAACCATTCCTCTTCCAAAAAGTAAGATTTCAAATTTTTAATTGACATTTTTATTAAAATATCCAAATAATTATGTCGTTTCTCTCATTTTTTATCTATTATCCATAGTGATAGCAATCAGCAAACCAGCTTTTCACCTATTATATCATAGCATACATTTATCTGACAGGTGGCTTTTTAGCATTGTGATTTTCAAGAGGGATCCATGGTAGTGACGTTTTGACCTGTTTGTGGCTTTGCTACAAAATTAGTATTTTTTCTTTAATTTAAAATTATCAAAGTAGTATGCTTTCAAAACTAGTTTTACATTAATGATATAAATTCGGCACCGAAAAGTTTATTTTGCTTTTATGAAACCAATTTTTCACTGTTATGAAAATGAGAAAACCAACTTACATTCTGTATGTAAAATCTTTTTCAAATACACCAATTATATATATATATATATAAAGTCATTTTTTAAATAAATAAAAAGAAAATCAAGGCATCCCAGTAATTTTGCACTCATCGATATAAATTCACTAAAAGTAACTATTTTAAATTAAACCAGTGTTGCTTCGTGGGGAATTGTTTTTTTAAAATAAATCTACCAATTAATTGTGTGTGTGATTAATCAAAATCTTATTCTTGTAAGTGGATATTATAAGTTACCGTAACATATAAGAAACTGTGACATATATGAGGGCGTGTTTGATAAACGCGTACACTAGAAAACTTTTGCACGAAAACTGGATGAATGACAAATAATTAAGAATGGCTGGGAATGAAAAAGGAAATTAGGCTAATAAAACACAATAAACTTTATTTGTCCTTTTCCATTAATGTCATTTCACAAGAACAAACTTATACAATTAAACAGTTTTGTTGATTGAATATTACACCTACGTGTTTAATTATAGTAGCTAGGTTACGATTTAGGACAATAAAAAACAGGAGCAAGTGCACTAATGCAGATATGCACGGATCCACGTTTCCTGTTTAGTAAATACGAAGAAACAATAAAGAAACAGAAAAAATATTAATTTTAGAAAGAAGATAAAATACCGATCAGTTTCTAATATGACCATTCCGAATCGTGCGGCTAGTATTTTAAAACGTAACGAATAAATATGTTAATTTTTTTAGAAGAGATATATTTATATTTAACATTTTGCATTGTTTTAAATAAAACTTTTTTAAAAATATTTATGAAAAGAAAAACATGTGACAATCTTAATTATTTTATGTATGTAAATAAAATATATGAAGAAATCCTCATCTATTTTTATATTATAATATAAAATAATGTGAATTGTTATCTTTTAAATGAGGACGTTTTTAAGAATTATTCTCCCTCTTGCTCATATGTCTCATCTTATATTGATGTGATACTTAAAAATAAATTTAAAAAATAAAAAAGGTTGAAAATAAAGTTTAAATATACTATTTGATGCTTCAACATCTTCTATAAAAATTATTAAATCACTTAACTTGTATATATATAATAAATATATTGTACACAACTTAAACGTTTAGGAAACAATATATATATATATATATATATATATATATATATATATATATATATATATATATATATATATATATATATATATATATATATATTATTAATAAATAAATAATATTATATTATAAAATTAAATAAATAATCATTTATATTTTTAATAATTTATACTTTAATTATAACTTATTTCACTCTTGTTATAATTTTTTATAGAAATGTTTTGCTTTATTTTTCTTTGCATACTTTAGTAATTAAAATAAGATATGGTTATTGATGTAATATTTTTGTATTTTATTTAAAAATAAAATTAAAACCTTTTTTTTAATAATATCTTATAAAACCATGAAAAAATTATTTAAATAATTAAAATCATAAGGATTACAACCACCCATTGAAAAATAGACAAGTTTAAAAAAATTGAATGCTGAAATATTAGTTAATATGAAATGGTGAGAGTAGTATTTATTAATAGTAATTTTTTACAAAAATATCCCTATTGCCTTTTTTAATTTTTATAAATACATTATTAATCACAATAATATTTATTAGGAGGTAAATTTAGAATACTCAATAGATAGAAAAATGTATATATACTTAGAAAAAAACATCTTAACTAAATCGATCAATTAAGTTCTCCAACAAATTCAATAAATTTTCCGTATTTATAACATAATTATCTAAATATTTATCATCAATAACATTATTTTGTCAATAATAAAAGTTATTAATAAACTTTCAATTTTATTATTAGATAAATTATATATAAATTTTAAAAAATAAAGTATGACATAAGAAATTTAATAAAAATTAATTTAGTTAGTTAACAATATAAAAAGGTTTACATCGATAATATTTCAAAATTAAAATTTAAAAATATGTGAGAAGATAAATAATTATAAATTTAAGTAAAACACATCGATATTTATTTTTTATTTTTTAATATTATAAGAAAATAAATAATTATGAATTTCCATTATCTTTTAATCATAGATTATCATACGATAAAATTCTGGATTTTTTTTATAATAATTTAAAATTTTTAATCAATTAATTATTGTTTACAAAATTATATAAAAATTAAAGTGATAAATTATTCCTGAAAAAGATCTTGTACTGATTTTGGTGAAGTTGAGAGATTAAACGTGTCGTTGAGTTTAACTTGCAAAGCGGAAACATCACTAACCTTACCTAGCCGGCTCTACGATGTCGACACAGCTAGGTCGTACTTGGCCTATCTTTATCCCAGTGACTTCTGCCCAACTCAAAGACCTTAGCCTTAGTTCAAAGAAATTATTCAAATAAATATTTAATATTTAAACAAATAACAAGATATTTTCGAGATAATATTTTAGTCTTCAAGTATCTAAAATTCGACTATTTTTTTTAGAAATTTAAAATGTATGTAAAAAGTGCAACAGGGAGTACCTCCATAGATAAGTCTGACTGATGAAGCTACTTCAACACTGACATTGTTATGAATCCATTTCCTCAATTCATCATGGACCTAGGCTAACCACCCAAGAGAAATCAAGATTTTACCAAAATTATAATAAGTTTGAAAGGAGACACACCAACATTGCAAAACAAAACAAAAAAAAAAAATGGTTGTACACAAAGCTAATCTACAATTCTAAACAACATCAAAGCATACAACTATCATTTTTTACATGTTTAACATGAATGTTCGGATTATAACCATAAATTGAATCCTAGATCAAATTTAAAAAAGAAAAAGTGGTAGCATGGTAATTTCACTAGAGCAATAATGTTAATAATGAAACATAGCTAAGCTTGAGCAGGGGTTGCAACCTTTCTTGTCCCAATGGCCCAAACTGGCTCATAGGCCGAAACATCATCTCAATTTGACATTTTAGATGCAAATAGAATTACAGTCAGCAAAGATATTGATTGCTAACAAAATAGAATTACAAGAACAGCTATATCATTACAGAAGTGATAGAACCTTTTTTTAACATAAATCTTCCACATTTAATGAATAGTTAATAGATATATCTTCCACGTTTTTCAGTGAAATTAACGTGATTTTTTAGTTCTCAATCGGTTTCCAAACACCCATTTAAAGTATTAAACTGCCTGTTAATTTCCAAAAATTTATTTGGGCCATATCATGATTTCCTAGGCCCAAAATGCTTTTGACAAAAAAAAAAGTAAAGGCGTAGTGCCAATCGAGTTTAGGCTTAATAAACGTTTAATAGAACTTACAACCTCCAATTTGCTAACTGACCAATTAAAGAAATAAAAGCTGTCATGCTCAGTGGCAGATTTGTATTCGGAGCATTAAAAACTGATGCAGATAAAATGTATCTCGTTCGGTCTCCATGCAATGCCTCAAATTAAGCCATATTTTATTATCAAAAATAAAATTAAGCCATGTTTGATTTGAAAACCAATTACATATCAAACGGAGATCATCGGATGCACATTTTATCAGGTGTAACACAACTATACCATATTTTTGGATGCACCAAATCCAAATCAGTTGGTGGCTAAAGCTTTTCTGCTTCAATATATATGGCTGGCTCCTTTTACACAGCAGAATGACACACTAATGTCTGGAATGGACCTTATGGAAGGAGAGGTAAAGGTCGTAATGGTAATGATCTCCATAGAGGGTACAAAAATGATTAGGTAGTGAATAAACCAAATCAATCAAGCACAGTGATTGCATCATCAAGAATTTATTTAGCACGGATTATTGTGTGTACTAATAGCAAATTAATATTCTCTACAGAATCCCATTTTTCAAGACCAAAAATGTAAGTAAACGAACTGCATTAAAAACAACAATAATAAGTTAACAATTTTCCATTGGAAGATGTGAAAGAAATCAATCTTGTGTTGCAGCTCCTTGGTTGAGCTCGGCAAACCTCATGCCAACCCGCATAGAATGCTTCAGAAACTTCTCTGCACATCTTCGAACACAAGTCTCCTCTTGCTTTTGCAGGGATTTATGCTTAAATGTGTCAACACAATCATTAAAGCACCTCTCAACCAGTGAATTATACATTCTCAGACTGCAATGAAACATAAATCATAATCAAAATCCCCATATTTATACCAAGAAAAAAGTCACCCAAAGAGGCAAATAATACCCTTAAACTTGATAAAGTTATCCCTCACCAAGCAATAATCAATCATCCTACCATGTCATAATCTAAAACACAGGTATTTTAAATGCTGAATCATATTATCTTTCATAGGTGAAAGATTCAGGACAAAAACTAATTTCAGTTATTGCAAAACCTAGTCATTGAAGGCAACAAAAGCAAATACAGGATAAGAAACCTCTTTCAAGAAATGTTGTTCCCAAAACGTCCAGAAACAACATTCACAAGTTGCGCTGGTTTTAAGGAGAACTTCAGTATGAGCTTCATAGAAAGAGCACAAACAACAATAGTGCTGCCCATGACTAACAAATTAGTATGAAGCCCCGAAATCTAAAAGGGATTCAACACCCAACACATACAACATACATGAAATTGAATAAATGTAGCAACTTTGAGGTGTAAAAAGCGAAAAGATTCAAACCTGTCACGGATTTGGAGCTGATCGATCATGACAGACATTCTTTGCTTATCTGCCTCAGGAAGCGAATCCAAATCGGCTAACATGCTCTTGTCCATACTTGATCCACCGATTAATCACCACGATTTCGCAAGACAGTACGGAAGGAACTGCTATTATTTTCTGCGCTTCCAAATAAACCCTAAATCAATAGTGGAACCAAGAAGATGCTATATATACTTCACACCACCACCACTTCCCACTTAACCTATATGCTTATTCAGGGTTTCTGCTTTAGACTAAACGCATCGTTGCACAGGTCATTTCTTTTTTTTATTCCAAAGTAAATAAACCCACATACTCAAGTCCAAAATCTATTTGGGGCAATTTTATTTTTAGGCCCAAAAAGTTAAACCTGGATAACTAGCCCGTCTTGGTCCAAAATTTGTTTGGGTCAAACTGGATTAACAAAAAATAAATGTCAATTAAACATTCAAAATAAAAAATTAAATAAATGCATCATTTCATTACTATTCATATAAAAAATATTTGAGAACAGATATTTTATTTTATTCTATTCTTACTCTTATTTTTATTAACCATGTTCATCTGAGAACATTAAATGCAGCTAATGGAAGTGACCTATTTAATTCTTACGATAAATAGTTTTGTCTATTTTTACGTAAAAATTACTCAACTGTTATAATAAAAACTTAGCTTGTGAATAGGGTCATAGGCGACAGTCCGTGAACACTGATAAACTTTCGTTATGTTGGCAATTAAAATAAATTTCCCTTCTGAAATATAAATGTTTACAATTTTACCAATAATAGTAGGTTGGAAAAGATAGATAAATTGACATAAGAAATTCTTAAAACTAATAAGCAAATACTTTCATCATTGTCACTAGTTCAAAGTGTCGTTTTAAGCCTTGTAACCTCATTTGTTTGACTGAATATGTACTTTCATGTGTTTTGAATAAAATTTCCAAAACAATCTCAACGACAGGCAGTTTCATAGATTGATGAATTAAAGGCACAGTTTTTTCATTAAATAAACAATCTCCATCTACGTGCTATTTGTAAACTTTTGTTGTTATCTTTAACAAAACTTTTTATATAAGATTTAACTCTTTTGGAATGAAACCATACGCTTTACAGAATAAATGTAATCGCCATCGATGATTAAAAAATTAACGGTTAATAATTATAATAAAATTAAATATATATATATATATATATATATAATAAAATTTAAAATTAGTTATAATTTTAATTATTATTTTTTAATTAATAATTATTACTGCACTTTATTTTTTAAAAGTGTATTAAGATTAACCAAATCTTTTTATATAATCTCTTCATAATCATTGGTTTTTAAACACAATTCTATCAAGCATTTCTACATAACAAAAATGGTTTAACCATTTAGCTTAAAGATAAGAGATTATACCTATTGAAGATGGTTTGTTCTTATCTTTGAATTTGATACCGTCTTCATATAACAAGCTCTGATGCTAGGTATGGGTAACAATTGTTGAAATATAATCCTTTGCAAAATGAAAAAATAATATTTAAAGAATATACAATACAAATAGATTTTTATAAATATTTTTTCTTTCATATATGAATCATTAGAGTCCTAATTTTCCCAAATTCTTTCATATTTTTACTAGCAATAAGTTGGTAAACATACCTAAATTTATTAGAATTTTCTATCATTATCATCATAAATTTCATACGACTCTATTGTATCATGCAAAAATCATCAAAGCTTCTAAAATTATACATAGATGTTCATAGAATAACACAGTGGAATCTTTAGTGAGCAGTTGGTTTGTGGTATTCCTCAATCAAATCTCTTTAATTCCTTCAGAACCTTCATTTCTCTCTTATGATTGGGAGAAAGGAAAATGTAATTTGATTTAGTGTATTGGGGACCATCACCTTTCCTAATGCATTAACCTACTTATATGATTTTTATTATCCTCTGACGGGCTAACATAAGTATCCATTTATTAAGCCCATATCAAGTACTTTTAGGAAATCCATTTGATTACTTAAGTTGGATCACTTTAGGATTATAATCATCTTAAATAAATAGCTGATATAATTGTATTAAAATATAATGTCAAAAAGATTAAAGAAAATTACAAATTTCTAACAATTATATCCCTCTTGTGCTTCATATTCTCTTAAACAATTATATTACAAAATTCCTTAGGTGTGTTTGAATGTTATTTATCTTTAGACTTCCTCTTAATACAATCTAATCCATTTTGTAGATTAACAATGAAATCATTGCAACTTTCATCACAAACAAACGTGATTAAATCATGATGATTACCATATTAATATCCTCAATGACATAGATCAAATATAGATGAATGACATGAAAATTATATACAACGTGATCTCAAACATATTTATTTCCAATTGATCCTTATTTTCAACATTTAGTGAAGATCAATCTAAATTCTTTGAATATAACATAATTATTACATATAAGAAAACATAAGTGAATTCAAAATATAAACATTAATCATCAACTTTATTATGCAAAAAATAATGAACAACAAAATGTTCAAAGTGAAACATGAAACATATAGATTACCACTGAACTAATATATCATAAGGAATAACACTCATATGTGTAGTGTGTTCATGAAAGACCTTAGGTATCAGTCCTTTAGTCAATGGACCAGCTAGCATAAAACTTGTTCCTATATGTTTTATGAAAATCTGTTTATTTTGAACTCTTCTTTTAACAACAAAAAACTTTATGCTGATAAACTTCAACTTTGTAGAACTTCAGTTGTTGTTGGAGTAAAGGACTGCTAAATTATTGTCACAATAGATTTTCAATGGTCTTTCAATGTCATCGACCATCCATAAATTAGTGACAAAGTTTCATAGTTATATGTCATGGTTGGATGCCTCGAAGTAAGCCACAAATTCTACAATTATGGTCGAAGGGGCTATAAGAGCCTATTTAACAGACTTCCAAGAGATAGCTCCTCCAGCTAACATGTAGATGTCTCCAGACGTGGAGCGGTTGCCATCTTTGACATCCAACAAAATCAGAGTTAGGATACTCGTTGATCTCCAAACTTACAGATTTTCGATAAGTGAACATGCATGCTTTTGTTCTCTTTAAATAACGCATCACACGTTTAATTGTCTTCCAATGTTGTATTATACAATCATATCCAACCAACACTATCTTGTTTGTACTTGAATAAAATTTAACATTATCATTTGTTTCTTTTAATATACTCAAATTTTACTTTGCAATTAGCTAATGAGATTGACATGCATGGTGAATTTTACTCCATAAAAGAAACAGGGTTAGTTATTATCAAATACCTTTGATTTTCAACCAATATTTTGAAATTAATTGAATTTACAACATCACTACCAATTTCTTTTTCAAGCTTTAATATTTCTTTAGTTGGTGTCAATATTGGTTTGTAAGCTTCCATCTTGAACTTCTTCGATACGTATATAATCTAAAATTCTACTCTATCTTTTACTTTTTTATTTTTATATATAATTATATATTTTAAAATAAAAATTTAAACGTACATCTAGTAGCCTAACCAATTTATTTTAAATTTGATCAAGTGGGGATCAAATCAGGTTAGTTGAGAAAAAAAAATGTTAAAACAAGATGGATCTAACTTAACCTCAATTGACTAGATAAATCAATTAAACACAAGTGTTGAAATATATTTCGTTAAATTATTCTTTTACGAGGCTTTGAGTTTATCGAATCTATGGATTGAATGTAGCCTATATACCTTTTGAAAAGTGTAGTTTGGGTTAAAAGTTTTTTAAAAGCCTATAAGATATTTTAAACAGGCAAACAAACATACTTCTAAATAGATTAAGGGTAGCTTGTCTACAGGTTATTTAAACTCATTTTATTATTTGTGGAGGTATTTGTGATACGGTTATGAAAATATCTCATTCATAAATTATTTTCAATTTATTTCAATAAACTTTTAAAAATAATTTATAAAAATAACTTACAACTTTCTATGAAAATAATTTTATCTTATTTTCATTTCAATAATAGAAATAAGTTGTAAATAAGTGATTATATAATAAAAAATTATTCAATAAATATTTAATTAAGTTACTTACTTGAATAAAAAATTACCTAAATAAAATTTTGGACTTATTATATATATATATATATATATATATAATAATAATAATAATAATAATAATAATAATAATAATAATAGACTTAAATGTATAAATAAAGTAATAATATGTAAATCAAAATACTCTAATAAATAATAAGAAAAAATTCACTTACTCAAAAAGTAAATCTTTAAAGTTATTCTTAATCCACATTTTTTATTCTTTTTAACATCTAAATTTGTTATAAAATATATTATATATAATGTGATTTATCTTTTATGTTATCGTTGTTATTAATTATTATTGTCACCCTCATTATAATTATTATTGTTATCGTCCCTCCCTACGTGTTTAATAATATAATACAATAATAGTAAAGACTTGAGAGTAAAATGTGGAAAAAAAATGACAATAGTAAAGAAGGGTGCCAGAATTATAACATTAACAATGAAGGGTAGTAGAAAGAAAACACAAAAATAAGAATTGTAAATGTTGTATTGTTTAAAATTTAAAAGTTTACGGAAACACAAAATTGAGGTTTAATAAAACTTCTATAATGATTAGATGAGAAATTGGTTTTTTAAAAAATTATACAATTAATATAAAAAATCTGCTTGATTTTTTTTAAGTATTCATATTCTAAATTGGTAGCTAAGAAACTAATATAAAATATAATTAATTTCTGAATCAATTTCTTATACAACTTGATATATATATATTTTTTAAAATTATCAAATCAATGTAAAATGTTGAATTTAATATTACAAAAATGTCATTCTCTCGCCTAATCAAATTTTAGAAAATTGTAGAAATCATTTTTTAAGTGATGTTTTATGGATTAAAACCCTCTATAACAAAATAAATGAAAAGGATCTTAACACCAATAAACAATTGGGCACAAATCGTTAAAATAATTTATTTTGTGACAAAATAAAAACTTGAATATAATTACATAACTGCATTTTTCTGCAGTTATATTTGAATTCCGGAGAATTCTATTCTGGCGTTTTATATATTGACAAAAATATATAACTAATTCATAAAGTTATTTTATAAATTTATGTTTAAAAAACACTGGACTGCATTCCATAACCTTAATATTTAACAAAGTAAAAAAAAAAAATTATGACTTTTCGTGCTTGTATATTTAGTAATACCTTAAAAAAAAATTGAGGTCATATTAATTTTTGCATGCAATTTCATGTATAATCCTACTTTTAGAATCTAAATCTAAAAATGATGTTATCATTGAAGGCGAAAAATTAAACGCGAATTTGTCCGGTGTTAGTAAAAAGAGAAGGCCATAAATTGGTTGGCAACTATATGTAATGTAGTGTAGGAAAAATAAAAAGTTATTGTTTACCCTATAAATAGAGATTATACTATTTTAGAGGGGGACATAAAGGATGGGTGAAGCATGCGAAAGAATGAAATGAGAGATTGTCAAAGTTGTTGATGGCATAGAATGAAATGTGAGAGAAAACGCGTTAAATGAAAAGCGGCTGGGCTGGTGCTCCTTCATGCTTAAGGCTAATGACAATGACCATGGTGCCTATTGCCTATCAATTCCTTTTATTTAGTCAAATCTCATGGATTGTGTTTGCTCAATGGCTGGCATTTTACTAATATAATATCTCTCACATTCTGACTTCTACCTCTTCTTCACCTTCTTTTTTTAACCTTCATGCCTTGTGTTTCTAGTCTACTTCTTGCATTTTGTTTGGCACATCACACTGTTTTCTTGACTTTGAATTTTAGACTCGGACATTCTCTTTTCCTATTCAACAACTTGTAGTCCATTATCAAATGGAATTTTCAACATTACGTTTGTGTGTTCACAAAATGAACTCTAACAATCGCTTTAGAAAAAGTCCAAATTACTATTGGTAAATTTAATTCATTTCCCTGAATAATTCACATTAGTATAATTTTGGGAATGAACTAATGACAAAAATAAAGCTTATGATTGCAAATACACTTTAATGGGATGTGAACCACTATAAATTATTAGTTGCTAGAGTATGTGACTTCTGAACAAATCTAAACCATTTTATTTTATTAATTTACTCTTAATTAGCTCTCTTTGCCTATAGATTTTAACTCCAAGCGGGGACAAATTTGGGAGTACATGAAAAGACAAGCAGAAGTGAAATAGAGTAAATATAAAATGAAGTAAAGTAAAAGATATGAAATGAATTAAAAATAACTAAAAATTGTTGACTTAGTATAGAAGGGGGAAAACTCAGCTAATTATCAACTTGAGACACTGATATTCAGGGTTTTAGACTTTCAACTCTGGCATTTGATTTCTTGCCCTTTAACATTGGAAATTGTTTTTGTGAAGTGTGAACCATAAAAATGGGACAACTTTATAAAGGTCGTTTCTTTTGATTTTAGAGTGTATTTTCAAGAACGTGTATATATAAAAAAGAAAAATTTAGAAACAATTATATACAATCTTATGTAGATAGCCAATTTTTTTTTTATATTTATATAATAGAATTGTTAAATTATTTGGTAACTAGCTAGTTTATGTTCATGATTGATAATTTTTGAGATTTTTTTTTTGCTTCTAAACAGAAATTCTTCTTTGACCAATTTATGGATGGATCGATGGTGAGAGAATTTTCAATCGTATGGGAGCTGTGATAATGAAGATAATAATTTGACTAATGAAAAGTGGAAAAGCTACTAAAAGGTTATTATTATCTAATTAAGTTCAACGTATTAATCAATTACATTTTAATTTTAAAGAAAAAGCAAAATTATCTCTTGTGAGTTCTAGGCAGATCGTCATTCACTATTTATTTTACTTGAGAGTTTTACCAAGGGTAAATTATATTTTATTGCTTCAAGGAAGCAAACATTGCCTTGCATTTGTATTTGCATTGCAATAAAAAAGGAGTGTAATGTTAAAAATAACTAAGCATCAATTCATATAGACATAATGGTTGAAGTGGAGAGCATTAGGATGCAAACCAAATTGTTTTGGGCAGAGAACCAAAAAGGTCCACGATGTAATAAGAGATATCGCACTAAGCTTAATTATATTTTTTTCTAAAAAAAAAACAGAATGACAGAATGGTTGAAGTCTGAAATTCTCTCAAGTGGAACCATTTTTTATTATATACAATAATATTAAATGTAAGTCAAGTTTAAGGATCCAAAGCTAGATTATTATAATTATAATTATTAACATTCCTTTCACCAAGCAGCTGACTCAATGTCTTAGCCTGTAGTGTTTCTTCTAGAGATGTTTAAAAATATCCAATTGCTATTGAGCTTCCAATTAAACATAGTTTGAATGCGCAACTTGTTGAGTTTTTTTGACATATAATATCTGGCATTTACATTAAATAGTCATGGAAAGTCGTGTATAAGGATTGTGATATCATTATCAAAATGAATATGAACTACCACTTCACCAATTAGTGAAATGGAAAATTTTAGACTCGTCTCAATGAAGCCCATAAGGATACATAACCAAGTACCCGATTGAATTTTATTACTATTTTATTTATATATACTTTACAAATATAATTTAAAATATTAATACATTTTATAATTAAAAACTACGATAAAATATATTTTTAGTACTAAATATTATATTAACTTATAATTTTTTAATTACTTAATCAACATACAGAGACATTGTTAACTTTCACCTTATCTTTTTTTTTTGGTACATAACTTTCACCTTATCTATATTATCACTAAATAGTTTGTGCAATTTTTTTTTTTTTTTTTTATCTTGGGTCGACAATTTTGTGCAACTGTTAATAAAAAGACAAAAGTGCGAAAGGGTAGGTGGGTCATGCAGATGGATTGTGGAGAAGGTGGCATGGAAAGGTCATGCCACTTGCAAATAATGAATGATGATGGCATTGAATTCTCTCTTTATGTGTTATGGAGAATAGCAAATTAGTAATGCTACATAACTACTAATTTATGTATAAATTTCAATATATTTTTATATTATATTTTTAAATGTTTATATAACAACATGTTATTTTATATAAATATAAAATAATAGTATAATTATTTTTGAAATCCTTTTCTCCAATTAACAGTTGATCTATCCACTGTTTATTTAAAACAATCGATTTTTAAAAAAGTAAAGAACTTTTGATTCGCTGAGAATAGTTTGTTGCTTATAAGATACGTGGGATAATTTGCCACCCTACATTTTTTAAATATTTGGGATTGGATTATTGGAGTTAGGAAGCAATCACATACCTAAAACTATTTATCTATTTGATTTGTCTCGTAATAAGGCACGGTGATTTTAATCGGTTGACAAGTGTCCGAGTTTTATAAGTTCCATGTGTTCCACCCGCAGGCGAATTGGTATATTTTGAGAAGATTACCACGAGCCAAATCAGACTTCCTTATAAGTTGCGGATTTATTCAAGGAACAAAGTAATCTATACTGATTCTAGCACAAACAGTAAATGCTTTATAAATAATAATCTTTATTGATAACACTTTATGTTGATGATGGTTTTGAAAGCTGGATTCATGGCAAAAGTAAACAGGTAATCAACATTATTATTTATATGGAGCTGAAATTCACATTTTTCGGGTACAGATCGGAGCATAACTTTATATTATTACTAGCCCTTTCTCCATATGAAGCAAACATATATGTTGCTTCGTTATATTATATCTGTTATGTAATAATAAAATAATACTTTAATATGTTATATATGATTTTGGGTTGTTTAAAATTAAAAATAATTATTTATATAAATTATTGTTTTTTTTTTAAGTTGTTTAGTATTTATGCATGCATATTAAATCTTATCGACCTGGGACTAATCATCGATTTCACAACAAATATTAGTATTTTCATCTAATACTACAAGCATATTAGTGTTGGTTTTGTGCAAAGTTAACTAATGGATATTTAAGTGCAGCGTTCAAGCTAACGTGTGTTTATGTTGCGTTTCACTCTTTCCGCAACCATGACTGACGAACCAATCCATCACAACCATCATCAAATTAACCCATTAACAACAGCAACCCACAACCCACCATTGTTACACCATCCAAAACCTTGTAACCAAATAGAACATAAACAATCCGAGCAAATAAAAAGAGAAAAACATATACGATACGAGAAAAAACCAAAAATAGAAGTGGAGTAAAAGATAGCAATTTCTCATACACTGTCATCATGGGCAATTTTTGGCAATGACCTTTTTTATTTTTCTTTTCTTTCCTGTCGTTGTTTCTAGCCTCTGATAACGCTCATCCTCGCCCTCGCTCTGTCCCCCTTCTTGCCCATTATTATCTGTGGATGGAGGTGGTTTTGTAGAAGCAACCCAATGAAGATGACATTTTCACCATTGATGCCCATGAATGGTTGTTGGAGGTGGCTTCGTAGCCCAATGCTTCCAACAACTTCTGATGGAAAGGGATTTTTTTAGAAAAGAAACAGAATAAGGAGGGATGTGCAGAAGTATTTTTGTTTTTCTGCTCAAATTATAAACTAGCATTGCGCTAATAA
The DNA here is from genome assembly GCA_025330945.1 of Mucuna pruriens. Lineage (NCBI taxonomy): Eukaryota > Viridiplantae > Streptophyta > Magnoliopsida > Fabales > Fabaceae > Mucuna > Mucuna pruriens. Next base: position 6,239,576 of record JAENHJ010000016.1, on the reverse strand, counting down.
TAAATTTTAAATTTTTTCGAATTTTATTAGTTAGCATTAACTAGACCAATGCTATTTGATACATTATTTTTTTTTAAATTACTAGGTATCATCGGCCATGGATACTAGTTAATTCTATATATATATATATAAGTATTGGTTTAATGTCATCTAATGGATACTAGTTAGTGTTGATGTAGTGACTTACGCTAACGATTAGTAAAAATGTTATAGTGTAATAGTGAATAGAGATTTTCTTAAAGTAGATGAGGGACTTAATATGCTCTTATAGAATATAAACATATGATATATTGGACCTATTACTATTATAAAATAAACATAAAAAATGCTAAATCATAAGTCTACTACCACGAATAATGGTCATTGATAATAAAGTTTCAAGCATCTTTAATTAAAGGTGAAAATAAGTTAAGCGACTTAAGGTCTAAAGCTTAACTTATAAGATCTAACTTTTTCAACTCATTTATTAAAAAAGTAAAGTTAAATTGATTAAAATGCTTATTTAAGTGAAAATGTTAGACTAGAAGCTTTAAAAAAAAACTATTAAATCTAATAAGTTGACCTATTTTTTATTAATATAATATCATATTGTTAATTATATGTAATACATATATATTGTGAATATATTACACATCATTATATAAAAAAAACCTTTAATATACAAATAAGCTAGATTGAGAATTCATCTTTTTAACAAAAATTATAATGAAACGTACTAAAATTTGACATAACTTACTTATTTTACACTTATTCGTGAGGCTTGACTAACATTTTATTATCACTTATATATTATTTTTATAATATCTCTTTTATTGATCTGTATCACATTATTGATCTCATTCTGTAATTTTTTTATCATTTCGAAATTGTATAAGTTTTTATACAATTTTGTTATACATCAAATAATCTCTCTTTCGTTATTATTTTCAGTAGGATGCATGTACAAATTTCTTACAGTTTTTTTATACAGAAAAATTCCTTTAGTTAATACTATTACAATGTGAAAAATCTCATCATGACACGCGGTTTTAAATATAATATAAAAAAAGGAAAAAAAAATTAAGAAGTTAACTTAGTCTTAAAAAAAAAATAAAAACTATTTTTATCAAGTTGATCAAAATAACATGATAAATAAGTTGAACGAAGGATTAACTTAATTTAACATAGACATTTTAAGAAATTATTTTTTTAATTTAAAAGATTAAGTTAAAATAAATATAATACAAGAAACTAAAAATTTATTTCAACCTTAAATATTTATTAACGAGGTCCTTAACAAAAATAAAAAGTAATTTTGGGGGTCGATCTAATATTTGATTAGGACGTGAGAAAGAAACGAGTACAAGATGCCAGATTCCCAAAACCCTTGATCAAGGAATTGATTGTAACTTATAAGGATAAATTATGTGACTGTAAAGTAAGAAAATTCTTCGAAACAATGTTCTCGCAGATTGCAAAAGTCAAGTCTATTTTTTTCTCCTCATATAACTTAATTAATTACTTTACTAAATCTAATTATTGATGGCAAGCACCTAGCTGGGAAAAACAACAATATAGACATTTATTTATGTGCACGGCTAAATACTTTGCAAGCTTCTTATAGTTTTTTTAAAAGTTATTAAATAGAAATTAATTTTACCGCACTTAATGAATTAATAAAATAATACTTTAAGCATAATTTTTAACATAAACATTATAAAAAATAAATAACTTTAAATTATATGACAATTATTATTAATTAATAAAGTAGAAAATTTTATGCTAATAGTTTATTTTAAATAAATTATATCAAATAAAATAATATAAAAATGAGTTTAATAAATATACGTCCTCAATATAAATTTTTTATACTATTAACTATTTTAAAATTGTTTAATAATTTTTATAATTTGCTAGTTTGCATGTATTCTAAAACAATCATTAATATAATAAACAAATAAAGTATGGCTTCCGACCCAAGCATCATCGAACACATTCCAAATGTGAACATTCAATTCAATCTATAATAACAAAAAAAAAAAAGTCAATGGAGTAATGGGCTCATTTAAATCCACATTAGTCAAATTACCTAAATAT